>JAQMRL010000016.1:17251153-17348653 GCA_035578175.1 Catonia carolina | reverse complement strand
ATTCAACTATTACATTAGCTTGGATAAGAGCACCTTCATCTCATTGGTCAACATTCGTCGCAAATCGAGTGTCCAAAATACAAGCCAATACTGAGACCAATTCTTGGAAACATGTCAGAAGCGAAGACAATCCTGCTGATTTCTTATCACGAGGATTACTTCCTTCAGAAATTTTAAACGCCAGCTTATATTGGAAGGGACCATCGTTTCTCTACTCATCAGTAGATTTAATTTTGGAAGTACCAGTAGCAGATCATAATGATATCCCAGAACGATGGAAGAATAATATTTCATGTACAGTCTCAACAAATAATGTTATTAATTTTAATAATTTTTCTAGTTTCACTAAATTTGAACGTGCTACTGCATACTGTCTTCGATTTACGCGTAACTGTCAGACAACACGTGATCTTCGTCTTGATAGCAATCTTTCTGTCACAGAAGTTCAATTAGCGGAAAATGCTGTTATTAGACTTGTGCAAAAAGAATAATTTCTTCATGAATATTGTAATTTACAATCAGGACAATGTGTGTCAAGAAACAGTAAATTTAAGGCATTGAATCCATTCATGGATAAAAATCAATTGATACGTGTTGGTGGACGTTTACAACAATCAGATTTAAGTCTTAACCAGAAACACCCAATTATATTGCCTAAGGGTCACATCATCGCATATTTAATTGCTAAACATATGCACATAAAAAATCTTCATGCAGGACCCCAACTGATATTAAACATCGTTCGTCAGAAATACTGGCCAATCACGTTACGTTTAGCTGAGATTGTACTATATAGAGCCCATGGTGCTTAATACAAAAATCGAAAAATCTATATTTTTGCAATTTTAAGTTGCCAAATTTTAAGTTGGCCGCATTGGGTAACGTGCTCGCCTCTCATCATGCGGTCGTGGGTTCGAATCTCACTCAGGCACGGCATATTTTCATACGTTACAAAAATACATTTCAACCTCCATTGTACACAGTTACACCCCAACGTCGTCACTAATGACCGTTGCAATTGATACGACGTTAAATAAATTAATTAAAAATTGCGAAATGACAATATATTATCGGTTGGGTGAAAACAATGACAGGTCAACTTTGAAATATATATTTAGAAGTACTTAACGTTTTTTTTTAAAATTACTAATTAGCAAAATTAATAAATGTTTACATCATACTTGACACAGTTAATACAAAACGTTAATTAATTAAATATCGGTATATATTATATTATTAAGAGAAAACGGATGCAAATAAGGGTAGTTTAATACAAATTCACTTGATATGAGTTTAGACAAGTGTGTGTTGTGTGTAGTATAGATTGAAACAAAGGGTATCATACCTATTGTTAGTGTCACACCAAGTGACACCACAATTCTCTTGTTTTGTTGATTATTCGTTAAACAGTATTATATAATTTAACATGATGACAGTTTTGTGGTAGTAACCACACGATTGTGTTAATTCAATTTTATTAAAATCATTTCAAAGTTCCTACTTCGTTATAATTATTCAGAAATGTATTCATATATTGTATTAGTAAGGTAAAATTTATTTAAAAAATAAATAAGTATAAGTATTTATTTGTGGTTTAAATAAACTAGGTAATAAAAAAGTAAAATTTTATTTTAATTATATCGAGTTAAATCAACAATAATAATGAAATAATAATTATAATACTACTTTTATTTACAAAACAAAAAATCTGGTGTGAAACACTCACAGAACTTTCTCTTGTCAATGCAAATAATGAACAATATAACCTAACATTAGAAATAAATAAAAAAACTAACCTCAAAAAACATAATCTTATTTTAATCATGAGTGAAAGACGTAAAGTGAAAATAAACTCTGTTGAGCTTAAAAATACGGAAAACACTCTTTCACGCTAAACTAGGCTCTGTAGAGAAAAATGCTCAAAATAAAAGTTGTAGATCTTTTAATTTCCTATGAATCTGATTATACTTTTTTGTCGTAAAATGCATAATAAGGCTGAAATCTTAAAAAAATCGAGGTTTTTACACGATTTCGTAAGAAAAAAACGGAAAATCGCTATTTACTGCTAAACTAAGTGTTAAACAAAAATATGTTTGAAATAAAAGTTGTAGAATTTAAAAATTCTCTACAACTTTTACTAGATACATTTTGCGCTAAAATGCATAATAAAGCCGTAATCTTAAAAAAACACTTTTTTACGTAAAAACAGCCTTACCAAGAAATTTAGCAAACATGGCGCCTAACCTATCTTGTAGAGCAAAAAAAATTGAGTAAACCAGGCAAATTTTAAAAAAATCGTATGAGCCGTTTTTGAGAAACTCCCAAAAGAGTAAAAAATGACACGAATGAACTACTACTTTCGGTTGACCGATTTTGATGAAAATGTTCGTGACGGGTCCTCTGGTGGTATCTAACTTTTAAAGTTTTAAAAGTTTTTTTTTAACTTTTTAACTTGAAGTTTTAAGTTTCAAGTTCGTACGATGTTCCGTTCTTGAGATATTCTGTTCAGCACACACACACACACACACACACACACACACACACACACACACACACACACACACACACACAGACCAATAGCTAAAAATCATGTTTTTGGGTTCAGAGGGTCTGAAAACGAGTAGATCCGGTGAAAACTCGATTTCGAAAAATCGACATGAAAACAGTACTTTCCTTCCTGTATATTCATATAGGCAAGAGAAAGAAAAAAAATAAAATTTTAATTATAATATTTTATATCAATTTTATACACACATTCACATTTATTCAAATAATCGAGGCGGAGGAAATTAAAAAAATAATATGGTTAAAAATCCATGGGCCAGGATATGTAGAAAAACATTATTTCACTAATTTTTTTAACTATTTACCACAAAAAATAAGGTAAGTGAGCTCACCGTTAACTTTGTATTTTATCTAGCATCACTTCGATGCTGTCCTTTCCAATATTATTTATCCATTTCTGCATTTCATACTTAAATTTCATTTCATTCTGTTTTAATTATGTTTTTATGTAGCAGGTTATAAAATTTGGGGGTCAAGTGAGAGAAGTGTCGCTCATACAACGCACTTCTCGATTTTTTTTAAGAATTAGGTGTTTGTTCCTTGTGTCATACTTATGAAATCTATTTTGAATGTTCGATTTATTCTTATGCAGCTTTCTCAAGATCTCTCTTACAAACAGTTGCCTGGCATTTATTACTTGAAATTCCAAAAAAAGTTTGTCTGAATGACAAAAAAGTAAGGTTCCTACTTTTAAATTTTAAAATTTCTTTAAAAACAAAACAATGTCCAACATCAGTGTTATACCAGGGTTTACTTTTCAAACTTTTAAGCACAATCACTGATAAAACTGATACATTAAGGAGGTAGTCAACCCAGAAAGTGAAAATCAAAACTTCTGGCTATAATTTATCATTATTTATTTTAAATGAAAGAGTAATTTATTAGTAATAATCTACCATTTGAAGCAAGCCAAAGAATTAACTACAGCCTCTAATATAAGGGTGAGGTTGGAAAAGCGGGTTTTACGGGAAATCAAATATCTCAGGAACCAAGAAAGATATCAACATGATTCTTATGCTACAAAATTTGGAAAATTGTTGTCTATTATCTGTTGTATGCGCTTGTATGTAGTTTTTATTAAAGAAATTTATTGAAGAAAAACCATATTTTCAAAAACATTATTTTATGTATTAACAAATTATTTTTTAACTAAATTCCTATTACAGTTTTTGTAATAATAATTCCACAGATAATAGAGCAAGAAATTATAAACATTTGAAAAAAACATCCAAATACGTTCACTACAAACCAAAATATTTAATTCCCAAGAATGCACAATCATGCAAAAATTACATTTCCGGAAAAGTTATATTCCGGAAAAGTTAAAGTTGAAGGAATAATTTCACAAGCCTTGCTAGTGACCTTTATTTTAAACAGATGTTTTTATAACTCTTTGTCAATGTACAAACAAAGTAAACAAATGTGCTTCAGAAAATTTTAAACTTCAAACAAATGCAAAAAACAATCGAAATTTAAAAAAATCATTTTCTTGTGTTGACTACCCCCTTAATAATACATTCTTTACAGGGACCAACACATACTAACAGTTAACGAAAAATCTCCAAGATACGCCATTAAGTGCAAGTTATGACTCTAGAAATATCTAAACATTTTAGTCTTTAACTTAATTTATTAACAACAGCGAAGAAATAATAACGATCACGATACTTATTCGACTGACCTTTGTTTCAGGTAAGTTAATATTGTAACACCTATGTCTAGGTTCCTTCGGGATTTTCTTTAAACGTATAACAATTATTTATTGGCACAATTAATAAATAAAATTTAGACAACTAATAACTACAGTTTATTGGAAATAGTATGATGTATTACTTAAATGGAATACAGAACAGGTGGAATTTTTTAATGTGCTCATTTGTGTCTTTGATTCTCTGAAATGTGCTGTTTTAACGGTATGTTTTTATTATAAAAATTATTGTAAGTTTAATTGAAATTAATTAAAAAAAAAGACACAAATTTGCGATCGCTTTCCAAGACAGACTTGTTTTCGTACAGAATAAAAACACATTTTGATTACAGTTTTTCACCAGTTTATAGCTTGTTTTTTTCTATCTAGTTTGCCTTTTATACGTTACGGACCTAGGGACCTTGGTATTATTATTAAAAAAGTCTTAGCAGAAATTTTTTTATGGAGTTTAAAAGTTAAAAAAGCAAAATATATCTTATGAAAAAATTAAAAATTAAAGAACATTTTCTAAGAAAGTCAATACCAGCATCCCTAGATAATTTTATACTCCGTTTTTGTTCTTAAATCAAGTTGATTGGGAAAATATAAACTGAGATGAATATTTTCGTGAAGTACTCAATGTTTACTAATCCCCCTTGGGAGGGGTTGTGGTAGTGGAACTATAAAAATTTAGTAATACATTGTCTTTAGTGTCCCAAATGATCAGTAGTTAAAATATGAACCTTCTACTACTTAAAACCAAACTTGGCGGAGAGGGGGTTCGATTCACCCCTTAAGTAAATTAAATAATTATTATTAAATACAACACAGCTTCCAAAAAAATCTGGTGTGAAACACTCACAAAACTTTCTTTTGCCAATGCAAATAATTAACAATAAACCTAACATTAGTAATAAAACATTAGAAATAAACAAAAAACTAACCTCAATAAACATAACCTAATTTTAATCATATATGAAAGACGCAAAATGAAAATCAACCTCAGTTTGGCTTAAAAATACGGAAAAAACGCTCTTTCACGCTAAACTAGGCACTGTACAAAAAATGCTATGAATAAAAGTTGTAGATCTCTTAATTTTCTATAAATTTAATTAATTACACTTTTGTCGTAAAATGCATAAAAAGGCCGAAATCTTAAAAAAATAGATTTTTCTCACGTTTTCGTGAGAAAAAAACAGAAAATCGCTAATTACTGCTAAACTAAGCGTTATACAAAACAATGTTTGAAATAAAAGTTGTAGAATTTTAAATTCTCTACAATTTTAATTATATACATTTTTGCGCTAAAATGCATAATAAAGCCACAATCTTAAAAAAATATTTTTTTTATGTGAAAACAGCCTCACTAAGAATTTCAGCAAACATGGCCTTATCTTGTAGAGCATAACAAATTTTGTAAATGAGGCGATTTAAAAAAAAATCGTAGGACCAGTTTTTGAGAAAATCGCAAAAAGTGAAAAATGACACGAATAAACTACTACTTCTGGTTGACCGATTTTGATGAAAATGTTCGTGTTGGGTCCCGGAGTGGTATGTAACTTTAATTTTAAGTTTCAAGTTCGTACGATGTTCCGTTCTTGAGATATTTTGCACACACACACACACACACACACACACACACACACACACACACTCTCACAGATACACAGACCAATCGCTAAAAACGTGTTTTTTGGGTTCAGAGGGTTTGAAAACGTGTAGATCCGGTGAAAACTTGATTTCGAAAAATCGACATGAAAACAATACTTTCCTTCCTATATATTCTTATAGGCAAGAGAAAGAAAAAACAAGAAATATCTTGCTGTTCTGGCACTAGAAATACATTACTCAAGTCCTATACAACAAAATTTAACATTTTAGAACATGTATATTTTCCCCGTAGTACTGCCCTATAAAGGGTTAAGTAAATTAAATAATTAAATACAACACAGCTTCCATAAAAATATGAAGCTCTTATCTTGTATAACAGAATCGTTTTATCTTAAAGTCAACATAGAGATACGAAGTTGTCATTCAATATTGACAGAAATATAGATATGTCTGTTAAATTACAATACATGACATTTATACTCGATGTGTAACCTGCCAATCAAAATTATGTAAGTTATAAAATCAAAGTTTGAAATTCAAAATTGTTAAATGTCATAAACATAAGAGATGCATAATCATTCATCATATCTTGAAATATAAATCGATATTTATTTGATACAGAAAAATGTAAACCAGATATGTTTACTTGCTCTTGCCCTATATGCCCTATATGTAGGGAAGGAAATAATTGTTTTCATGTCGATTCTTCCAAATAGAGTTTTCACCAGATATACACGTTTTCAGGCCTCCTGAACCCAAACAACATATTTTAGTGATTGGTGTGTATGTGTGTGTGTGTGTGTGTATGCAAACAAAATATCTCAAGAACGGAACATTGTACAAAGTTGGAAATTTGAACTTAATTTTTTACTACTAGAGGATCCGGCACGAACATTTTCACCAAAATCGGTCAACCGCAAATAGTATATTCGTGTGATTTTTCACTTTTTTACAATTTTTGTTTATTTTTTTTGTTTACAGTCTGACTGTTCTGCAATTACTGCTAATGGAGACGATGAGAATGAAATGATTTTTGTAACGTATGAAAATATCTGCCCATAACAGACAGGTGGAGTGTCAAATTATTTACACTCAATCTGTTCGTTGTAGGGCTAAAATAAATAGTTCTGTTTCTTATCACATGGTCAGCCAATTAAATGACTGAATCGTTTAAGAACAGAAGAGGTAGAGGTGTAAAAGACACTAGTCAGAGTTATCTTCTCTGAAAGTAATGAATTTCACTATACAGCCAGACCCTGTGGTGAATGAAGTGAAGTTGTCATTTACAGAGTGGAAAATATGTGCTTTTCAGAGGGCTTGGCATGCTGATAAGCGTACTTTTCCACTCAGTGAGGAAGGCAATGGTAAACCACCTCACTCCTCTTTTTACTTAGTAAAACCTCTAGAGGTTCAAACCAGCCTTTCGGCTGTTGACCTCAACAACAGCAACAATGAAAATATGCCATGCCTGAATGGGATTCGAACCCAAGACCGCATGATGAGAGGCAAGCACGTTATCAACTACGCCAATGCGGACGGCGTATAACTTTTTACAATACTCTCAAAAACGGCTACTACGATGTTTTTTAAAAATCGCCTCATTTACTACATATTTTGCTCGAGAGGATTAGGTTAGTACCATGTCTGCTAAAATTCTTGGGGAGGCTATCCTCTCGTAGTAGAAAATTGTATTTTTAAGATTGCGGCCTTAAATATACATTCAAGGGCAAAAGTGTACAATTTTAAAATTCCCTCCATTTTTATAAAAATTATCCCCAAGTACGTAATACTACCCATTCACGCCCCCCCCCGCCGAAAACCACACAACAATACAAAAAATAAAAAGGCCACTGAATAAAATAAAATAATTTCAACACAAGAGCCGCCCATCCCTTCCTTTCAAATGTCCCACAAAATTTTTTATAGATTGCCATAGCCCTACAAATTTTTAATTCCCTCCATTTTTATAACTATTGTCTCCATATACTTAAGACTACCCTTTCCTCCATGAACCCAAATCCTATTAACTAAACCTGAAAAAATTCCCCCAGAATTTCCTTGAGGTTGCATTTATTCCGTAAATTTTTTAACGAGCGACTAGGTGTTTCTTAACACGATGTCGCCAACATAGGGCTTCTTAGCCCTCTCGACCAGGATTCAGGATTCTGTATTTATTTGAAAGTTGTATAACATTTAAAACTTACAACTTTCATTTCAATCATTTTTTTGTATAACGCTTAGTTTAGCGGTAATTAGCGATTTTCTATTGTTTTACCATCAAAATTTGTAAAAAAATTGAATTTTTTAAAGATTACGGGCTTTAGACACAACAAAAATGTAGATTATTTAAGTTTTAAAAAATGAAAAAATCTACAACCTTTATTACATAAATTTTCTTCTACAGAGCTTATTTTAGTTGTAGTGAGGGGTTTTCTGGTTTTTCCCATAAAAATCGGTAAAAAATGGAGTTAATTAAGATGGTAGCTCTTTACGGCGATGGATGCATTTTACGACAAAAGTATATATAATTAAAGTTATTGGAAATTTAAAACTCTACAACTTATTCAAGCATTTTTCTATACAGAGTCTTGCATAGAGGGAAATTCCTGATTTTCCATATTTTTACTTTTTACAGAGGTTGATTTTTATTTTGCGTCATTCACTCGTGATTAAAATTAGGTTATGTTTTTCATTTTAAATTGTTTGTTCACGATCAAACATAGTTATACTGTTCATAATCTACGTTGGCAAGAAAAAGGCGTGTAAGTATTTGACCCAGAATTTTTTCTCATAAGGCCATTTATGACGATTTAAAGTAACTTTTGGCATTTCTGGAGATTTTTTCACAGCTCTCAGTCTCTCAATAATTTTCAAAATGGTAAAAACACTACAATTTTCAAAGGATGGGTAAAATGAACAAAACATGATTGGGAAGCTTCATTAAGTAGGTCATTAAGTTTCATTAAGCAAAGCGGCAAATGTCTTGAAGGAGCTGACAGAAGGCGACTTCCAGCACTGTTTCCAACAATGGAAAATTCGCATGGAGCGTTGTAGGGATAGAGAAGGAGTAGATATTAAAGTTGACAGTAAGTGATTATGTATATAATAAAAATAAAATTTTTTACAACGTCAGTCTCGTTATTTAATAGCCACACCTCGTATATCCTAAAAAATGTATAGTTAAACTAAATTATAGTTATTGTTTCGTAGAAAAATCGTTGAAATATGTATAAATTCGGAAATGAAATTAATTTTCTTAAACAATCCAGTGAAGTAATTTTTTTTTAAAAAATACGTTAAAATAATGTAAGCTGTGAATTTCTATTATAAATAATATTTATGCTTTTTACAGATTACCATAAAGGTGAAATAAAAATCACACAAGTTGTGATGGATTATTTATTAAGGTTCATTTGGTCCAAAAAAAAAAACAGGTTTCAAATGTAACGTATGAATTGAGTTTGGTTCAATTTACATATCAGCAACGTACCGTCAAATTTATATCATTAGTATTGACTTAAAGATTTAAATAAAAGACCAGGAAACTGTACTTTGAAATCGAAGAAAATAAACTAAGTAAATTATTTCCATATGTAAAATTTCGATATTTTCATTCGTGTATTCGTTTACGTTCTAAAAACGGTTCGTCACATTGTAAAGTCTGTATTGTGCCTGAGTGCAATATTTTATTAGAATTTTTAATGTTTATTTTATACCCTTTAAAAAAAATATTTTTATAAAAAATTGTGAAGTAAACACAATTACTTCATGAATATTTTAAAATTTACCTTGTATACAAAATAAGAAAAGAAGTAGTTTAAAATTCTCTTTCAGTATAGCCTACCCAAAACAACTAAAACCATGAATGAACTATAATCAATGAACTTTATAAAATCTGGGTAAAATAAAATAAAATACAATTTTATTGTTACAGTAAACCACCGGGTTGGTCTAGTGGTGAATTCGTTGCCACGAGTCAACTGGTGTACTGAGGTAAAGGCTCCGTGGTTCAAATCCTGGTCTTAGAATCTTATCCTATCTTATTTCCTAATACCCGCACAGGTCAAGCCTGTGCGCGGTATGAGTTGATTTATTTTACTTATTCTATTAAAATAAAAATCTGGTGTGAAACACTCACACAACTTTCTCTTGCCAATATAAATAATTAACAATAAACCTAATATTAGTAATAAAACATTAGACATAAACAAAAAAACTAACCTTAATAAACATAACCTAATTTTAATCATGAGTGAAAGACGCAAAATGAAAATCAACCTCAGTTTGGCTTCAAAATACAGAAAATCACTCTTTCACGCTAAACTAGGCTCTGTAGAGAAAAATGTTTTAAATAAAAGTTGCAGATCTTTTAATTTTCTATAAATTTGATTATATACACTTTTATTATAAAATGCATACTAAGGCCGAAATCTTAAAAAAATCGATTTTTCTCACGTTTTCGTGAGAAAAAACAGAAAATTGCTAATTACTGCTAAACTAAGCGCTATACCAAAAAATGTTTGAAATAAAAGTTGTAGGTTTTTAAATTCTCTACAACTTTTATTATATAAATTTTTTCGCTAAATTGCATATTAAAGCCGTAATCTTAAAAAAACTTTGTTTTTACGTGAAAACAGCCTCACCCAGAATTTCAGCAAACATGGCGCCTACCCTATATTGTAGAGAATAAAAAATTGAGTAAATGAGGCGATTTTAAAAAAAATCGTAGGACCAGTTTTTGAGAAAATTGCAAAAAAGTGAAAAATTACACGAATAAACTACTACTTCCGGTTGACCGATTTTTATGAAAATGTTCGTGTCGGGTCCGGTAGTGGTATGTAACTTAAGTTTCAAGTTTCAAGTTCGTACGATGTTTCGTTCTTGAGATATTCTGTTCACACACAGACACACACACACACACACACACACACACACAGAGACACACACACAGACCAATCGCTAAAAACATGTTTTTTGGGTTCAGGGGGTCTGAAAACGTATAGATCCGGTGAAAACTCGATTTCGAAAAATCGACATGAAAACAATACTTTCCTTCCTATATATTCATACAGGCAAGAGAAAGTAATAATAGCTTTCTGTATCTACACTAAATTTACATAAAAGAAAAGAAACAAAAATTTACAAAAAAAAAACAAACAACAAAATTTCGTAACGTAAAAATACAAAAAACAGGATAATATTATAAAAAAATCTGGTGTGAAACACTCACACAACTTTCTCTTGCCAATGCAAATAATTTACAATATAATTTAACATTAGTAATAAAATATTAGAAATAAACAAAAAAACTAACCTCAATAAACATAACCTTATTTTAATCATGAGTGAAACACTCAAAATGAAAATCAACCTCAGTCTGGCTTAAAAATACGGAAAATCACTATTTCACGCTAAACTAGGCTCTGTAGAGAAAAATACGTTAAATAAAAGTTGTAGATCTTTAAATTTCCTATAAATTTGGTTATATACACTTTTGTCGTAAAATGCATACTAAGGCCAAAATCTTAAAAAAATCGATTTTTCACACGTTTTCGTGAGAAAAAATCAGAAAATCGCTAATTACTGCTAAACTAAGCATGATACAAAAAAATGTTTGAAACAGAAGTTGTAGGTTTTTAAATTCTCTACAACTTTTATTATATAAGTTTTTGCGCTAAAATTTATATTAAAGCCGTAATCTTAAAAAAACAACGTTTTTACGTGAAAACAGCCTCACCGAGAATTTCAGCAAACATGGCGCCTACCCTATCTTGTAGAGAATAAAAAATTGAGTAAAATAGGCGATTTTAAAAAAAATCGTAGGACCAGTTTTTGAGAAAATCGCAAAAAACTGAAAAATTATACGAATAAACTACTACTTCCGGTTGACCGATTTTGATGAAAATGTTCGTGTCGCGTCCGGTAGTGGTATGTAACTTAAGTTTCAAGTTCGTACGATGTTCCGTTCTTGAGATATTCTGTTCACACACACACAAACACACGCACACACACTCGCGCGCGCGCACACATACACACACACACACACACAGACACACACACAGACCAATCGCTAAAAACATGTTTTTTGGGTTCAGGGGGTCTGAAAACGTATAGATCCGGTGAAAACTCGATTTCGAAAAATCGACATGAAAACAATACTTTCCTTCCTATATATTCATATAGGCAAGAGAAAGTAAAAATAAATTAAATCATGCTGACGGACATCAAGAGTATACAGAATGTGGTTTTTATACCTTACAGACTTAACAGTTACACAATAAATTTTAATCCAAATTTTGTTAACACAAGTCATTTTTAGTTCAAATTTAGTTCACTCAAGACATTTTAATTCAAATTTTGTTATGTAAATTTTGTTAATTTAAGATTGTTATGTAATTGTGGTCGCTAATGACTTTATTGTTGATGCGACCTTAAACAAACAAATAAAAAAAATAAAATAAATAAATTGAAAAATAAAATGTCATGTAATGGCAAAGGATGAAGCAGACTTTCGATGACAATGTTAACAAAAAAATATTTTTAAGCTGACACAAGAGGAAGAGCAATTAGTTTGAATACATAGAACTAATTAAATCCTCAGACTGCCCTCTCCCTAAATTAATCAGCCAGTTGGTTACTTTTCTTTTGTATATTTGAGGAGTTACATCAGTCTTTCGGATAGCCTCTGGTAAATTAAGGTATGTGATTGAGGCTATATAATGTGCTGCAGTGCTGTTAATGGTTTTATGCAATCTAGGGGCTTGAAATCCAATACGGGTTACAGCTCTGGTGTGATAGTTATGAATTATTTTCTGTAGTACAGAAAGTTTATTAGATCTTATGTACAGTAATAAGTTTCTTATGTAAAGTTGCTGAATGTCAAGTTCCCGAAATCTACCGTATAATGAATCAGAAGGGAATTGTCTGTCACAATTTATAGCGCTTTTGATCACAGCTTTCTGAGCCGTTACGAGTGGTTCCAATGTCGAATAGAAGGACTTTACTAAGTAAAACAAGAAATTATGTGGTTTCCTATTGCTTTCCTCACTGAGTGGAAAAGTATGCTCATCAGCATACCAAGCCCTCTGAAAATCATCTACTTTCCACCCTGCAAATGATACCTTCACTTCATTCACTACAGGGTCTGGCTTTATAATGAAATTCATTATTCTCAGAGGAAATAACTCTGATTAGTGTTTTTAACACTTCTACCTTATCTGTTCTTAAATGCTTCAATTATATAATTGGCTGACCATTTGATGAGAAACAGAACTAGTTTGTGTAGCCGTGGAATAAGGTTACTTATTTTTCTAAATTGAACAAATTTCAATGTACACACATTAGTGTTAAAAAATAAAATTAAAATTAAAAAATGTTAAAATTTATTATTTTAAATTAGTGCCATTTTAAGACTACTGAAGTAACTTTAATATTTTTGGAACTCTATTTGCAGTTCGTATTCTAACAATTCTTTTACTGTAGGCATTTCTTGTTGCTCCCTTTCATCGGTTGTTTTGCTTTAATTTTTCCTGAAAGCCGTTGAAATTAGTAACCTGTGACCTGGATTTGGGTTAGTTCACTTTTTGTTGGTTTATTCCAATTTTCTTAATATCGCTTCAGAATTAAAAAAGTAGAGAAGAAAGTAAAAAAATGAAACTATAAAGAAAACATCAACTCTAAGTTACACTTATTTATTTTGAAACTAACAAAAATGAAATTTTTTCAAAGAATATGTGTGAAAAACGTGGAAAATATAGATAAGATTTACTAAAGTTGGTTCACTTACTGATACTACCGGATTTGAAAGAAAGTCTCTTTAAGAAAGCACAACGAAGCGTCGTAGCCTCTTAACAGTTTATCAAGGTCGTATGAACAAAATTACACCAGAGAATGAAACTGAATGTAAAAAATCAGCTCATCCGGTCGGAAGTTCCTTTAATTTTATTCCTCTTTGGATTAAAAGAGAATAAAACGAATCAGATTCACTTACAGCAGAGTATTACATTACTGCTTTTTATTCGTTCATTCGTTTTAAATTACAAATTCAATGTAAAATTTAAAATGAATACTGAACGCTGTACTACTTTTTAGCAATTTTTTTATAGAACTGGGACATCTCCTTCATTTTAAATACTATTCTCTCATTCCGTGTGTACAAATTTTTTAATAATTATAACATCAAAATTGGACAATTATCAGTCAATTGTACTACTACTAAAAATGTACAAATATTTTATTACGAAATGCCTTAATTTATTTAATTCCTTGAGCTATTGTTAGAGAATACACTATGCTATAATGAAATAAAAAGAAATATTTTGTGTTAAGAAAGGGTTTAAGTTTAATAATTAATTGTAATTGTAAACTGTCAATAAATAATTGTTATAAGTTTAGGAAGTCTGTTTCTTATTTATTTATAATACCCAGATCTCTAACGAACCTAGATTTAGGTGTTACAGTACTTTAAAACGCATTAAATATGATGGACGGAAAATTGAAATCCTGTAAAATTGAAACGTTCCTGTTTGTTTTTAAGTAAAGCTGACAGGTTATTTCACCATACATACGTTAGTAATGTTAGAAATTTGTTTTACCGTTAATTGATGTCACTGGAATTATATTTATTTTGATTCTTGTATGAAAAAGATTTCATGAAAGTATTGTTTTCATGTTGATGTTTTGAAATCGAGTTTTCACCAGATATACACGTTTTCAGGCCCCCAAACCCAAAAAAAAAACATTTTAGTGATTGGTGTGTGTGTGTGTGTGTGTGTGTGGGTATGTTAATTAAATATCTCAAGAACGAAACATTGTAAGAAGTTGAAACCGGAAACTTAAGTTAGTTATCATAAGAGGACCCGACGCAAACATTTATCAAAGTCAATCAACCGGAAGTAGTAGTTCATTCGTGTTTTTTCACATTTTTGCAATTTTCTCAACAACACCTTAAAAAATCACCATATTTACTACCTTTTTATGCTCTAAAACATAGAATACAGGAATAATCTACAGGGTCACAGGGTCACAATTATGGAGGTCCTCAGAAGAATGGGGAAAGAGCTGGAAATCTTGCAGAGCATAAAGATAAGAAAACTGACATACCTTGGACACATCATGAGGGGGCCTAAATACGAGATTCTGCATCTCATAATTCAAGGAAAACTCGTTGGAAACCCACGCTCGGTGGGACGCAGACGAATATCCTGGTTAAGAAACCTGAGAGAAGCGTTTAACTGCTCGTCGCATGACCTTTTCAGAGCAGCATTGGACAAGGTACGACTGACCATGATGATAGCCAACCTTCGTAATGGAGAAGGCACCTGAAGAAGAAGATAGAATAAACATTATGTCTACTGAAATTCTAGGGGAGGCTGTGCTTTCGTAGGAACAAATGTTGTGTTTAAGATTACGGGCTTAATACGCAATCTAGGGAAAACGTGAATATAAATTAAAAATGTAGACCATTTAAAAAATATACAACTTTTGGTTCTACCTTTTTTTGACAACGTTTAACTTGGTGGCATATTAGTGATTTTCTGTTCTTTCTTTCATCAAAATCTGTAAAAAAATGCGATTTTTCAATATTAAGTGAGGCCTTATGTACTATTATATTACGACAAAGATGTACGCAGTTAAAGTTATAGTGAAAAAAAATCTACAAATTTTCTTTCATGCATTTTCTTCTACAGAGCTTAGTAGTTTAGCAGCAGTTAGTGATTTTCTGTTTTGTTTTTTATCCTAATCGGTAAAAAATTAATTTTTTAAGATTGTGGCCTTAGTATGAATGTTACGACAAAAGTGTTCAAATCAAAGTTATAGGAAATTTAAAAAAATCTACAACTTTAAAATATTTTTCTCTACAGAACCTAGTTTAGAGGATATTAGCGATTTTCCGTATTTTTTCCTTCACAGATTGGTTTTCGTTTTGCGTCATTCACTCATGATTAAAATAAGGTAATGTTTTTCATTTTACATTGTTTAATTATGAAAAAAACAGGTTATATTGGTCATTATCTACATTGGGAAGAGAAAGTCGTGTGAGTGTTTACACCAGATTTTTACAAATTGTTTAAAAACTCTTGAATATTTTGAATTTATTGATATGTTTTTTTATAATAACTAAATTTGTATAATGTTTTCAAAACTTTTTCCAGCTTCTGGAGTTACCAGTCCTTTTATTTGCCCTCCTGAATAAGATTCCTTCGCCAAAGGCATTTCAAATAATTATGTCGAGTATTCGATAACACAATGTACATGTTTTCAGTGAAAGGGTTATGAAAAATATGATTAAAATTTTCTGTGTATCATCTTGTAAAGTTCTTTTGTGACGTCAGTTACGAATTGTATTTGTAAGTCACTATGCAAAAAGTTTTGACTGGAAGTGACCCAAAACCTGAAATCAAGAAATCAAAGTCCGAATCCGGAAACAAAAATATTGTCGCTCGATTTCTCTTTAAGATTTAATACAGAAATCATTGGATTTAAAGTTCCAGTTTTAACCAGAGGTGACCCAAAACCGAGAAGTCAAGAAACCAAAGCCGGAATTTGAAAACAAAAATTGTGTAATTCGATTCCCTCTTAAAGAGTAGATGCAGAAATCATTAATGATTTTTGCCATAAGTCCAAGATAACCCTTTTTAAAAATTGCCATTAGCCATAAGACATGTAGTCTCATGAAAATGATTTTTATAATTTATTTAACCACCAGATTCTTAAAAAAATCCGGAATAGACGCTACACTATTTTTAATGTTTAAAAAAAATTAGAGGATTTCCCTATATAAAAACTCTTGTAAATCTTTTAGTTTTTGAGATCTCAATCAAAGGTCTCTGTATTTATTTCAATTCTAAAATTTGGGTGATTTGGAATCAGGACATTATCCTAATCATGACTGAAATGTTATCGGCGTTTCCTTGTATAGAATTCCTTTTGAATAAAAAATTATGTAAACTTATTCATAGATTTCTTTTTATCATTTTCTTCTTTCTAGTTTGAATGTACAGGAGGTCATTTATCATTTCTGGTAGGGTTAAGATTATTAATGTGAACATATATATTTTCTGGTATGTAAATGCTTTCGTGCATATGAACGTGTAAAATGGAAACAGCTGAAGCGATGGAAAAGGAGGGGGGTAGAACACGAGTCCATCAATCTACAAGAAGAAAAGCAACGTTCACGTCATGCATTAAGTTGCAGAAAATGGGTAAGGGTCGTCTCGGATTTGGAGGGAGAAAGATTTACAAAGAGAAAGGACCGTATAATAAGTTATATCACTTCCTCCTCCATTCTCATAAATAATACATCCATTTCTCAGAACGGATTCTCTTTGGAGTGCTCTAATAATTTATATTCTTGGATAATGGTTGTGAAACAAAAATACTGCAATCAAAGGAACTCGATTAAAATAACGAATTAATTCTTTAGTGGCATATTGAAGGTATCGTATCCAACTGCCAAGGTGGCCAAAACTCGATCCTTTCCTAGAGCTGAAGAAATCTATCTGGGCTTACCAATTTACTAAACTGTAGTCAAGAAAAATAAACATAAAAATCTGGTGTGAAACACACACACAACTTTCTCTTACCAATGCAAATAATTAACAAGAAACCTAACATTAGTAATAAAACATTTGAAATAAATAAAAAACTAACCTCAGTAAACATAACCTTATTTTAATCATGAGTGAAAGACGCAAAATGAAAATCAAACTCAGTTCGGCTTAAAAATACGGAAAATCACTCTTTCACGCTAAACTAGGCTCTGTAGAGAGAAATTCTTTAATTGAAAGTTGTTGAGCGTTTAATTTCCTCCTCGTATAAATTTTATTATATACACTTATGTCGTAAAATGTATACTAAGGCCGAAATCTTAAAAAATCGATTTTTCACACGTTTTCGTGAGAAAAAAAAGAAAATTTCAAATTACCACTAAACAAAGCGTTATACAAAAACCGTTTGAAATAAAAGTTGTAGAATTTTACATTCTCTACAACTTTTATTATATACATTTTGGCGCTAAAATGCATATTAAAGTCGTAATCTTAAAAAGACAATTTTTTTATGAGAAAACAGCCTCACCAAGAATTTAAGCAGACATGGCGCCTACCCTATTATGTAGAGCATAAAAAATGTAGTAAATGAGGCGATTTAAAAAA
This sequence comes from Catonia carolina, assembly GCA_035578175.1. Lineage (NCBI taxonomy): Eukaryota > Metazoa > Arthropoda > Insecta > Hemiptera > Achilidae > Catonia > Catonia carolina. The sequence continues at coordinate 17,330,635 of JAQMRL010000016.1, read as the reverse complement.
AAATCGTACGACCAGTTTTTGAGAAACTCGCAAAAAAATGAAAAATGACACGAATAAATAACTACTTTCGGTTGACCGTTTTCGTTGAAAATGTTTGTGTCGGGTCCTCTAGTGGTATCTTAACTTAAGTTTCAAGTTTCAAGTTCTTACAATGAACCGTTCTTGAGATATTCTGTTCACACACACACACACAGAGGTGTAAAAGACACTAATCAGAGTTATCTCCTCTGAAAGTAATGAATTTCATTGTACAGCCAGACCCTGTGGTGAATGAAGTGAAAGTGTCATTTGCAGAGTGGAAAATATGTGCTTTTCAGAGGGCCCGACATGCTGATAAGCATGTTTTTCCACTCAGTGAAGAAGGCAATGGTAAACCACCTCACTCCTCGTTTTACTTAGTAAAACCTCTAGAGGTTCAAATCAGCCTTTCGGCTGTTGACCTAAACAACAACACACACACCACAGACAGACACACATACACAGACACAGACGAATCGCTAAAAACATGGTTTTTGGATTCAGGGGGTCTGAAAACGTGTAGATCCGGTGAAACCTCGATTTCAAAAAATCGACATAAAAACAATACTTTCCTTCTTATATATTCATATAGGGAAGAGAGAGTAAAAATTTTAAATTTTAATTTCAAAACCCACCGGATTGGTCTAGTGATAAAGTTGTTGCCACTATTCTGCTATTGATAGATGATGTACGGAGACGAAGGTTCCATGGTTCAAATCCTAGTAAAAAAGTTACTTTCATACAAATTTGACAGTAGTTACAAGTGTCCTTGATGGTTTGGGTTCAATTAACCATAATGTCTCAGTAATGGTCTGTCTTAGTCTGTACAAGACTTCATATAATTTATACGTCCTACATATCATTTTCATCTCATTGGTATATGGAGGTTACTTATTGTTTTAAAATTGAACAGATTACAACGTACACACATTAGGGTTTAAAAAACATTAATAAAACAATTTTTTTAGTTAAGACATTTTTACTTAATTAAAAAAAAAAATTTTAACCACGAGAGCACAGCCTTCCCAAAAACTTCAGCATACAAGACATCTACCGTATCTTGTGGAGAATAAAAATGTAGTTATAATCAGGCGATTTTTTAAAAAAAATATAGGAGCAGTTTTTGAGAAAATTGTAAAAAGTGAAAAAGCACGAATAAACTACCACTTCCGATTAACCGATTTTGATTAAAACTTTCGTGTCAGGACCCCTTCTTGTGCATAACTTAAGCTCCAAAATTCAACTTCGTATGCTATTCCAGTTAAGAGTTATCTTTTTCACACACAGACCAATCACTAAAAACAGGTTTTTGTGTTCAGGGGGCCTGAAAACGTGTATATTCAGAGAAAAATCAATTTCAAAAAATTGTCATTAAAACAATACTTTCCTTCCTTATATATTTAAATAGGGCAAGAGAAAGTAAAAACAAATACCGTATTTTTCGGACGATAAGACGCATCGGACGATAAGACGCACCCTTGTTTTTCAAGGCATAAATTATGTAAAAATTATTTTGACTGATTTAATTAGTTTTTTAATACAGGTAAATGTGATTTCTTTATTTGAAAAACAGCAAGTACAGAAGATACAATATATATAATTATTTTATAGTCATAAAATTACAAAAAAACATGGATATAGAAACTTTACATCAAAATTTAGCTCATTTTTTCTGCTTTGACTTATAATAGTCATATATTTTTAATGTTGTTTAAAAGTTGCCATATCGAGGTTGGAAGACAAAAAGACCCGATTTTTTTGATACCGCAACAAATTTCATGCGTTTAGAGGCGTGTAACTCGATAAATATTTGACCAAAAAGTTTGAAATTTTAACACGACATAGACAATTATATTATAACAACGTGTATGAAATTTCAAATTCATAAGTTATTTAAATTTTGATTTATTAACAATATTCTGAACCCTTGCTTTTTTGGTAACCGCTCGATCGTTCGGCTCGGGCAAACTATCGTTTTATTCAGCGTAAAAAACTTAGTACAGATATGCTAATAACATGAAATATCGATTGGCCAATGTTGTTGTAGAATTTTTAGAATTTTGAAAAAATAGATGTGTAATGCGGGGGTGGGTGTTACTATCCATGTTGCTAGTTTGTGTAACGTGACATCGTGTCGGACTGTACCTGAACTGACATACTGCATTGTCAAATCAGGTAGACAATCAGATTCAGGCAACATGGTTAGTCTAATAGTAATTGATAATCCAATTTTTCAATTGTGCTTCAACTTGTGGCCATTTGACGGCATGAGTTCGAAATTTACTGGAATGTTTCTTATTATCTGTCTTGAGTAATAGGCCTAACTCTTCTTGTTTCCGCCATTCCCGAATCATTTTTTCTTTAAGAGGAGGTAAAAAATTCCTTTCTACTGCCCGAATGCCATTATCTTTTGCATATTGAACCACTTTTAATTTAAAAGCGAAAGAGTACGAAACTTGCTGCATATTTTAAAATGCTATGATATTTACCGTAAGTAATATCGATACAGAAACTACTGTGTATGCGTAGAATCTTCAAGACGATACAGTTTAAAAACTACCGTACATCCTATATCATTGTATGTTTTGTTTTGAAATCCCTCCCTAGTTATTGAATGTGTTTAAGTAGAGTAGGGTAGTTTATAGAAAGCATCCACCCTGAAATGTAGCTAGCGTTCGGACCATAAGACGCATGGTAATTTTTAGGTCATTTTCCTACGGAAAAAAGTGCGTCTTATCGTCCGGAAAATGCGGTAGTAACTTTAAGTGCGTACAATCTGTACAATGAATTTGAAAGTCTAAAGAACAAGCATTTCTCAATATTTTAAAACTGTCTCTCATGAAATTCTTCAGTTTTTAAAATCAATTTTGACCTAAATATTTCTAAAGTTTCAAGGAATAATTTTGTAAGACTCATTAAAATCAATTCAATAGATTCTCGACTTTAATGGACACACACACACATGTACGAGGGGGTACCCAAAAGAAACCGGAATTATTTTTTAAAACTATTTATTTTTAATTTTTTTACAAAAGAACCTTATCCCCTTCAAAATACTCTCCATTACAACTAATACATTTGTCCCACCGGTGCTTCCACTGTTCAAAACATTTTTTGTACTCCTCTTCAGTGATGGCTGCCAGCTCATCCGCCGTTTTTTTCTTGACATCATCAACGTTGTTAAATCGGAGACCTTTCATGCCCCTTTTCATGCGTGGGAACAAGAAAAAATCACACGGAGCCAGATCGGGTGAGTACGGTGCGTGTGGTAGCAAAACCATGCCGTTTTTCGCCAAAAACTGGGTAACCGAGATTGCCGTGTGTGCAGGCGCGTTGTCGTGGTGGAAAAACCAGTCCCCTGTCTGCCACAAATTAGGTCTTTTACGACGAATGCTGTTTCGTAGTCTTCTTAACACTTAAAGATAAAAAGTCAGTGGTCTGTCGTCGGTCTGTTCGTACAATTTCTTTCACTTTCACAACATTTTCGTCTGTTCGGGAAGTCGACGGTCGTCCAGAACGAGGTTTGTTCTCAATCGACATGTCGCCATTTTTAAAGCGCAAAAACCACTCGTACACTTGGGTTTTTCCAATAGCGTCGTCTTTGTAAGCTGTGTTCAACATTACAACTGTTTCCGCGGCGTTTTTACCGAGCAAGAAGCAAAATTTCACAGCCGCACGTTGTTCATTAAAACTTGCCATCATGAAAAACGACACGAGCACAAAACAGCACTAGCGAGAACAATCACTGCACGAGAACAGAACAAGCTAGATCAACGAACAAAATGGCATTGAACTGGCAATGAGTAGCGCTACAAGCAGCCTAGTGGCGGGAATTTGTACTGCACAAGCTCCGCTCACAGCAGAGCTATTCCGGATACTTTTGGGTACCCCTCGTATATACACATATTAAACTTTTTTTTTGTATACATACCGAGGATAATTTTAAAAAGAAAAATTGCAATGGGAATAATTTAATATGAAAATAAATCAGCAAAATATGAGAGATTATTTTAACAAAAAAAAAAAAAAAAAAAATGAATACAAGTTTAAATTTATGAAGTACATTACAGTGAAAGAGATTTTGTAAAATAATTTCTGATCTTTTGTTATAGAGAAATAAAAAGTAATATGCGTATAAATAAAAGCAATAATAAAAAGATAGGAGAACAATAATTTTTGCGTAATATGATTGGTAAAGTTGGTAGCTACCCCATTTCCATAACTCTTTATTTGCTATGCAGCGTATCGAACCAAAAATGGTCGAATATTTTGAAAATGTTCTCTTGTTTTGCACTACATTATGGAAGTAGATTAGGTTCAATGAATTAGACTTTTTATTGTGCCGTTGAATAAGCTATGACAAACTTCAATCTTACAATTATTATTTTTATTTTATTTTTCATCGGGAATTGTACATTATTGATAACCACCCAATTAGATTGCTGCTTTTTGCTGTAATTTTTATGTGGATTAGGCATGAGTTTAATCAGTGACCCCAGTAGAATTTGTTCACGAATGTTTGTCAGCTGATCACCATAAAACGTCGCTTACCCAACCGATATTACTTAAAGGAAGACTGTACTTTGTATCCCACCAATATTAAATTCGCTATTTTTAGGTACATTTTTCATAGGATTGTTAAAAGATAGGGAAATGGAACGTTACACACTATAGGTGTCGAGTTTCTTCTCGACCTACTGAAATTTTTTCAATTTAATCTTTGGACCATACCTATTTCTTTTAGATTACGAATAACATAAAATTTTTACAAATTGTTTTCCACGTGTTTGTCGTATTACTAATTTTTGGAGCACCTGAGGAAGTTATAAAAATGTCGGTATATGTGACTATACAAGACAATTAACTGGTAAAAATTTCGGTCTGATATGTTTATTGGTTTCTGAGAAAAATGTACCTAAAAGTTCATCATCATCATCTTCACTTCCAAGGATTAGGTTACATGAACCTGTTCCGGTACCCATCTCCCTCTCGGCCTCCCTACATCTCTTCTGCCAACTGGTTGATAATTTAAAGCTGCCACTGGCATCCTTTCGTTTGGCATTCTGTCCAGGTGACTACACCATCTTTGTCTATTTTTTATTATCTTTTCATGCAAAGACTGAACTGATAGTGCGCTTCTAATATCCACATTCCTTATTCTATCCATTCTGGTACATCCATGCACACTTCGTAAAAACTTCATTTCCGCAGCTTGAATTTTACTATCGCTTTTAGCAGTATGCACCCAAGACTCACTGCCATATAGGAGTGTTGGAACCGCAATAGTGTTGAAAAATTTGAGGCGTGTTTCCTTCCTCGTTTTATTCTTCAGATGTCTGTGAATATTTCCACAAATATTCTGAAATTTGGCCAGTTTAACTGTTATGTCTTTATCAAAATCGTATGAAACATCACTCTCAAGATATTGAAAATGTTTAACCTGTTCTATTGCCCTTCCATTCATCTCTATTCTCGTCCTTATTGTATATTTACCTTTAAAAGCCATAGTTTTAGATTTTGTGGATGATATTTCCAGATTGTATTGTTTTGCAACTTGTTCCAACATAAATACCGATTTTTGTAACTCGTCTTCATTCTGTTGTATTACAACTTTATCATCCGCATATAAAAGAGAGTTCATAAAGAAGCCATCCGAGATCTGTATACCTGGGTCTACATTACATTTCCACGTTCTCAACATGTCGTCCACATATATATTAAACAAAGTCGACGATATACAACATCCCTGTCGAACTCCTCTATTGGTTTTAATCGGCTCTGTCACTTTCCCATCTAAATCTAGTAAAATCACAGTATCTTCGTGCAGGCTCTGCAATATCCTGATAATATGTTTAGGGTATCCTCTCCTTTCCAGAACCCTCCATAAAAGCGAACGTTTAACACTGTCAAAAGCCTTTACAAAATCTATAAATGCAAGATGGGTTTCAAGGTTGTATTCTCGTCTCTTAGCTATAATTTGTTTTAAAGTAAAAATAGCATCCGAACACGATCTACCTTTCCGGAACCCCATCTGTTCTTCCATAATCAAGGAATCGGCTACGGTTCCTAACCTTCCTACGGTTCCTATTAACCTAAAAGTTAAAAATCTAAATTTACAGGAAAAGCCAAACAGCAAAATGACACAAAAATTAAAAAAATATAATATACACAAGTAAATTTCCCATAAACAGTTGATTAGAAAGCTGAGAATATTAAAATCAGTGATACAGATATTTAAAAATAAACTAACATTTCCTTTGCACTAAAACGAACAGAATAAATTATGAAAAATATTTGTTCTTGTTAACATGATATTTTTTCTGGGTAAACCTGATAAAAAAGCAATTTTTTGACGTAATTAAATTTTTTTTTGGTATATCTAGGCCTAAACTATTAAAAAACATAAAAACTCAAATATCGAAATTTTGAGTTAAAACCATCGTGCAATCTCCCCTTAACAAATAATAGCAACTTTTAAAGATTAATTAATTAGTTTTTAATCGTTTTAAAAACAATATTATTATAAAATCATATTATCTCCAGTATTTTAATACAAAATTATTTTCCCCAATTATTGCTATTTAATTGTAATGATTTGGAAGGTTGAAATATAGTCGACATGTGGGGTCATTACCGATTAATTTGAAATCTGGAATGGTGTTTTTTAATTTAAAATGATTTCTACATCTGGAAATCTAAATCGGGACCTTTTGCTTAGCATTCTAGTACATTAATTACTGTACCATAAAGGTAAGCTCTAGTATTTTAAAATTTTGCATGTCCAATTAAATGTGCTAATTCTTGGAAATATACGAGTGCCTTTGGATTACGTATAATATTATGGCATGTAGAAATTAAAAAGTAAAATAAAAAAAACTAATTTTTTAGTTATTACACTAAAAATAGTAAAGTAAGTAACATCTAAAAGTGGTTCATGTGTGTGACGTGTGTGCTTTTAGAGATAACCTATTATGTAAATGATTAGATGATATGATTGCATGTGAGTGTAGCGTGCAAAGAGGATGTTTTAATTGTATAAGAGATAATAAAAATTGTTTCTGGTGGTAACCTACAGTAATATAATTATTTTTACATTAGAGATTAATTTTATAGTGGTTTACGAAACATATTTTTATAGAACTATTTCTTGTACAAAATGGAAGTATTCGTAAAAGAAACAAAGAGATTCTATCAGCTTAACGATCGGCAATTAAAAGGAGGAGTAGATGAGAAAGAGAATGGGGAAGAAGAGAAAGAGGCAAGGGAACTTATAGAAGAAAAAGGAGAAGAAAATTTAGAGGAAAAAGAAGAGGAGAAGAGAAGGACAGGAGTAGACAAGGAAGTGCATTAAGAGAAAGAAGAAGAAGGAGGAAAATGTAGGAAAAGGAGGAGGATGAAAAGGAGAAAAGAGGTAAGCGTGGGGAGAAAAGAAATATAGATGAGGTGGATAAGGCGGTAGAAAAGGAAATAGCGGACGAGGAGAAAAACGATAAGGATTAAAGGGAATAGGAAAAGGAGGAGTAAAGGAAGGAGGAAACGGAAAAAGAGAGGTAAAGAGAGAAGCGTAGATGACGAGAAAGTGAGAGAAAGGAAAGAAACGAGGTAAGAGGTCATAGTAAAGGAGACAGAAAAGATGGAGAAGGTGAAGAAGAAGAGGTTGAGGAGAAGGAGAAAAGGATCAGGAGGTAGAAAGGGAGGAGGAGGAAAAAGAAAATGAAGAAAAGGTGAAAAAGGGAGAAGGGAAAAAAGAGTGAGAGGCATATGAAAATAAAAATGAGGAGCAGTAGGAAAAGAGGAAGGAAGAGAAAGAGGTCTTTATTTTCCTACGAGGATGAAGAGGACGTAAAGAAAGAGGTGGAGAAAAAGAAGAATAGGTGGAGGAGCGGGAGGGGCGAGAGTATGAAAGAGAAGGGAAGGAGAATATTAACGAGTGTGAGGAGAATGAAAAGAAGCAAGAGTAACACAAATAGGAGAAGGAGCAGGTAAAGAAAGACATAGTTCAGTACAAGGAGAAGAGGTTCAGGAGGAAGAAAGGGAGGATGAGGAATAGGTAGAGAAAAAGGAGAGGGAAAAAGGAGTAAGTGGCAGAGGAAAATGATAATGAGAAGCCGTAGGAAGACAGGAAGGAGGAGAAAGAGAAGGTCTTTCATTTCCTGCTTCTCCTTGAGGATGAAGAGGAGGTAAAGAAAGAGGTGGAGAAAAAAGAAGAAAAGGAGGAGGAGTGGTGAGGTATAAAATGGAGAGGGAGGACAATATTAAGGAGTGTGAGGAAAAGGAGAATGAGAATGAGGAGAAGCAACAACAATACAAATTTGAAAAAATATAAGGAGAAATTGGAGCAAATGTAAAAGGTGTAAGAAATAGCGATGGAGGAATGTAGAAGAATAGGGTTAAAATAAAGAGAAAGACGAATATGTGGAAGAGAAGGAAAAAGGGAAAGAGATGGAGGAGTGAATGGGTGAGGAGGAGGATAAAGAAACATTTTAATATTTAAAAACTATTTTTAAATATTGCTCATTGTGAAATTATTTTAATCAAGTGTAATGGATTAATTACGGACTTCAATTATCTACATTCGGTCCATTTCAATTATTAAAATTAGTATAATAGAGGAACTCCCCTTCTTCCCCAGTGGTTAATAGAACCTTACCTATTATTCAAAAGCAATTATTTTAATATCATTAAATTCACTTAATAACGTTCCCGTGGCACAATTAGTACATTCCTAACCATAAAGTCTATATTCGAATCTTTTACAGATTCTGGAAAAGCTTTTCTGTCTTAAACTATATGTTCAAATTAAAAGTAACATGAATTTGTAAACTTTAAATTGGTGTAATTTATCAAACTAACATATACAAATAGGCCCAATACTTTTTGAATTATTTTTATAAAATAAGTTTGTGTAAAAAAGTCCTCTTATCAGGCGTAAACATACTGTAAAAATAATAAAGTGTTATTTTGAACCGAGTAAAAGTTAGTGAGTTGATAAAACCAGTTTGTATTGTCAGTTATGATAACACGTTGCGATTATTAAAGTTTTTGTACAACGGAAAATTAATGTACAATCGTTTAGGTTCGTAAGGAAACATCAATTAATTATTTGATTCTAAATAGCCATATTACTTTTCTTTTACAAATTTTGTAATAAATAATTAATATTAATAATAACAAATAATTTGTAATAGTTCATAATTAACTTTAAGTAGATTTTTTGTAATTTACAAGTAGTTATAACTACTATAATTAATACAAGGTAGGGTCAAAAAATTTCCGGTATTGGTTAACAAAAAATTTATTGAAAGTTTGTATAACATTTTCACCTTACTTTCCTTTAAAGTACTCTCCTCATGTATCTACACACTTATTCCAACGTTCATACAATTGTTGGAAACAGTCCCAAAAAGCCGTTTTTCGAAAGTTTTATCAACCGCTTCGTCGCACTTTCCATCACCTCTGATGAATCACCAAAACGACGTCCATTTAATGTCATTTTCTGCCGTGGAAACAGGAAAAAATCCGGGGGTGTAAAATCGGGAAAATATTAAGGGTGTTTCATAGGTGACATTGGTCTTCGCATAATATCATTTCACCATTAGGGATCACGGTCAACATTATCATCTGTGGTGGAAATGGAAGGCCGCCAGTTCAAACGTCATCTTGAATTGTTGTGCAACCGTCACGAAAACGCTAGTGACAGTCGTAAACTGCCGTTTTCTTCGTCGCATCCTTTCCGTATGCTTTCTTCAGCACTTCTAAAGTCTCCGAGGGTGATTTCTTTAGCAACACAGAATTTGATATTGGCACGCTGCTCTGATAACGAAATTACACAATCTAACAAAAGAAAAATTTACGTCAAAAATATTATACACCGCACGCAGAATCCAACTCCAACTGCTTGCTGAACAGGACAGCACCTTGCATAATAGTGATTCCAACCTCCTAAACAAAAGTTTCCCTTCCAGCAAACAAATGCTTGACTGTATAAGACTATTCCGGGAACTTTTTGACCCTACCTCGTATAAGTAAGTAATTTGTGAATAAATTTTAGTTTTATGGTGAGTCTGGCTTGTAAAACTGAAATAATCGATTTTCAGAGTTTAACACAAAAAAAATCCAATTTTATTATGTGCACTTTCCAACGACAGTTTCTGTACAGTTCTATGACTAGAAATTTTTATTAAACAGTTTTTATTCTTAATTCTGATTTTTTTGTGAATTCTGATTTTTTGTGTTCCATTCAGAATTTTCTCTTTTTACTTTCTCTTGCCTATATGAATATATAGGAAGGAAAGTATTGTTTTCATGTCGATTTTTCGAAATCGAGTTTTCACCGGATCTATACGTTTTCAGACCCCCTGAACCCAAAAAACATGTTTTTAGCGATTGGTCTGTGTGTGTGTCTGTGTGTGTGTGTGTATGTGTGTGTGCGTGTGTGTGTGTGTGTGTGTGAACAGAATATCTCAAGAACGGAACATCGTACGAACTTGAAACTTGAAACTTAAGTTACATATCACTACCGGACGCGACACGAACATTTTCATCAAAATCGGTCAACCGGAAGTAGTAGTTTATTCGTATAATTTTTCACTTTTTTGCGATTTTCTCAAAAACTGGTCCTACGATTTTTTTAAAAATCAACTGGTTTACTACATTTTTTATGCTCTACAATATAGGGTAGGCGCCATGTTTGCTGAAATTCTGCTTGAGGCTGTTTTTACGTAAAAACATTTTCTTTTTAAGATTGCGGCTTTAATATGCATTTTAGCGCAAAACGTTATATAATAAAAGTTGTAGAGAATGTAAAATTCTACAACTTTTATTTCAAACATTTTTTGTATAACGCTTAGTTTAGTGGTAATTAGCGATTTTCTGTTTTTTTTCTCACGAAAACGTGAGAAAAATCGATTTTTTTAACATTTCGGTCTTAGTATGCATTTTACGACAAAAGTGTATATAATTAAATTTATAGAAAATTAAAAGATCTACAACTTTTGTTTAGAGCATTTTTCTCTACAGAGCCTAGTTTAGCGTGAAAGCGTGATTTTCCGTATTTTTAAGCCAAACTGAGTTCGATTGTCATTTTGCGTCATTCACTCATGATTAAAATAAGGTTATGTTTTTGAGGTTAGTTTTTGTTTATTTCTAATATTTTATTAATAATGTTAGGTTTATTATTAATTATTTGCATTGGCAAGAGAAAGTTGTGTGAGTGTTTCACACCAGATTTTTTAAAACAGAAGAGTACAGTAATCCCTTGGTATCCGCGGTTTTAGCATTCCCGGGTTTCGGTTATCCGCGGACTTTGTCCGTAGACCTAAAACCTTAAAATACTTACGTAATCTCAACTTATGTACACCGTACTTGGTGGGAGGTAGGGAAGTCATACAATTCCGAAAACATGTGTCACCCTACGTGTTTGAATAAATATTTTGGCGTTCATATATCATGTTGAGTCACACACTAGTATGGCGATGGCCGCCAATACTTACGCCCAGACGCGATACTGTGATTTCTCCGTAAGTTTTCCTCCATGTGTCAGTCTAACTTCTTCGTACGTACGTACAATTCTTTGTTTGTTTGACAATCCCAAAACAAAGCCAAGCATTTCTTCACAAACCATCAACGAGATACATGGCAACGCAGTTTGCTGATTACATGTTGGAGACGGATACCGTCATGGAAAGGGCCCTTCAATTCAAAAGATGACTCCAGGAGCTGGTGATACAATACGAAGAAGTAATCTCCACAAGGAGTTTGAAAAGAAGAAGAAACAAAGAGCCATAACTATTTTAAAGCAACTCAAATTTTTAATACGTACAGTACTGTATTTATTAAATATTCATAGATTATAATACTGCCCATAACAGACAGGTGGAGTGTCAAATTATTTACACTCAATCTGTTCGTTGCAGGGCTAAAATAAATAGTTCTGTTTCTTATCACATGGTCAGTCAATTAAATGACTGAATCATTTAAGAACAGAAGAGGTAGAGGTGTAAAAGACACTAATCAGAGTTATCTTCTCTGAAAGTAATGAATTTCATTGTACAGCCAGACCCTGTGGTGAATGAAGTGAAGTTGTCATTTACAGAGTGGAAAATATGTGCTTTTCAGAGGGCCCGGCATGCTGATAAGCGTACTTTTCCACTCAGTGAGGAAGGCAATGGTAAACCACCTCACTCCTCGTTTTACTTAGTAAAACCTCTACAGGTTCAAACCAGCCTTTTGGCTGTTGACCTAAACAACAACAACAACTATTTTAAAGCAACTTAAATTTTTAATACGTACAGTACTGTATTTATTAAATATTCATAGATTATAATAATGGTAATATGTAGCTAAAACTATTAAACACTTAAAACGACTACAAGACTTTTCCTTCAGAACCTAACCACCATCTTTTCGTTCATATAAGGTATCATTATCCGCGGTTTTACGATCCGCGGTAACCCTCCGGAACGTAACACCAGCGGATACCGAGGGATTACTGTGGTCGTTGTTTTAGTCATCAGTCGAAAAACTGGTTTGAACCTCTAAAGGCTTTACTTAAGTAAAACGAGAAGTGAGATGGTTTAAAATTGCCTTCCTCACTGAATGGAAAAGTATGCTTATCAGCATCCCAGGCCCTCTAAAAAGCATCAATTTTCCACCCTGCAAATTACACCTTTGCTTCATTCACCACAAGGTCTGGCTGTATAATGAAATTCATTACTCTCAGAGGAGATAACTATGACTAGTGTCTTTGACTCTTCTACCTCTTCTCGCCTTTCATCATGCGGTCTTGGGTTCGAATCCCATTCAGGCACGGCATATTTTCATACGTTACAAAAATTCATTTCATCCTTCACCGTCTGCATTAGCAGTAATTGGATAACAGTCGGACGTTAAACCAAAAAAAAAAAAAAAAATTCTACCTCTTCTGTTGTTAAATATTTAAGTCATATAATTGGCTGACAATATGATACGAAACGGAACTATTTTTTATTACCCTGGAACTAGCAGATCGAGTTCAAATAATTTAACACTCTACCTGCTTGTTATGGGCATAATCATGAGTAAACAATTTTTTGTCATCAGTCTCTCGACTGGTTTGATGCAGTCCTCCAAGCTGTTCTATCTTGCGCAAGTCGTTTCATATCTACATACATGTAACACCCTACATCTTTTGTAATTTGCTTTATATATTCTAATCTTTGCCTCCCCCTACAATTTATTCCCTCAATACTACCCTCCATTATTGATATCCCAATACCTGGATGTCTTAAGATATGCCCCACTAGCCTATCCCTTCTTCTATCAAATTATAATCTTCTTTCAAGTCTTGCCTGATATTTTCTATTAAAACGCCTGACTTTGTCCATTACATCAGGAAGGTTGCAATAATGTTGTATTTCTGCATTCCTTGCAAACCATGGCGTCCTTGTTATAGCCCAAAAAACCTTATTCTGGAACCTTTGAATTACCTCTATGTTACTTCTGCTGGTAGTTCCCCAAAGTTGAACGCCGTACAACCAAACTGGTTTAAGTAACATTTTGTAAAGCAGCAACTTATTCTCAAGAGAGAGAGTGAAGAGTTCCCGTCAATCAGCCAGTACATCCTTGTATTTTAAATTTAATTCATTCCTTTTCATTCTCACATGGGTTTTCCAAGTTAACCGCCTGTTAAGATGCATACCCAGGTACTTAACATTTTCACTTAGTGGTAAATCAACACCTCCAAGTTTTACCGGTGGACAAGTAATTGTCATAGTGGCACCGCACTATGACTAGATTTTTTCATTAAAAACGTTTTAGATGTAATTCTGATTTTTGTAAAAGTCTATTCAAAATTTTTTATTTCAGAAATTACCTTATTAAAAGTTTTTATGTCAAAGTTCTCTGATTTGATTAATGATATTGTGTCTACATTTTTTCCGATTTTGTTTGGATAAATTCAACTTTCTTACATAGGGAAATGAAAATGTATAACCTACATTATTTTCTAAAGAGAAAGTTTTGTACTTTTTTGCAGCAATTTTAAGACGTGGAAAATTTTTTTTAAAACTAGTTTCATCACAATCAAAAATTTAAAGTCCTATCTTTTATAGGGCTTGAAAATTGTGACAACATTGAGTAACATAGGATGTCGGACTTAACTTAAATTTAAAAGGAAATGTTATAATTTATAAACAATCAGATTTCAAAAGAACCTATTATGAACCTTACAGTATTATAACATCACGTAAAAAACTAAAACGAAAATTTGTTTCAAATTTTCCTGTATCCTTTATATTTAATTACTGCATCATGAATAATTATCATTTTTAATTATAAAAGGAAATATTTTTTGACATTTTATATTCTCTCTTAAAAAAATCTTTATAAAGTATTTTCAAAAAAAAAGGTCATAAAGAATAATGATTGAGGAATAATAGTATACGTTTCATTCAGAGTGATTTAAAAAAAAGATTTGAAAAAGGAGGTAAAAATATTTTATATACAAAAGCTAGAATATCATTAATTTATCGGAAATGATGATAGAATATTTTTACCAAAGAAAGCAAAGGGGATAGAACTAGTATTAATTACAAACTTTTTATTTTATAATATATTCTGTATAAATAATATATAATACATAATATTAATGAACAGAAATCCTCTTATTGAAGGTTGTTTTGGAATTGAGTCTCAACAATTTTATACGCGTAGTACAGACATTAGATTAATATTATTTGGTAGTAATTTTTGTACGCAAAGCACAACCAATGATAAAGGGTAATCCATGGTAATCTCTTTCGCCGCCTCTTTTTATGAAACACAACAAAGGCCATGTACATTAAGCTTAGTGTTCATTTTGTGTGAAAAATCTAAAACAGCGTAGAATAATAATTACTAAGCTTTTTATAATAAATTATTTCGAATGAATACATTAATTTTTCATGCAATCCTTTCTTTCTTGTTTGTACTTTTTTTTGGTTACTAAATACTCGGGGCTTGTTTATTCAGTTATTTGTCCCATTCACCATTAATTTAAGCTAGATAATAAATTTTTAATACTATTGGTCATAACTATTTCATAATGAATTGCATCAAATTCATGTAAAATCAGTTTAATTTTTTTACTTTATTTAGTTAATTTAGATATCTAAAGACAAGAGTGTGGTCTATCACACACGTGTGTGTGCGTGTGTGTGTGTGTAAGTGAACAAAATATCTCAAGAACGGAACATAGTACGAAGTAGAAACTTAAAACTTAAGTTAGATACCTCTAGAGAATTTAACACGAACATTTTCATCAAAATCGGTCAACCGGAAGAAGTAGTTCGTGTCTTCTTCACTTTTTTGCGATAAATTAAATAATAGTAAAATTAATTAAATAATTAATAATAATAATAATTAATAATACTAATAATTAATAAAAATAATTAATTAAATAATAATAAATTTTTTGCAAGATAATAAATTTTTAATACTATTCGTATTAAAAATTCGTATTAAAAAAATCGGTCGTAACTATTTTTTAATGAATTGCATCAAATTTATGTAAAATCAGTTTACTTTTTACTTTTTTTATGTTTACTTTTTTTACTTTATTTAGTTAATTTAGATATCTAAAGACAAGAGTGTGGTCTATCGCGCGCGCGCGCGCGCGTGTGTGTGTGAACTAAATATCTCAAGAACGGAACATCGTACGAAGTAGAAACTTAAAACTTAAGTTAGATACCTCTAGAGAATTTAACACGAACATTTTCATCAAAATCGGTCAAACGGAAGAAGTAGTTTAGTCGTGTAATTTTTCACTTTTTTGCGATTTTCTCAAAAACGGTTCCTACGATTTTTTTAAAAATACACTACATTTTTATGCTCTACAAGATAAGGTAGGCGCCATGTCTGCTGAAATTCTTGGAGACGTTATTTTCTTATAAAAAATTGTATTTTAGATTGCAGCTTTAATATGCATTTTAGCGCAAAAGTGTGTAATAAAAGTTGTAGACAATTTAAACCTACAACTTCTATTTAAAACATTTGTTTGTATAACGCTTAGTTAAGCGGCAATTCGTGATTTTCTGTTTTTTCTCAAGAAAATCAGCAAAAAAAAGAAATCGATTTTTAAGATTTCGGCCGTAGTATCCATTTTACGACAAAAATGCATATATAATTTAATTTATAGGAAATCAAAAAGATCTTTCAACTTTTGTTTGAAGCATTTTTCTCCATAGACTCTAGTTTAGCATCAAAAAGTGATTTTGCTTATTATTAAGCCAAACTAAGTTTGGTTTTCATTTTGCATCATTCACTCATGATTAAAATTAGGTTATGATTTTTACTTTCTCTTGCCTATATAAATATATAGGAAGGAAAGTATTGTTTTCATGTCGATTTTTCGAAATCGAGTTTTCACCGGATCTATACGTTTTCAGACCCCCTGAACCCAAAAAAACATGTTTTTAGCGATTGGTCTGTGTGTGTGTCTGTGTGTGTGTCTGTGTGTGTGTGTGTGTGTGTGTGTGTGTGTGTGTGTGTGTGTGTGTGTCTGTGTGTGAACAGAATATCTCAAGAACGGAACATCGTACGAACTTGAAACTTGAAACTTAAGTTACATACCACTACCGGACGCGACACGAACATTTTCATCAAAATCGGTCAACCGGAAGTAGTAGTTTATTCGTATAATTTTTCAGTTTTTTGCGATTTTCTCAAAAACTGGTCCTACGATTTTTTTTAAAATCGCCTATTTTACTCAATTTTTTATTCTCTACAAGATAGGGTAGGCGCCATGTTTGCTGAAATTCTCGGTGAGGCTGTTTTCACGTAAAAACGTTGTTTTTTTAAGATTACGGCTTTAATATAAATTTTAGCGCAAAAACTTATATAATAAAAGTTGTAGAGAATTTAAAAACCTACAACTTTTGTTTCAAACATTTTTTTGTATAACGCTTAGTTTAGCGGTAATTTGCGATTTTCTGTTTTTTTTCTCACGAAAACGTGAGAAAAATCAATTTTTTTAACATTTCGGTCTTAGTATGCATTTTACGACAAAAGTTTATATAATTAAATTTATAGAAAATTATAAGATCTACAACTTTTGTTTAGAGCATTTTTCTCTACAGAGCCTAGTTTAGCGTGAAAGCGTGATTTTCCGTATTTTTAAGCCAAACTGAGTTCGATTGTCATTTTGCGTCATTCACTCATGATTAAAATAAGGTTATGTTTTTGAGGTTAGTTTTTGTTCATTTCTAATGTTTTAATACTAATGTTAGGTTTATTGTTAATTATTTGCATTGGCAAGAGAAAGTTGTGTGAGTGTTTCACACCAGATTTTTTTTATTATAGATTTACTGCAACTAGTTACTTAAAACTAACGAACAGGTTTTCTTTAGCGATAATATTCCCCCCCCCCATATATTATTATGCAGTCACCCACTGGTGCTAGCACTTATTTTCTAATGTCAATGTTTTTTTAAGGTTAGTTCTTTTGTTTATTTCTAATGTATTGTGACAGTATCGAAAAAGATCATGTTCGCAAATATTCTAGTAAAATGGTGATTCATTCATGGAAATAGTAAAGAGAGGATTATAGAATGAAAAATCTGGTGTGAAACACTCACACAACTTTCTCTTGCCAATATAAATAATTAATAATAAACCTAACATTAGTAATAAAACAATAGAAATAAACAAAAAACTAACCTCAATAAACATAACCTAATTTTAATCATGAGTGAATGATGCAAAATGAAAATCAATCTCAGTTTGGCTTAGAAATACGGAAAATCACTCTTTCTCTCTAAACTAGGCTCTGTAGAGAAAAATGCTTTAAATAAAAGTTGTAGATCTTTTAATTTTCTATAAATTTAATTATATACACTTTTGTCGTAAAATGCATACTAAGGCCGAAATCTTAAAAAAATCAATTTTTCACACATTTTCGTGAGAAAAAAAACAGAAAATTGCAAATTACCGCTAAACTAAACATTATACAAAAAATTGTTTGAAATAAAAGTTGTAGAATTTTGAATTCTCTACAACTTTTATTATATAAAGTTATGCGCTAAAATGCATATTAAAGCTGTAATCTTAAAAAAACAACGTTTTTACGTGAAAACAGCCTCACGCAGAATTTCAGCAAACATGACGCCTACCCTATCTTGTAGAAAATAAAAAATTGAGTAAACCAGGCGATTTTAAAAAAAATCGTAGGACCAGTTTTTGAGAAAATCGCAAAAAAGTGAAAAATTACACGAATAAACTACCACTTCCGGTTGACCGATTTTGATGAAAATGTTTGTGTCGAGTCCGGTAGTTGTACGTAACTTAAGTTTCAAGTTTCAAGTTCGTACGATGTTCCGTTCTTGAGATATTCTGTTCACACACAGACACACACACACACACATACACACACACACACACACACACACACACACACACACACACGCACACAGACCAATCGCTAAAAACATGTTTTTTGGGTTCAGGGGGTCTGAAAACGTATAGATCCGGTGAAAACTCGATTTCGAAAAATCGACATGAAAACAATACTTTCCTTCCAATATATTCATATAGGCAAGAGAAAGTAAAAAGTAACAATGGGGTGGCTATAAAGGGGTGCCTATTCATGAAAGTTGTTTGAAGGGACTGCGCTATTGTGTCTATTGTTGTACAACTATTTATGAGAAGGTCGGCCTGTAACACCTTTTATTCTATTTACAATAAAATCTATTGTTGACTTGTTTACAATAGATTTTTCTAGTACTCATTTATAAAGATTTTTTTTGTACTTTGTTGTTGTTGTTTAGGTCAACAGCCGAAAGGCTGGTTTGAACCTCTAGAGGTTTTACTAAGTAAAACGAGGAATGAGGTGGTTTACCATTGCCTTCCTCACTGAGTGGAAAATTACGCTTATCAGCATGCCGGGCCCTCTGAAAAGCACATATTTTCCGCTCTGTAAATGACACCTTCACTTCATTCACCACAGGGTCTGGCTTTACAATGCAATTCATTACTTTCAGAGAAGATAACTCTGATTAGTGTCTTTTACACCTCTACCTCTTCTGTTCTTAAATGATTCAGTCATTTAATTGACTGACCATGTGATAAGAAACAGAACTATTTATTTTAGCCCTGCAACGAACAGATTAAGTGTAAATAATTTGACACTCCACCTGTCTGTAATGGGCAGTTTTGTACTTTATTATTTGTATCGAAGTTCCGTGTTTTTCGGGTAGATTCTTTTTTTGATCCTATGTACGAGTATAAATAGATCCCCGAGCGCGGTCAGTGAGTCAGTATTCGTTTGATCTTTGACGAGTGACTGTCGGGCGTTATATCAGGTTAACGGTTCCGAGGTATTGTTATACTGTCTTTGTGTGTGTGTGTGTGTGTGTGTGTGTGTGTGTGTGATGTGAGTGTGTATCGTGTAAAGTTATTGTGTACCTGTATTAAATTAAGTTTTGTGTATTCAGTTTTTATTTTGTATGTGTATTCTATAAAATTGATTGTAAGTAGTGCTAAGTAAATTATTAAGTTATTGATTGTTTATTATTTATTTTAAGTAAATTTTTTTTTAATTCTTAATTTGTGTACGTTGCAATCTGTTCAATTCAGAACAATAAGCAACCCCATGACCCAATGAGATGAGGATGATGTGTATGACGTGTAAATGAGGTGTAGTCTTGTACAGACCCAGGCCGACCATTCCTGAGAGAGTATGGTTAATTGAACCCCAACCATCAAAGTACACCGGTAACCACTGTCTAGTATTCAAATCCGTATAAAAGTAAAGTAAATTTGTTAAGTCATTTATTGTATTACTTCATGATAATTAGTTTAATTATTTTTTTTGTAAATCTTTTAGTGTAATAAATATTTGTAAATTGTAAACTTTAGTGCATTAATTATTTAATAACCTAGATCCCGAAACGGACCTTAGCAAAAAGTGCCACAGTATTATTACTAATGTTAGGTTAGATTGTTCATTATGCATTGGCAAGAGGAAGCCGTGTAAGTGTTCACACCAGATATTTTTATTAAGTTTAAATATCATATAGCAGTATAGTATTGTAAAGAAAAGTTTAATTTCACCAACTTTTTATTAGAGTAACTTTTACAAGTTGAAGTAGTGATGTGATCCAATCTTTGTAGTGATCCCATGGGTTTTTGTCAAACGAGATGTTTCAACTTTATTCCTTTTTATTACCACAAGTCTCTTGATAGAAGAAGAAGGCGAATCGAAAGATAAAAAAAGAAATCTATTAAAATTTTTATTATATATTTATATAAGTTTTCACGCCATTTTCGGTTTTATACTAAAAAAAACAAATAATAACAAATGGTTAAAAATGTATCTGATATCGCTTTATAATGTAATTTTTATGTAGTTGCTGAAATAAAAATTAATTGATCATTCTTATTTAAGTTTTATTTGTCTCTATAAATATAGAAATAGCAAATCTGGTATAATAGTACTAGGTAGTATAATACATTGTTTACACAAAAAAGTATTTCATTAACTTATTGTAGAACGTATTTAGTATTTTTACTTTCTCTTGCCTATATGAATATATAGGAAGGAAAGTATTTTTTTCATGTCGATTTTTCGAAATCGAGTTTTCGCCGGATCTACACGTTTTCAGACCCTCTGAACCCAAAATACATGATTTTAGCGATTGGTCGGTGTGTGTGTGTGTGTGTGTGCGCGCGCGCGCGCGCGCGCGTGTGTGTGTGTGTGTGTGAACAGAATATCTTAAGAACGGAACATCGTACAAACTTGAAACTTAAGTTAGGTTCTACTACCTGACCGGACACGAACATTTTTATTAAAATCGGTCAACCGGAACAAGTAGTTTATTCGTGTAATTTTTCACTTTTTTGCGATTTTTTCAAAAACTGGTAATACGCTGTTTTTAAAAATCGCCTTATTTACTTACTAAATGTTTTATGCTCTACAAGATAGGGTAGGCGCCATGTTTGCTAAAATTCTTGGTGAGGCTGTTTTCACGTTAAAAAATTGTTTTTTTTAAGATTGCGGCTTTAATATGCATCTTAACGCAAAAATTTATATAATAAAATCTGTAGAGAATTAAAAATCCTACAACTTTTATTTCAACAATTTTTTTGTTTACCGCTTAGTTTAGCAGTAATTAGCAATTTTCTGTTTTTTCTCACGAAAACGAGTGAAAAATCGAATTTTTAAAAGATTTCGGCCTTAGTATGCATTTTACGACAAAATTGTATATAATAAAATCTATAGAAAATTAAAAGATCTACGACTTTTGTTTAAAGCATTTTTCTCTACAGAGCCTAGTTTAGAGTGAAAGAGTGATTTTCCGTATTTTTAAGCCAATCTGAGGTCGATTTTCATTTTGCGTCTTTCACTCATGAGTAACATTAGGTTATGTTTATCGAGGATAGTTTTTTTGTTTATTACTAATGTTTCATTATATTGTTAATTATTTGCTTTGGCAAGAGAAAGTTGTGTGAGTGTCTCACACCAGATTTTTTTTAATGGGTGTCATATTTAAACAAAGCATATGATTTTATTTAAAAAATATTCACTTTGTAAAGAAAACGACATAGTAACTTTCTATGATTATGAATACCGAGTGTTCCGGGACATGTTTCCTAAATTTCAGGGACTAATTCAGGACATCAAAATCGAAGTTCATAAATGGATTGGTCGTCATGGTACAATCCAATGGCCTGTGCGCTCGCCAGACTTAACGCCATGTGATTTTTCACTTTGAGGTATTGTAAAGTAACTAGAACTAGTGTATTCTTCCAAGCTACAAAACCTGCACGAACTAAAAAGTTCAATTGAAATTGCATTTGACTATGTAAATGACGTTAAAATGTTACTGTTGAAAATTTGTGAATCAGTTTTAAGTCACTGTATAAAGTGTATAGAGAATCACGGTGGACATTTTGAACACCTGCTATAACATTTTCAAGGTAATATATATGTACAGTTGATATAATAAATTTGTTTTTTTGTCTATAGGTTTCTTATTCCATTAACCTTTCTTCCGATTTCCGTAAATACTGGGGATTGAAATATGGGTCACCCTGTAGGCCCTACCATCATTTACCCTACAGTGTAGGGTAAATGATGGTTTAGGAAACAATAAATATAGTACTGTCACTGTAGTCCCCTTTGATTAGGTACTATGCTGCCGGCTATCAAAGCTTCCGACTTAGCGACAAAGGGAACCGCCAACAGTTTCGAAAGGGGCGGTAGGCCTGTGGTGGTGTACCGACAGAGGCCTTTGTCGCCAAGGTCGAGACAATAACCGCCCTCTACCACAGCGCTCTCGGCGATTATATAAAGAGCGCTCCACTGAGCCCTAGGTGATTAGATTCCACGCCACTCTACAGCATCGGCGAGACTTTCTACATCGGCACACGACTACCAGACTCCAGCGAAGACAAATCGACGACCCCGCAAGAGAGAAGATGATGCTTCCGCTCGCCGACCCGACACCGGGACCGTCATCACCCGCTGCCGCGAGCGATACCCACAGCGGTTCCTCGACCGAGCCTTGCGCCCACCGGATCCGACGAAGCAGCCATCGACGCACTACTGCGAGGGAAGAAGATGACGACTCCGCTGAATGACAACACGCCGTGTCGCCCAGCTCCTCTATCGCCACGACGACTACGACCAACGCTTCGTCAAGACGACTACCGCTTAAACGGCCTTGTTCAGGGCCACCAAAAATTAAAGCTTTTATCTCGCCTCATAATGTCACCATCCGGTGACAGGATATTTAACCAAAATCTTACAAGCCTTATTTTTAGAATTTTATTTTCGCATGAAATATATTAATACCTAAATAGGTTTTACTAATTAACCATACTGTCTCAGGAATGGTCGGCCTGAGTGACAAGATTTCACGTTATACATAAATTATTATCATCTCATTGAGTCATGAGATTGCTTATTATTCTTTATTAAAGAGAATGCAATCTGCACATAAAACAAACTAGTCCAGCTGATTAACAAAATTTGATTACTGTTTAAAACTTCCGGTTGTTACGGCTTCAAGAACAATAATTTATGAAGAAAAGGCTTAACTGAAATCCGATCATTAAAAAAATTGCTATCATTGCTTAAATTCCTCACTTTATTTTATAAATCGAACGACTGAATGTAAAAAGTACACTACAAACAATAAAAACAAAACAACTAGCTTCTATACCGAAGTCCCAGGTTCAATTCCCGGTCAATTTCAGCATTTTTTCATCTGTTTATCACTTCACATCATTACTTACGGCACAACCTAAAGATTGTGTATACATCAACTCTCAATAACATAAAGAAAAATACTTAATAAAGATATTTTTAATAATAGATAGATCGATTTTACTGCAGGTGGTTTCTGTCAAGTAACTACAAGTCATTACTGAACACGATTTATACTTTAGTTTAAAGTAATGTAGTTAGTGTCTTTAGATAAGAAAAAGAAAATAAATATTGTACTCAACTAGAAGAAGAGAGATAAAATGAAATATTAGAGTTTAAAAAAATACTACACAATAATAATATTACAGTACTCGAAGATTTACCCTGGTTTAAAGTAATGGAAGATTATTATTTTCATATTATTACTTCTTTCCAGAAAATATTTAAATAAATTATTTATTTTCTATTGTTAAATCAAAATATTCACGTAGTTTTGTAAGAAAAGTAATACTATTAATGCTTTTAATAAACTCATACTTACGTATACTAAACGGAATGTTTTTTTTCTTCAAAAAATGTGTATATACTTTTTTAAATTAAATAATATAAAAAATATATTTTAACTCGAGTATTGCACCAACTGTATTTTTTTATTTTTAAATAAATCTTATTCAACTGCATCACAAATAAAGAACAATACACTGTTACTTTAATTTTTTTTATTTTTTATTCCTAATTTGTGTACGTTGCAATCTGTTCAATTTAGAACAATAAGCAACCCCATGACCCAATGAGATGAGGATGATATGTATGACGTGTAAATGAGGTGTAGTCTTGTACAGACCCAGGCCGACCATTCCTGAATAGTATGGTTAATTAAACCCCAACCGTCAAAGTACAATGGTAACCACTGTCTAGTATTCAAATCCGTATAAAAGTAACTATATTTACTAGGACTTGAACCAGGAGCCTTCGTCTTCGAAAATTAGCTGTTAAACAGCTGATTTTGGCGACGACTTTACCTCTAGACCAACCCGGTGGGTTGTTACTTTAATAAGTTTATTTATAAACGGTTTACAAAAATAGGTTATTATTAATTTTATAAATAAAGTAAAAACAGAGTAGTATCTCTTGTGAAAAGACTATGAAAGTGGTTTAGTAAATAACCTACAGAAGGCATTTACATCATTTTCCTTCCAAAATACTTGTTTAAAAGAGTTGACTTAATATCGACGAAAAGTGTATTATTTCAAGATGACTCGCTTATGTCTGGAAACTGTTGTGTTTTGTTTTGTCTTAGCAGAAAATAGTATTATTTATAATTAGTACTGTTTTATTCGGAATGTTGTGGTTATTTTGAGATATGACTGACGGGGAACAGTGTATTATTTTGAGTTGCATCACTATTCTTCGGAAAGTATGTTAATATTTTGTTGTTTAGGTCAACAGCCGAAAGGCTGGTTTGAACCTGTAGAGGTTTTACTAAGTAAAACGAGGAGTGAGGTGGTTTACCATTGCTTTCCTCACTGAGTACAAAAGTAGCATATGATTATCAGCGTCCGACGCCCTCCAAAAAGCATCTACTCTGCACCCTGCAAATGACAGCTTCACTTCATTCACCACAGGATCTGGCTGTATAATGAAATTCATTACTTAAATTTATAATAGAGGAGATAACTCTGTCTAGTGTCTTTTACATTTCTTCTGTTCTTAAATGCTTCAGTCATTTAATTGGCTAACCATGTAATAAGAAACAGAGCTAGTTTTTTGTAACCCTGGAACTAGCAGATCGAGTGAAAATAATTTAACACTCCACCTACCTGTTAATATTTATTAGTATTTTTTAAAGAGAGATGCATTTTGTTTTATTACCCTTTTCTTTTAAAATAACGTCAAGTAATTTTGATTTATTTCGTATTTTTATTAAAAAACTTATTTGTAAAACAATTGTGGGTCATAATAAAAAAGTACGTAGTATATAGTCCATACGTTTTAAAATGCAGAAAAGAAACCACATTCAATTCTATATTGGTCGGTCTGGGTCTGTACAAGACTACACCTCATTTACACGACATACATATCATCCTCGTCTCATTGGGTCATGGGATTGCTTATTGTTCTAAATTGAACGGAATGCAACGTACACAAATTAGGATAAAAAAAATAAAAAATAAAAATTCTATATGATATATAATTCACAGATAAGAAACAGTGAAATATTTTTAATCTCCAAAAAAATTTACATGTTTTGTCTTGCGACCGTTTTCTTCGGGATGTACGAAAGTATGAAATTTTTAACATCAAGTTTATACCGGAAATACACATTTTTAGTGTCCTGAACCAAAAACCAACTAGAATTTTGAACGAAGAAAAACTCGATTCTTCAAAATTTAATTGAAGATTTGAAGAAATAGAAAACTAGAGCTGTTTACCATAGAAAACAATACAGTAAAACAGAAAGTACAGTAATCCTTCGTTATCCTTGGGCGTTACGTTCCGGAGGGTTACCACGGTTCGCAAAACCGCATATATTGATACCTTATATGAACGAAAAGATGGGGGTTAGGTTCTAAAGGTAAAGTCCTGTAATCGTTTTGTGTTTAATAGTTTTAGGAATATTTTACCATTTTTATAATCTACGAATATTTAATAAATACAGTACTGTACGCATAAACATTTTAAGTTTCTTTAAAATAGTTAGTTATGGCTCTTTGCTTCTTCTTCTTTTCAAACTCCATGTGGACTTCTTCGTATGGTATCATCAGCTCCTGAGTCCTCTTTTGAACTGAAGGGGCCTTTCCATGACTGGATCCATCTCCAACACGTGGTTAGCCAATGCGTTGCCATGATGAGGATCTTGTTGATGGTTTGTAAAGAAATGCTTGGCTTCGTTTCAGGATCGTCGAACACACAAAGAACTGAACGTACGTACAGAAAAGTTAGACTGAAACAAGGAGGAAAACGTACGGAGAAATTACAGTATGGAGCCTGGGCGTACGTATGGCGGTGAGGGTGGGGCGTTACTGGCGGGGCCCGGTACCCGTTGACTGGCTCACTACGTACATTACGCGAAAATCTAGATTGGCTCATGGCGGCCGTCGCCATACTAGTGTATGACTCAACATGATACGGATGATAAAACATTTATTTAAACACATGTTTTCAGAATTGTATGATTTCCCAACCAAGTACGGTGTACACAAGGTGAGAAAACGTACGTGTTTACGGTTTTCGGCACACGGACAAAGTCCGCGGATAACCGAAACCTGCGGATACCTAGGGATTACTGTACACATTTTTAGAGTCCTGAACCAAAAACCAACTAGAATCTTGAACGAAGAAAAACTCGATTCTTCAAAATTTATTTGAAGAAATAAAAAATTAGAGCGGTTTACCACAGAAAACAATATAATAAAACAGAAAGTAAACAGTTAAATAGTGTTAATTTCCTTATCCGTGAACAATAAATAATAGTGATACAAAATTAAATTATATTATAGAGTTTATTTATAAGAGAAATTCATTAGAAAATCTCTAAACAGTATTTTAGATGACGCAGCAATCCCTCTCTACATCCTTCCTATTTTCCTACCTACGTCGTTCAACTCCCTCGTTGCGATTACTTCATCCGCTCAAAAACGTTAACGGATTTATTTTAAATTTCATGCTTTTCTGTACACATTTTTAAATAGTCCGAAAATAATCCTATTAGTTCCGTTCATTGATATTTAATTAAAATTCTGCAAAAGTTTCGGTTATACTTCCGAGAAAAATATACAAATTGAAATTTACACTATAACAGAGCTTCTAACTTAATTTCTTAATTCAGAATAATAGGATAAATTCACAAAATTTATCTTCATAATTGAAAACTTGTAAAGTGTAGGCTACAAAAAAATATTAATTCCTTTAATTAAAACAAAAATGTTTACACAAAGATATTTAACTAATTTTTATACTTTCTTTTGGAAAAGAAGGGATTATTTTCATGACAAAATCCAGTTTCCAACAGTAATCTTTATATTATATAAAAGGAGATGACCTGACTGACTGACTGACTGACTGATCAACGCACAGCCTAAACCATAATAGGTACAGACTTGAAACTTGGAGGGAACCTTTGTTGTGTTATGTAGGGGCGCACTAAGAAAGGGTTTTCCAAAATTTTGATTTTAAAGCAAAATTTTAGCAAATTTTAGCAAAAATTCCCCCCCCACTGATGCGAGGATAATGAATCAACGCGAAGCGCTACGCTTACGGCTGGTTCTCCAACACACAATTACCCCTTCCATAGGCATATTCCATAGCTTACCAGTACTTGCGTTGCACACTTTCAGACGGTAGGCCTATTTGACAGTCACTGTGATAGCGTCAAAAAACCGTTTTATTTAAAACCGTTCTTCTCAGAACAAACTATCGTACTTCTGTGCTTTAGTCGTTACTCACCGTTCTTCTACGAACAAATTTTGTTAACTTAAATTAATTATTTAATGATAGTGATTTGAAATCCAAGAACACATTTTCAGTAACTAAATATTACTGTTATTATATTGAATGTGGATCTAGGGCGCAGGCCCGAAAAAAAGCAGACGGTATTTGACAGCCACCAAAACAAAAAATTACAAATTTAGGCTACATATTCAGAATTAAATGATTTGAACGGTCTATTTATAAAAATTTTCAATTATTTCAGTTTTATTGATTAAATAAATTTGATTGCAAATCTATTATGTAAAATCCTAATAAAGGATTTTGCAAAATTTTGATTTTAAAGTGTAGAAATCGCAAAAATTTCGTCTCATAAGAAATACACATAGGTAGCCTATACTTATATATATGATTCGTTTAAAACAGTAACAGTCGGCCTACAGCGGATGTTAAAACTCGCATTTTATTCTTAATCGCATTTATAATCTATAGCTATTTTCCCAGAAGTTGAATTGACGTTAACAACGATTTTAATCTATGTTTTACTTTTGTCACTCCGGATGTTGTACTGTACGTAGTGTTTAATTTTTTGACCTAAACTGGATTAATATTTTAATCAGAAATAATTCCAGAATTGTTGTAATTAGCAAATAATATATACTTATAAAAGAAGAAGTCCTGACTGACTGACTGATTCATAATCAACGCACAGCCGAAACTATAATAGGTACAGACTTGAAATTTGCAGGGAACCTTTGTTATGTTATGTAGGGGGGCACTAAGAAAGGGTTTCCCAAAATTTTGATTTTAACGGGAGAAATCGCAAAAAAACGACGTCTCCCATAAGAAATACACAGAGATTATATCGGATCTATAGATAAGTTGAATATAATAGAAAAAAAGCCAGAAAATAAAAACAGATGTTTGACAGGTATTCAACAGGTTTGAACATGTTTGACAGGTTTTGTTCAACGCACTGCGGAAGGTTGGACTGTCTAATTCGTGCATGCTATTGATAAGGATATGGGATTATAATATTTTTTCTATTGTATATAAGTCATGAGATAAAAGACAATAACTCGAGGAGTTTTATACTATTGTTAAACATGAAATTTTTCTTGAAATGTGAACAGTCAAAATTGAAAACCTAAATTAAAAGCCTCTTATACTATTTTTAACATAAGATATTTTGTAACCAATAACCTTTGCGCGGGCGAAGCCGCGACGGGGGACGCTATTATACTATATAACTAAGTTATCTTAGCGTGATTTCTGCGCAGGTAGTAGGGATGAATGGTATTGGAGTGGTGGAGAAGTTGAGTGAGAGAGATTGACTACCTGAGAGAGATAGCATTAAAACTAAGGAAGCGTGTGTGTACAGTATATCTCTCTCTGATCAATTTTGTTTTTCTTCGGATACGAATGCATTAAATGATTAATCATTCCGTTATTACAGCCTATTTTTTTGTTCATAATCATAAGTATTATGGTAAATTTTATTAACTTAAAATTCAATATTTAGGACCTTTCTGGTAAGGCTGAGGCATTTTTGAAAAACACTCTTTGGTGACTGCAGAATTAAAAAATACTTTTAGTAGTAGTAGCAGTAGTAGTATTAAAAAATACTGTTTGTTGTAGTATTGAAAAATACTGTTTGCAGTAGTATTACAAAATACTGTTCGTAGCAGTATTGACTGCCCATAACAGACAGGTGGAGTGTCAAATTATTTACACTCAATATGTTCGTTGCTGGGCTAAAATAAATAGTTCTGTTTCTTTTCACATGTTCAGCCAATTAAATGACTGAATCATTTAAGAACAGAAGAGGTAGAGGTGTAAAAGACACTAATCAGAGTTACCTCCTCTGAAAGTAATGAATTTCATTATACAGCCAGACCCTGTGATGAATGAAATGAAGGTGTCATTTACAGAGCGGAAAATATGTGCTTTTCAGAGGGCCCGGCATGCTGATAAGCATACTTTTCCACTCAGTGAGGAAGGCATTGGTAAACCACCTCACTCCTCATTTTACTTAGTAAAACCTCTACAGGTTCAAACCAGCCTTTTGGCTGATGAGCTAAACAACAACAGTAGTATTGAAAAATACTGTTTGTTGTAGTATTAAAAAATACTGTTTGTTGTAGTATATTAAAAAATACTGTTTGTTGTAGTACTGAAAAATACTGATTCCAATAATTGTATTGAAAATACTAGTGAAGCGAAACGTACACTCTTCAGTGTTAACAGACCGAAGGTTGGAATGTGACTGACGTGGGCTAGGCTATTAGTTCGCTTTGTACCCCCACTACAACGATGTCTCGCCTACTAACGCCACGAGATGTACTATCACGCATTCATACATCACGCTAAGATAACTTAGATCCAGTATACGTTTAAAGTCTCCCTGAACCGAAAAAATGGTTTTAGCGTGTGTGTGTGTGTGAACAAAATATCTCAAGAACGAAATATTGTACGAAGTTGAAACTTGGAACTTTAATTATGTAGCTACTACTTTAATTATGAACCTGATACAAAAAGTTTCATCAAAATATGTCAACCGGAAGTTATAGTTTATTCGTGTGATGTTTCACTTTTTTGCAATTTTCTCGGAAATGGATCCAACGATTTTTTTAAAAATTGCCTCATTTACTACATTTTTTTATGCTCTACATGATAGGATAAGCGCTATGTCCGCTAAAATTCTTGGAGAGGCAGTGCTTTCGTAGAAAAAAATGTTATTTTTTTAAAGATTTGGGCCTTAATAATTATACATTCTAGAGAAAAAGTGTATAATAATCAAAGTTAAAGAATATTTAAAAACCTACAACTTTTATTTCTAGTATTTTGGCACAAAGCTTAGTTTAGCGGCATTGGTAGACTAATTTTTTGGTTTTTTTTTCATAAAAATCAATAAAATAGAAAATTACTAATTAGATATCCCTAAACTAAGCGTTATACAAAGAAATGGCTGAAATATAAGTTTTAGGTTTTTAAGTTTTCTACAACTTTTATTATACAATTTTGTGCTAAAATCCATATTAAAGCCGCAATCTTAAAAAAGTCGTTTTTTCTACGAGAGGACAGCCTCCCCAAGAATTTCAGTAGACGTGGCGCTTACTCTATTTTCTAGAGCATAAAAAATGTAGTAAATGAGGCGATTTTAAAAAATAATCGTAGGAGCCGTTTCTGCGAAAAAGTTAAAAATGACACAAATATACTATTATTTCCGGTTGACTGATTTTGATGAAAAAGTTCGTGTCGGGTCCTCTAGTAGTATCTAACTTAAGTATCAAGTTTCAATTTCGTACAATGCTTTTTCATTTCATATTTTAGTACAAGTTCATGTTTTTTTTCGGTTCAGGGGGTCTGAAAACATGTAGATCCGGTGAAAATGATTTCGAAAAATTGGCATGAAAACAATACTTCCTTCCTATATATTCATATGTTGTTGTTTAGGTCATCAGCCAAAAAGCTGGTTTGAACCTGTAGAGGTTTTACTAAGTAAAATGAAGAGTGAGGAGGTTTACCATTGCCTTCCTCACTGAATGGAAAAGTATGCGTATCAGCATGCCGGGCCCTCTGAAAAGCACATACTTTCCACTCTGCAAATGACACCTTATCTTCATTCACCACAGGGTCCGGCTGTATAATGAAATTCATTACTTTCAGAGGAGATAACTCTGATTAGTGTCTTTTACACCTCTACCTCTTCTGTTCTTAAATGATTCAGTCATTTCATTGGCTGACCATGTGATAAGAAACAGAACTATTTATTTTAGCCCTGCAACGAACAGATTGAGAGTAATTAATTTGACTCTCCATCTGTCTGTTATGGGCAGATATTCATATAGGGAAGAAAAAGTAAAAAATTAAAATAGTCCATTTTCATATTTACATGAAAAAATCCTTCTTAATTTCTAATTCGCCCTCCAAAACTTAACAAAAAATTAAGGTAAATTGTTAATTATGATTTAAGTCCTTTATTTTAGAACCTACTAAACAATACTGATGTTAAAAATAAGTGGGTAAATTTAAGTGAATTTGTGTGTTGGTTAAGCTAATTCTCTCCAACTAGAATGCGTACAGAGGACATACGAGAAGTTTGAAGAGTGAAATTGTAACAGTTGTTCGTGACATGTAGAAACGTGCTTGTTGAAAATTGTAGCTGCTACTATTAGTATTATTACTATTACTGTTACTACTGTATTACAATAACTCATAGCTGACTTTAGCCTACATATTTTATTAAAGTAGACGTATAAACAATATATAGAGAACTAAAAGCCCATACAGACTTAAATCAAACGGAATAATCAAGTCTGAAACTGGAATTATAATGCACTTATCACTGGTAAATAGTAGATAAGCTATAATGGATATGAAATTTTAATCAACTAACCTTAAAGGATCTTTGTCGATACAGTATAATTAAATAAACTAATTTTTAATTTATTCAAAAGTCATTAATTCTATATTTTTACATACATAAAAAAATCACCTTTTTAAATTTTTTCTTAAATTCATTCTTAAATTTTTATTTTTTTGGGACAATATTTTATAGTTCAGAGATACTAAGTTTTTTAATTGTACAAAAAGGTTTCATGGCACCATGAATCCCAAAATAATGGTTGTTACAAGAATTTTCGAGTGTGTTTCTGTGTAATTCGTATTTCAGCCAAAACTATTTCGTTTTGGCTAAAATTTTAAAATTAAAGTTTCCTCTATCAAACTTCGGTGAGTTTTCCTCTAATTATGTTAAACATTCCATCTAAAAGTTAGGAGTACCATATTTATTTTACAAAAAAAAAAATAGTTAGGTACAATATTTATTAGACTAACCCACTTCTCTGCATTTTCCAAGTTCACTGAAAGAGCATAAATGGTATAACTAAAATATATATTCCTAATACACGTTGGAGTCCGTTCAATTATTAACAGTGAAGCAACCCCATACCCAATCAGATGAAAATGATATGTATGACGTGTAAATAAGGTGTAGCCTTGTACAGACTCAAGCCGACCATTCTTGAGAGAGTATGGTTAATTGAACCCATAAAAGTGCACCAGTAACCACTGTCCAGTATTTAAATCCGTTTAAAAGTAACTATAGATTTGAAGTCACGAGATTGCCTTTTGCGTATGGATGGGCTGTGAGAAAGGGAATCGCAATATTTGCAGTGCTGCCAACCTCAACAGTGAGACACTTCTCGAACATTTCACTGCCATGCAGTTTCTGGATACATTTTGTAAGCTGTGGTTTATTCCGAGAAAATTTGTTCTTCATAAACCAAACCTTATAAGAAATAAATATGACCTGTAATATTGCCTAGAGCTTAATTACATGACTAGAAATGTTTGATTTACTGTAATTACGAATGAATGGCCTTTTTTACTATTGCTGTCATCGGCGTTTTCATTATCAGTCTCTCTAGTATCTACCTAACCGTTTTCTTTTTTTTACCAGGTGTCAACAAAACTGTTAAGGAATAGCTACTTCACGTCCTTAATTTCCTTCTTTATTTTTCGTATTGTGGAAAGAGAAACATCACAGTAGTTAGCCACTCGGTCACGGTTTTTGTTAAAAGGCACGGATAGGCATTTTTGTTTAGCTTCAACTTCACATTTTATTACATTGCATTTAGCTCTGTGAATAGTGTGCCGATGTTTTCGAGAAACCGACATTTGTGTTTACGGTAACAAAAAGTTATATTCGTACAGTTAACCTACAAAAGGTTCCGCGATTTACTGTATATGCTCTGGGTATAGTATAAGTTCCTATGTTTTTCGTAATGAAATTAAAGCAGTCGCGCATGCGCACTGATGCTTTCCCCTTTACCCTCGTTGCAAACAAGGGCAAACTCGTGACTCAAGTGACTATACCTTTATTTCAATTTTAACCAGGAACTTTCGTCTCCAAATATCAGCTGTTAACAGCTAACTCGCGTTGACGACTTTACCTCTAGACCAACCTGGAGGGACTGTCACCGCCACCTCTTATAATAAATCATTTACTGTGTTGCCGGCTTCAATAGTTCTTCCGGCCTTTGACGGCATAGCGACAAAGCTTTCGCCTGCCCACCGCAAAGGCCTTTGTCATCAAGGCCAAACCAGTAGCCGCTCTCTGCCACAGCGCTCCAGGCAGCTATATAAAGAGCACTGCACTGAGCCGAGTCAAATCAATTCCAATCAAGACACCGAGAGCTTCACTTCGAACCAGACAGCAGACAAGACGTCCACCACGGCACACGGCTGCCGGACTCCAGCGAGAACTAATCGACGACCCCGCAAGAGAGAAGATGATGCTTCCGCTCGCCGTCCCGTCACCGTAAGCCGTCGACCGGACCGTCATCGCCCGCTGACGCGAGCGATGCCCACAGCGGTCCCTCGATCGAGCCTTACGCCCACCGGACCCGACGAAACAGCCATCGACGCACTACTGCGAGGGAAGAAGATGACGTCTCCGCTGGACGACGACACGCCGTGTCGCCCAGCCTCCGACCGCCACGACGACTACGACAGACGACCACCGCTTAAACGGCCCTTTTAGGGCCACCATTTTAATAAGGTCGCCACTTAATGTCGCCATCCGGTGACAGGACAATTATTTTTAAATTAAAACGTCTCATAATATGGTACAGCCTATTTTATTTTCTCAGGAATCTCTAATCTTACCAACGGACAAACAAATAAACAATTCACAAACAAATGTTTGTTTGTACGAGATTTATTTCTTTATAATATTAGTATATACTGTATTAATTAAATCCGGCATTTATTTTTAGCATCAACTTGGTACTGCAGCATGCAATTTATGGAAATAAAAAAAATGTGAAAAATTAAATTGAAGATTCCAAGAAAATCCATTCTAAGAAACAACAACCGTGCTAGCTGTAACTTATATTAACAAAATCTAAAGAGTTTAATCCTTATACAAGTCCTGCAATAAGTAAGTAAGGAAGGCTGAGAAACAAATTATAGAAAGTAAATTCTTGCTGTTGTGAAAACACTGTTATTTCCAGCAAGCTACATAGGTAACTTAGATTAAATACTATCCTTTAAAAGGAAATGTCAGGCGTATTAGAACTAAGTAAAATAAATGAAAGAATTAAATCTATTTCCGCTTTAATTTTGTGTATTAAAAAGACGTAATAAAAGTGTATGTATTAAAATATTATATTAAATCGTTTTTCTTCCTCAAATTCTGTATTATTTTTACGGCGTCATTACCATCTTTAAGACGCCATAATTAAAATTTCTTCATCTATTTTTGCATGTGAAATGTATAAATCCTAATCTCCTGGGCGCGTCTGTGTAAATAAAATGCAGAAGTTCTCACTGATTAACTGATTCGTCATTAATTCTATTATAATATAATTATGTGAGGATTTACAGCTCCAGCCGTATCTTGCTTCCTACGCATAACCTATCTTTGTCTTGTCAGTCACCATCAGAAAGCCGCCGCAAAGACATCGCCTCCTGCACAACATCCAACCACGTCGACTCCCGCCGGCCGCATTGGCGTAGTTGGTAACGTGCTCGCCTCTCATCATGCGGTCTTGGGTTCGAATCCCATTCAGGCTAGGCATATTTTCATACGTTAAAAAAAATAATTTCATCCTTCACCGTCTGCATTAGCAGTAATTGCAGAACAGTCGGACGTTAAACAAAAAAACAAAACATACACGTCACCTCCGGGCTACCCCTCCTTCTTCTACCAGGTGGGGTCTACTCCCATACCCTCTTTGGCGACCTATCATCCCCATTCTCTGCAAATGGCTCGTTCTCTCCAAATGACCGAGTCGGTCAGCTTGGAGAGGGGTTTGGCTCTGAATTGAGTAGGGATCAAACTAAACCTTGGGTAAGACACTGAGATGGGGGACCTCAACCCCGACACAGCGCGTCCCAATGGCTGATAGGGAACGTTTAATTTAGATATACAGGAAATAAGGCTGTGCCAGGGATGGCATAACCAAGTAAGCACCCGCAGATCAAATAAGGTAAAGAGGAAGTGGCCAACGGCCTCGATGGCAGAAGAGGAAGAGATTCCCATTAGCTGAGAGGGCGGAAGAGCCTAGGGGAGCACATCTTGAATGTAAAGTCAGGGTAGGCAGGACACTGTGAACTGTGGAGAAAGCAACCTGCTTAGGAGAAGGGAACTCTCCCTTCTCCCGAGGGTTTGGGGAAAATCCCCAAACCCTCAAACCCCAACGAGGAGGACCAGCCAGGTTGAGATTTGAGGCGACAGGCTTGCTCCCTCAGAAAAACTACTACAATGCATGCAAAAAGTCCTAAGACTAAACCTCAGAACAAACAGGAAACTCGGATTATTAAACTGTAACGACAAATTGTTATGGGAACTTGATTCTTAAATTAAATTTTACAAAATTTGTTACTTGAATAGAATGACTAAAGGGATGGAATGGTGCGAAATTAGGTTACACAATTTAATGAAGGACGGACAAATGTCAACAACGAAGTATGGAGTGGATAGACTGCTGTTGTGAATAATCACATGGTCAGGCAAGTTTAATTGGAAGTTTAATGAACAGCCGAACAGCACAGACCTGGCACCTTCTGTCTACCACTTGTTCCTTCACATGAAGAAACTTACTGGTAAACACTTTAAAAGTAACAACGATGTAAAAAACACCGTGGATCATGGCGATCATCACTGGTGCGATGTTTCTTTGAGAAATGTTTGGATAAAATGGTTAAAAACTACTACAAGTGTCTGAAAATTCGTGGAAACTATGGTGGAAAATAGTTTACGGTATGTTCTTCTTTTTCTTCTTTGAACCAAGGATTAGACCGCTGCCTGTTCCAAACTTACACACTTTATCATCTATCTACAACTTTTCCTAGGTCTGTCGACTTATACCTAACTTTTACTTAACTTGAATAAATTAGACGTGCTGTTAATTTCTGAAACCCATTTTACAAATTTAAACTATTTCAAATTAAACGGATATTCTTTTTACTACACTAACCATCCTGATGGAACTGCTCATGGTGGTACGGCAATTCTAATTCGAAATTCAATTAAACACAGCGAACTTCCGAGATATAGAACTGGCCACTTACAGGCAACTACAATTCAAGTTAAAGATTGGTTTGGAGATTTAGTAATTTCTTCTGTGTACTGCCCACCAAGACACAGAATCGCTCAGCAAATGTTTTTAGATTTTTTTGAAACTGTAACCCTTTTTGTTTCGAGCGATACAAAAGGATCGCAAAAAAACAAAATTGGCATAGGGAAACAAAAGAATCTCCAACAGGAGAGACTGCGGTGATGTGACGGTAAAAAAAACAAAAAAAATAAATAGTAAAAGGATTTAATTAAATATTAAATTTATAGAAAAAACTTAATGGATACGATTACATGTGTTTAGAGTAAACGCAGAAAAGTTACACAGGTGATTGAATGTAAATTAGCATAGATAGCCAAAATTTATAAAAAGAGCTCAAAAGGATTGGCATGCCATTCTACTGGATCCAGTTTTAAAAAAAATTTAAATTTATAAGAAAAGATTAATAATTAATAATAATAATCATTATTAATAAAATAAAACAAATAAATTGATATTTAATCATAATAGGTCATTTAAATGACGGATAATATTTTTAAAAAAAATTTAATTTAATTAAAGAGCATAACTAGTATAGCTTTAAGAGATTATAACAATTAATTAAAAAAAATTTATAAGAAGACAACAGAAAAACGTTTAACCAAAGCAGGTTAGACAAGAGCAAAGTTCACAATTTTCATATTTAAAAATTTTAGAACTTGTTTTTCACAAATTATGTTTTACAAAAATAAAAAGTAAGTTGATAGTATTACGCAGCATAATTTAACCAAATTGATTAAATTTTTAGAAAATCATTACATAACAAATTACAAAATAATTAAGGATTTTAAGTATATTTAATTGTATAAAAATAATGGAAGCTTCATAAGTAGATTTTTAAAATTTTTAAGACGAGTAGAAGCATTCCTTCCAGAAAGAGTATCGGGTGACATAGGAAAATTCAGACATGTTAACGTTCGCCCAAACTTGATTAGATTCATCCCAAATTGGGTCTTAAATGCATCCTAAACTTGGTTAAAATTGCTCCCTGAACTTGGTCTTAATTGCACCCTGAACTAGGTCTTAAATGCTCCTTGAACTTGATCATAAATGCTCCCTACACTTGGTCCCTGCAAAGAGCAGAAACAACCAAGACTTAGAAAAATGAGGGCAACCGCAAAACACAAAAATAAAAAGGTAGCTAAAGCCCACCGGCACAACAAGAGAAAATTAAAAAAAAATATAACAGTGCGCTTTAAGGAAAGCTTAAATTCAAATTTAAAAATTTAAATCACCCAAAGGGTTTACAAAATTTACAAAATTATAAAATAAATCATTCTCGGCTACAATGGGTTTTAACAACAAAATAAAAGTGATGAACTTACCGATACACGGGAAAGCAAAATGGTCAAGCAAAAACCAGGCGGCATAACGCACCCCGAAAAAAACTCAAAAAGAAATACGGCATAAGTAACCAGAGAACACGTCCGATGTCATGACCATTTGCTGTAAGAAGGGCGAGACACGCCAAAATTACCCAAAAGGAAACCTCGGGCCTGACGTCACCGCCCCCCCTTTCCAACAAGGGAAATAAGAAAGGGAAACATGAAACGGCAGAAAAGCAGATGACAGCGAACGGTAAGCTAAGGCCTAAAAGAGAAAACAATTGAGAGATAACTAATTAGATAGTTAATTAGTAGATAACGAAAATTGAAACTATTAGAACAATGCAAGGAAATTAATTTAAAAATTAAAATTTGTAACATTGAAAAATAAATGTTACAAAACTTTAGGACAGAGATTTATAGCAGGTGGTGACTGGAACTCGAAGCATGTTCATTGGGGTTCTCGTCTGATAAATCCTCGTGGACGAGAATTAAAACTGTGTACCGATACCCAGAATTTTGGCACAATGTCCACGGGACAACCGACATACTGGCCAACAGATAGGACTAAAATACCAGATCTGTTGGATTTCTTCATTACTAAAGGCATATCAAAATTTTATGTAAATTGTGAGAGTTCTTTTGACGGTTCTTCAGACCACAGTCCCATTATTGCTACAGTCAGTACTGATGTAGTGTTAAAGCAATCAAACCCATCATTACATAACAATCGTACTGATTGGAATGCTTTTCAGTTATGGATTGAAGAAAATATAAATTTAAATTTGCAGTTAGAAACATCAGATGATATCGATGAAGCCACTGAATATTTTACAAAAATTTTGCATAAGGCTGCACGACTATCCACGATTGAAAATAAATCAACAGGACAATATAGCACAAATTACCCAAGGGAAGTCAGAGAAAATTTTTTGGAGAAAAGACGACTCAGGAGAGTTTGGCATAATACAAGAAATCCGAACGATAAAAGAATTTTTAACAGGGCCACACAAGAACTTAAATCACTTTTACGTCAAATTAAAAATGACACCTTTCAGGAGCAGTTGCAAAGTTTGACTGCTACTTATACTGATGAATACTCTCTATGGAAAACTAAAAACTAAAAATTTTAAACGCCCGATTCAGTCTATTCCACCTATCAGAAACCGAAATGGTGACTGGGCAAAAAACAGTAAAGAAAAAGCAGAAGTTTTTGCCGAACATCTCTCAGGTGTTTTTAAACCATATCAGGCTGATCCTAATGTAGATGAAACTGTAATCAATGAATTTTTAGACAGTCCACTTCCAATGAGCATGCCAATTAAACCATTTAGGGTGAGAGAAGTTATGACAATTATTAAGAGTTTAAAATTAAGAAAGGCATCCGGTTATGACATGATAACACCCAAACTCTTAAAAAATCTCCCAAGAAAAGGAATAGTATTTATAACTTCCTTGTTTAACAGTGTACTCAGGATTACCCATTATCCATCACAGTGGAAGTTTTCCACCATAATAATGATTTTAAAACCTAATAAACCACCAGATTTAGCTTCATCATGCAGACCGATTAGTTTATTGCCGGTATTATCTAAAGTTTTTGAAAAGCTTTTTTTAAAAAGACTGCAACCAGTTTTAACTGAATGTAAATTGATACCAGACCATCAGATTGGGTTTCGGAAGGGCCATTCAACGATTAAACAAATACATAGAGTAGTAAAAGTGGTTACAGACAGTTTGGAGGAAGGAATGTATTGTTCTGCTGGTTTTTTAGATGCTGAACAAGCTTTTGACAAAATTTGGCATGTCGGCTTATTATACAAAGTTAAAAGAACGTTAAGCCAACCTTTCTTTTTGATCTTACGATCTTATCTGGAAAATCGGTTTTTTCAAGTGTAACACCAGGACGAGCTGTCATCTTCTAGGTACATTACCTCTGGAGTACCTCAGGGTTCAGTTCTAGGCCCGTATTTGTATTCACTGTATGAGGCAGACTTGCCAACAACTGAAGGGGTAGTTCAAGCTACATTTGCTGACGATAAGGCCTTGCTTGCTAAAAGTGGAGATCCTATAGTTGCTTCAAATAAACTTCAGGAATGTTTAGACCAAATCCAACCATGGCTTCAAAAATGGAGAGTAAAGATCAATACTGCAAAATCGCAGCATGTTACATTTACAATGCGGAGGAATACTTGTCCACCAGTAAAACTTGGAGGTGTTGATTTACCACAAAGTGAA
This sequence comes from Catonia carolina, assembly GCA_035578175.1. Classification (NCBI taxonomy): domain Eukaryota; kingdom Metazoa; phylum Arthropoda; class Insecta; order Hemiptera; family Achilidae; genus Catonia; species Catonia carolina. The sequence continues at coordinate 17,290,340 of JAQMRL010000016.1, read as the reverse complement.
GTTGTAAAGTACCTGGGTATGCATCTTGACAGGCGGTTAACTTGGAAAACCCATGTGAGAATGAAGAGGAACGAATTAAATCTGAAATACAAAAGGATGTACTGGCTGATTGGTGGGAACTCTTCACTCTCTCTTGAGAATAAGTTGCTGCTTTACAAAATGTTACTAAAACCAGTCTGGTTGTACGGCGTTCAACTTTGGGGAACTACCAGCAGAAGTAACATAGAGATAATTCAAAGGTTCCAAAATAAGGTTCTTCGGGCTATAACAAGGGCACCATGGTTTGCAAGGAATGCAGAAATACAACATTATTGCAACCTTCCTGATGTAATGGACGAGGTCAGGCGTTTTAATAGAAAATATCAGGCAAGACTTGAAAGCCACGAAAACGAATTAGCCATAAATCTTCTAAATAATGCAGAAGAAGTTAGGCGCCTGAAACGTTACCATGTTTTGGACTTGTCTGAAAGAGTTTAAATGTATATAAAATTTTAGTGAAAAGTATTCTATATTGTAAAATGTAAATATCTTTGTACATAGTAATTTTCTCTTTGAAAACATGAATAATTGTTGTAATGAGAGGTACTCAGGGTAATGAGGCCTCAACTTGTGATTTGTACATTCAAAAGATTTGCTTATAGTTTATTTTTAAAAAAACTGATTGCAAATAATGTTATTTTGAAAAAAAAATTATTAAACTAACTATTTTTCACATTGCCGGTCTCTTTTATTTATTCATAGGTTGGCAGTTTAACCTAAAAGTTTATAACCTGCACTATTTTGTTGTGGTCTGTCTTTGTTTACACTCGTGCTTTTGTTTCTCAAACTTTAAACGCGAATATCTCAAAATGCCATTTTTAGAACTTTATATACCTTTTTCTCAGCTTCCACAAAAGGTACATGGCTGACATTTTTATGGAGTATGTTAATCGTCCAGTTCTATTGATTGAATGTGCCGTTTTTAAAAATATTGAAAATTGTGGGAGAAAAAATATTTTTTCGGTGATTTTTCGATGAAAAATATGGTCTCTTTTTTTAAAAAAATTGTGAAAATCAAAATTCTTACCATAATTAAATGCTGCACATTCTAATTATGTACCAAAGAGTGGTCTTTCATCCAAAAACAAATTGTAGCTCTAGCTATAGTGGTTGCTGAGAAAAAGATACGAACATTAACATTGCTTAGGATAGGAATCCACACTCCGCTTAAAATTAGTAAAATATTGTAATTCTTAAAGATTATTTAGAAAGTTAGTGTGGTTTTGCTAACCATTTTCATGTAGAAAGCTAATAAGGTAAAGTATTTCTTAATAAAATTTTGAATTAGAGTAGATTCAGTTGGAGGTTTCCAGGAATTTATAACAATGATTATCTCACGGTTGTTTCAATAGAAGCGGATGATATTGGATAAACGCGGGACTAAGAATAGTTGAGGTTAGGTTAGTTGTTGCTTTGAATAAAGAAGGATGAAGAAAGCCGGTTGGTTGGTGGGCTTTCATTAATGAACAGGAGGACGCTGGGGTTGGAGATGTAAGAGAGGTGCAATGGGTTCGTAATTTGATTTTACATAGAGCTAATAACCGGCATCAACCCCCAAACTACCCTCGTTCTGAAAATACAACCACCCATCACCTTGTCCCATTCTTCACTACTTCGTCCTCTCTTTCACTTTTGGATTCATAGAATGCGCTCCGACCTGATCTGTCACTGTACTAGGAATTCTCCCGAGACACATCTAGTATCACATTAAAAACAACTTAAATAAATTATATCAATTTATGTGCAAATTTTCAGGATTAAATTTTTATTAAATTTCAATTAAACATTCCCGCAATTAACCATTCCACGGAACGTAATTAACAAAACCGGTAAAATTTTATTTTATACAGTTTTTTTATTATTTCATCTCGGAATAATATAATTTCCATTAATTACCCAATAAAATTTTATCTTCAAAGCCTTTATACCGGGTGTCCAAAATGTCTGGGAACGCCTAAATTACATAAAACTGAGTGTGATATTTAACCAGAATATATTTAAAGTCCAGTCTCTCTTAGTTTGCTTCTAATGTAAACAAATAATGACTTCACTGAGCATGCACATTATATCAAAATATGTACACGCTGATTAAAAAGTAACAACAAAATACTTTCAAAAGTATTTAAATACTAAATACTTTTTTAAAAGTATTTTTCTAAATGAAATTGTTAGGCCTACATCATATCATCACTGATGTTTTTAGTACTTTAAGTACTTATAATTTAAAAAAGAGTTAACTTAATAGGAATACGAGATCCGTAAAGTCGTATACTCTAGCTTGCACCCTGTAGTTGGTGGCTTTTGTTTGTTGACAGTAGGAGCAAACTAAGAACGGCTGAATTGTAGTTGATTATTATACAAAATATCTACTTTAAATGATGTTTGAATTCTTTGTCGGCTATCTAAGAATCTGTATGTTGTGTTTAGATCATTAGCTGAAAGGCTGGTTTGAACCAGGGTTTGAATCACCTACTTTGTTTAATATTTATTTGGGTGACGTGATCAGAAGGTGGAAGTCTCAAAAACACACTGGTATTCTCGTAGGAGAAGATAGGGTTGTAAACTGCCTATTATTTGCCGATTACCTGATAGTGCTACAGGAGAATGAGGATGACCTGCAGAGAGCACTTTTTAAGCTGAACAAACTCTTCAAAGAATATAAGTTAACAGTTTTGACGAAGAAAACAAAGGTAATGGCATTCAGGGGGAAGGACCCAGTCAGAAGCAAAATTGTTATAGATAATAATATTTTGCAACAGATCTCCCACTTTCAGTATCTAGATTGCAATATTACATACCAACAGGATAAAGATGCTTACAATAAGATGCACCGATTTCAGCAAATATGCGGAACAATCCACCGCACTTTAAGAAATAGCACCAGCAAAAACACGAGGGTGAGATTTCATAAAACATTAGCAGTGCCGACTCTACTCTATGGCAGTGAAACTTGGGTGCTATCAAAGTGAGAGGAGAGTAGATTCCAAGCATCTGAAATGAAATTTCTTCGACATACATATCGGTGTAGTAGAGAAGATCGTTACAGTAATACCGAGATAAGGAAAGAACTCTATAAACAACAAGGTATCCCAGAACAGAATGCAGTGGTTAGAGCATGTAAACAGAATGAGGGAGGATTGGATACCTAAGCAGACACTGGGCTATAAGCTGGAGGGCAGGAGAGAACGAGGACGCCCTAGAAAAAGTGGGCAGATTTGAGAGGTTTGGAACAGGCAGAGATGCCTAATCCTTGAAAGGCAGAAGAAGACGACTAAGTTGAAAAGTATGTTTATCAGCCTGCCAGGCTCTCTGTAAAACACATATTTTCCACCCTGGAAATGATACCTTCATGTCATTGACCGCAGGATCTCGCTGTATAATGAAATTCATTACTTTCAGGGGAGATAAATCTGATTAGTGTCTTTTACACATCTACTTCTTCGGTTTTAAATACTTCAGTTATTTAATTGGATGACCATGTGATAAGAAACAGAACTATTTTTTGTAGCCCTAGAACTAACAGATCGAGTGGAAATAATTAAACACTCACCTATCTGTTATGGGCAGATCTTAGGATCTACCATGTTGAATATAACTTTCTTATTCTAAGCAAGATGATGATCATTTGATAAACGATTTCGATCTGAAATTTGAAGTGAAATTAAAATGGTGAAAACCGCAGAGGGGTATTTTTTAGATATATCCATTAGACTGTTTAGATCGGAATAAAACGGCCACCTTCACTTCAATTATACATCAAAATTTCAGCTAAGAAGTAGGATAACTACAATCAGATAAAATTGATAATAATATAATCTTTTACAACTTCTGCGGTTTTCACCATTGAATTTCACTCAAAATTTCAAATGACGATCATATAATCATAAATAACCATCAACATACTTTCTTAAAATAAGAAAGTTAAATAATTTAATACGGTAGACCCAAAATGACCGACAGAAGATTATCCAAATTAATTTTTCTTGGTACAATAAATTAATTTCAATACATTCTGGTTGCTAATCACACTCAGTTTTCTACAATTTGACCATTCCCAGACGTTTTGGACACCCGGTATATAAAACAATTAGCAACGCTTTTGTGTATGAAAATATATATAATTTTTATTTAATTATTTATCTATAAATATTTCAGCTCTGTATTTTATTTACATAGCTTGTTCTATAAATTAGGTATTATAGTAGTATTCGTTTAATACGCTCACGGCTAAAACGATTTCTGCTCAAAACGCGGTTTTCATGAAGTCCGTTGATTAATAAGGTAAAACACATGTGCATGTTTCCGCTTAATACGCATTCAATCCCGCCTAATAAGCGCTCAAAATTGATGACTATTTTAAAAATAAGTAATGGAAATTTTGTCATTAGTTACAGTATTTATGTACACATGTCATGTGGTGTTATTTGTTTAAGATTTTTTTTTTAATTAAACGTGACGTTCAAAAAAGATATATATCTTTGGGTTTATTTATGTAGTACTACATATAACCTATATATTTATTTATATTATAACCTTTATTTAATTACTGTTATTAATATTTTTTCACATAACGAAAAATGTTAAAACATAACATTTTTCTGCCTTTAATAATAATTTCTTTAAAAAAAACTCTCTTAAGATTGTCTTGACCGCTTCTCGGCTAAGACGATTTTCCACCAAGACGTTAATTTTTGTAGGACCCATGAAAATCGTATTAAGGGGGGGACTGTATGATGGTTTTGAGTACAAATTTTGATTTGCATTTTTTTATGTTTTTCAATAGTTTAGACCTACCACAAAAACATTAAATATTACGACAAAAAATTATTTTAATGAAAAAATTAAAGTTTTTATCAGGTTCATCCTAAAAAATTAGCTTGTCACCAAAAACAAATTTTCATATTTTTATATTGCTTGTTTTAGTGCAAACAGATTTTAGTTTTTTTAAAATATCTGTTTCACTATTTTTAATATTCTCTGCTGTTAGTGCAGCTTTCAACCCAACTGTTGATGGGAAATTAAACTTGTTTGTGTACATTTTGTTTTTTATTTGTGCCTTTTCCCGTAAATTTAGATTTTTTACACTTAGGTAGGTTTTTCTCAGAAACCATTTAACCTACCATTTTTACTAGTTAATTATAATGTACATTCACCGACATCGTTTTTTTTCTTAGGTGCTCAAAAAATTAGTAATTTATGCAAAAACCGTAGAAAAAAATTGTAAAAATTTTATGTTATTCGTTATTCTTTTAAAAACTTAATGGTCCAACAGATTAAATTGAAAAATGTCAGTAGCTAAAACCACCCTACAACTATAAGTGTGTAAAGTTTCATTTTTCTATCTCTCACCAATCCTAAGAAAAATGTACCCAAAAAAAGTAAATTTAACATTGGCGGGGTACGAAGAACAGTCTCCCCTTAAGCGAATTATACTGTAATTGTTTTATTTAATTTTTAAATAAGTAATTGTTCTTAAGAAATTAGATTAAAAACTTAAATTTTTGAAATATTACTTTTAAAAGCTATCCTAAAGAAATGGATTCCTTGTTGCCATATTATATTTACTTTAATATATTTTATACTTTCATGTTTAAATTAAATTCCGAATTCTACAAAATTAAAGGATATGAAATGTTAAGACGATTGTCCAGTTCCAGATGTTTGAACTACACTTGCTACTTATTACATTATGTCCCTTACTACAATTTAAATTTAACCCTTTACAAAGATCTAAACATACCCTTTGTGAACTAAGTTGCTCAGTATACGTATTTAACATTTCATTGCCGACTAAACGTCCATTCTAATTCTTTAATACAATAGCTAAGCTGAAGAAATACACCACAATGAATTAGAGTTTACTAAATTACGTTTTAGACAAGAATTGTGACAACCATAAATGGAAAGGTCATCAAAGTAAACTATGTGACTTCAGATAAAATTCACGAGACATAAATTAATATCAAAACTTAAAAACAAGTACCTACTTATAACACGTCTACGAATCGGGTATTTTAGACTTACACACAAAAGACAGATGCACCGACCTGTTATTCATAAGTTCTGTTCTCATAAAAGGTTTATAAAAGTCATAAATGCCCAAAACGGGCAGGTGGAGTGTTATTATAATTGCACTCTATCTGTTTGGTCCAGGGCTAAAAAAAATAGTTCTGTTTTTTATCACATAGTCAGCCACTTATATGACTGAACTATTTAAGAACAGAAGAGGTAGAGGTGTAAAAGACTCTAGTCAGAGTTATCTCTTCTGAGAGTAATGAATTTCACTATGCAGCCAGACCCTGTGGTGAATGACGTGAAGTTATCATTTGCAGGGTGGAAAGTGAGTGCTTTCCGGAGGGCCTGGCATGCTGATAAGCATACTCTTTCAACTCAGTGAGGAAGGCAATGGTAAACCACCTTTAAAGTTATGTTTTTTTGAGGTTAGTTTTTTGTTTATTTCTAATTTTTTATTACTAATGTTAGGTTATATTGGTAATTATTTGCATTGGAAAGAAAAAGTTGTGTGAGTGTTTCACACCAGGTTTTTTATTTCCCCATTGCAATACAATAAACCAGTACACACAAAAACAAGGCTTAGATATCTAATACAAACAAAATTCACTATAAAAGCATTACATAAATAACACAAGTTAAGAATAAAGATAAATTAACAATAAAATAAGATAAGCCCTATTTCCAAGAAATAATCAAAAACTGAAGAAATATACACACTCACTGAAGAGAGGTAAAACTTATCTTATACGTGGGCGGTAGCAAGCAGCTGCTGTAAAAACACTTAAAAAGAAAGAATTTTTAATAATAAAATTCTACAAGAGTTAAAGACCAGTTAAATTTATGACATGACTGCAAATATATTCTCCACAACATCGAAATCAAGTGAAAGCAACCAACTTCTCAACAAGAACCTGAACCGCTTAGGCAAAACATTGCCAGGCCTAAGAGCACAGGGGAAGAGCGTTATAAAATTTAAATCTAAGAAACACAAAACCCCTCTGGAACAAGACACAATTCGGCTTTGGCAATCGCAATTGATTATTTGATGACCACCTTATAGCTCATGATAATTCATCGGTAGCGACCAATCGGTTCTTATTCCCACCTTTGCGATAAAATACATTAAGAACTTTCTAGACATATAGGTTTCTTACCGGCAAGATCCTATTTCTTATAAAAAGCGGGCGTGAGAGTTACTGAAACTGAAAATATTAAGGCGACAATTTTTAAAATTGCTAATAACAGACAGGTGGAGTGTCAAATTATTTACACTCAATATGTTAGTTGCAGGGCTAAAATAAATAGTTTTGTTTCATATTACATGATCAGCCAATTAAATAACTGATAGCCGGTTGCCCCAACCTAAGTCAAAGCATTTAACTACGGATAAAAATTTAACAATGGTTAAATCAGTAGTAATTTGTTTCACCAACGCTAGTTATTTTTAACCACGGTCAAATCAACAGTTAAATTTGACGGTCGTCAAATGGGCAGTCAAATTATTTTATCGTGTTCAAACTAACAGTGTTCATTTTGTTTTGTTAAAACTGTTGTTATTGAAGTGTTTAAAAATGTGATTATGTGGTTTGACATTGTAATATAATGTGAGCATTAAACTAGCATTAAATAGCATTTAGGCTCATTGTTGACCTCACAATAATTTCATGAAATACTAATAATTACATTTTCATTTAAAATGGATGAAAATTTTGATGTTGAAATTATGTACATGGAAATGCTCGCAAACTTAGGGCCAGAACGTGTGTTACCAGAAAGACAAGATGTTTCCATCCAATGGAAGGTAGAAAATTTGTTGCAAGGTATAGGCTCTCAAAACAGGTAGTCTTGAAGATTCTTGAAGAACTTGAAGGAAGGTTAGAATATAGGTACTACTAACAGAAACAAACCACATACACCACTGCAACAGCTGCTTTTGGCCCTTAGATTTTACGCTACACGTTTTTTTCAAATAGTAAATGGTGACTTAATGGCGTTTCGAAAACAACAGTGAGTCTATGTAAGAGAAATTACAGAGGCAATTGCTTCATTAGTTACATACATTCAGTTTCCAGATGAGGGTGAAAAGGACAAAGTTATGCAGGAATTTTACAGAAATATAAATGTAGACTATATAATATAAATATCTTTTTTTCACCCGGTTTAAAATTAACACTCCGAACTATTTTGTGTGTTTGATTTTCCATTTCAAAAAACACCCAAACGATATGATATAAAACATTACTGTAGGTTACGAGTATCGCAGAATAACAATAACATTATGACAAAATCAGATGTAGCCAACTCAGTAACCATGGTAGCCAACTTTGAAAATAAGTGACTGTGGAAATTAACCGTGGTTAAATTTAACCGACGAAGTTTTGATCGAGATCAGAGTTGGTGAAACAGTTTCAAGTTTAGTCATCTTTTGATCACTGTTAAATTTGATCGTGGTCATGGTATATTTGACAAATGTTGGTGAAACCGGGTATGAATCATTTAAAAACAGAAGAGGTAGAGTTGTAAAAGACACTTATCAGAGTTATCTCCTCTGAAAGTAATGAATTTCATTATATAGCCAGACCCTGAGGTGAATGAAGTGAAAGTGTCATTGCAGAGTGGAAAATATATGCGTTTCAGAGGGCCCGGTATGCTGATAAGCGTACTTTTCCACTCAGCGAGGAAGCCAATAGTAAACCACCTCACTCCTCGTTTTACTTAATATAATCTCTACAGGTTCAAACCAGCCTATCGGCTGATGACTTAAACAACACACAATCTTTAAAAAAATGTTTTATTGTAAGCACTGTCAAGTAGAGAACAAAAATGTAATAAATGAGAGGATTTTAACCAAAGTGGTAGTAGCCATTTTTAAGCAAATTGTAAAAAAGGAAAAATCTATTTCGTAAACTTGACACGAGAACATAACTTTCCTTGGCTGTATTATATATGGGGCGAAAGAAAGTAAAAAGAAAAATGGAAATTTCAAACTTTAATGGATTATTTTTCGTGTAAATAATAAAAATCAAAGTACATATAACAGTAGCGTTATTACGGAATGTATTAGTTGGAAAATATACGAAAGACGAACAAAACAAAACAAAAAAGAAACAAGCAAATGAAAATACTAACGAGAAATAATGTTATTTTGTTATTTCATAACAAAAAGAAAAGTTAGATTTTCTAAATAACTTTGTAATGAAAAGAAATGGAACATACAACATTTTTTGTTACGTGCAAAGAATGTGTATGATTTAACCATAAGGGAACAAAATGGAATACAACAAAAAAGTTATATGACGTCACGAGTCGGTTAGATGAAAGAAAGATGCACATGGAATGGTTAACAGAGAAGTTTTGCATATTTACTAACGCATGAATAAACCAAACGGATAATTTCCTATACTATACTGCATATTATCAAACAAATTAAAATATATAACGAAAAACATACAATACATAGAAGAAAATCATGCAAGAAAAACTGAATATAAACGAAGGAAATACAAGACCTTATTTTTTTACAAACAGGAATATAACAAGAAAAACTATTTTGTATGATTGATGTAATTAATTTCATTTCAAAATAAAATATGTGAGTAGTACAGTAACCTAAAAATAAACTGTTAGAATCCAGGCAGTATAATATCAAAGCCCGATTTTTTCAAACTGCTTGCGGAAACTCTAAGAAAAGTAGCATGAGATATATCAAGATAAAATGATAAGTCACATTTGTTTACAACGAGGGGTAAAGGGGGAAAAGCATCAGTGCGCATGCGCGACTGCTTTAATTTCAGTACAACAAACACAACTTATACTATCCAGAGCATGTACAGTATATCAGGGAACCTTTTGTAGGTTAACTGTACGAATATAACTGTTTCTTACCGTAAACAGAAATGGTAGTTTCTCGAAAACGTGGGTATACTATTCACAGGGCTGAACGAAATCTAATATGTAGTGTAATAAAATGCTGTGAAGTTGAAGCTAAACAAAAATGCCTTTTCTTGCCTCTTAACAAAAGCCATGAGCGAATCGCTAACTACTGTGATGTTTCTCTTTCCACAATTCGAAAAATAAAGAAGGAAATCTAAGACGAGAAGAAGCTACTATTTAACAGTTTTGTTGACACCTGGTAAAAAAAGGAAACGGTTAGGTAGATACTAGTGAGACTGATAGTGAAGACGCCGGGGTCAGAGATAGTAAAGAAGACGATTCATTCGTAGAAAATTTTATTCCAATGCAATAAGGTAACTGATAATTACAGTAAATCAAACATTTCTAGTCATGTAATTAAGCTATACGCAATATTACAGGTCACATTTATTTCTTATAAGGTTTATAATGACAACATTTTCTCGGAATAAACCACAGCCTAAAATATGCATGTAGAAACTGCACGGTAGTAAAATGTACGAGTAGTGTCTCATTATTGAGGTTGGCAGCACTGCAAAATGTTCATTTTTCTTCCTCACAGCCCATCTTTACGCAAAAGGCTCTTGACGAAAATATCTGTAGAGGGGTTTGTTTTCAGTGTCTACTTATAAATTGATTGCGTTAGGTCCCATATTTGTAAAAAATCTGGTGTGAAACACTCACACAACTTTCTCTTGCCAATGCAAATAATTTAAACAATATAACCCTAAAATTAGTAATAAAACATAAGAAATAAACAAAAAACTAACCTCAAAAAACATAACCTTATTTTAATCATGACTGAAAGACCCAAACTGAAAAACGGCCTGTTTGGCTTAAAAATATTGAAAATCACTCTTTCACGCTAAACTAGGCTTTGTTGAGAAAAATGCTTTAAATGAAAGTTGTAGATCTTTTAATTTTCTATAAACTGATTATTCACACTTTTGTCGTAAAATGCATACTAAGGCCGAAATCTGAAAAAAATCGATTTTTCACACGTTTACGTGAGAAAAAAACAGAAAATCGCTAATTACCGCTTAACTAAGCGTTATACAAAACAATGTTTGAAATAAAAGTTGTAGAATTTCAAATTCTCTACATTTTCTATTACCTATATTAATTTTTGCGCTATAATACATATTAAAGCCGTAATCTTAAAAAATCACTATTTTTACGTAAAAACAGCCTCACTAAGAATTTCAGCAAACATGGCGCTTACCCTATCTTGTAGAGCATAAAAAATCAAGTAATTGAGGCGATTTAAAAAAAATCGTAGAACCAGTTTTTGAGAAAATCACAAAAAAGTGAAAAATTACACGAATAAACTACTACTTCCGGTTGACCGATTTTAATGAAAATGTTCGTGTCTGGTCCGGTAGTGGTATGTAACTTAAGTTTCATGTTTCAAGTTCATACGATGTTCCGTTCTTGAGATATTCTCTTCACACACACACGCACGCACACACACACACATACAGACCAATCGCTAAAAACATGTTTTTTTGGGTTCAGGGGGGTCTGAAAACGTGTAGATCCGGTGAAAACTCGATTTCTAAAAATCAACATGAAAACATTAGCCTACTTTCCTTCCTATATATTATCATATAGGCAAGAGAAAGTAAAAATATAATTAGAACAATAGGCTGGTTACAGATATATTAACCACCAGATGATATCTTAAGCAAATAAATATATTTTGAATGAAAAGACTACGTCAAAAATCCTTTAATGGCTTATCTATTTTCAACCCCATTGGATAATATAATCTGCAAACGAGTGAAGTTCGGTAACTCGGTACTATACAAATTACCTACGCACAAGCAATCTTATGAAAGTATCATCACTCTATAAAATATTCTAGTGTGAAACACTCACACAACTTTCTCTTGTCAATGCAAGTAATGAACAATAAAACCTAATATTAGTAATAAAACATTACAAATAATCAAAAAAACTAAGCTGATAAAACATAACCTTAGTTTAATCATGAGTGATTGATGCAAAATGAAAATCAACCTCAGTTTAGCTTAAAAATACGAGAAATCACTCTTTCACGCTAAACTAGGCTCTGAAAAGAAAAATGCTTAAACAAAAGTTGTAGATCTTTTAATTTTCTATAAATTTGATTACTTTTTACACTTTTATAGTAAAATGCATACTAAGGCTGAAATCTTAAAACATCGATATTTTCACAGATTTTCATGAAAAAAAAAGAATATCACTTATTACCGCTAAACTAAGTGTTATACAAACAAATATTTGCAATAAAAGTTGTAGGATTTAAAATTTCCTACTCTTATTATATACATTTTTGCAGTAAAATGCATATTAAAGCCGCAATCTTAAAAAACACTATGTTTTTTACCAGAAAACAGCCTTTCCAAGAATTTCAGCAAATATGGCGCCTACCCTATCTTGTAGAGCATATAACATTTAGTAAATGAGGCGATTTTTCAAAAATCGTAAGAGCCGTTTTTGAGAAAATTGCAAAAAAGTGAAAAATGGTACGAATAAACTACTACTTCCGTTTAACCGATTTTGATGAAAATGTTCGTGTCGGGTCCTCTAGTGGTATCTAACTTAAGTTTCAAGTTCGTACGATGTTCCGTTTTTGAGATATTCTGTTCACACACAAACACAAACACACACACACACACACACACTCGCATACACACACGCGCACACACACACTCACAGACCAATCGCTAAAAATATTTTTTTCGGTTCAGGGGTCTGAAAACGTGTATATCCGGTGCAAACTCAATTTTTAAAAATCGACAAGAAAACAATACTTTCATTCGTATACATCCATAAAGGCTCAAGAGAAAGTAAAAAATGATTAAACTTTATTTTTTAAAACTATTTCAAGTTAGTGTGATTAAGAGTTAAAGTGAAAGAAAACTAACCGCTTAGAATTATCTTTTCATTTGAGAGAACAAAGAAGTCGTTTTGGTACGTTCTACCTTTAATGAAGAAAATAAATTAAGCGCGTTTAAACCACAACCTGAGAACGTAACTCTCGAACTACTTAATGAAGATTAAACATCAACCTGTCTCTGTTTGGAGTAGGCTGAATAACTGCTGGCGCTTCACTTGTAAGTGTAACATATTATAATGGCTTATTAGTAGTGGTGGTAATAATAACATAACAATGGCTCATTTTGTCCTAAACTTTCATCGTATTTCTTAAAACAAGAACAAAAGTTAACAAAGCTTATAATAATAGTCATAATAACAGCTTTAATATCAAGTTACAAAATTAAGTTTCAACATAACATGGCTATTGATAGACTCAATAAAACAGTGTGTTGTCATAAATGAAATTCAATACGGCAATTTTAGTTTTCTATAGGGAATTGTTAACTGGAAATTATTAACTAACTTTCCGGCCTTATAATCACTGAATAAGGTTTCTTATAAGCCGTTATTACATATTAATAGATTATTTATGATCAATAAATACAATCTGTTATATAACGGCCGCATTAGCGCAGCTGGTAACGTGCTCGCCTCTCATCATGCTGTCCTGGGTTCGAATCCCACTCAAGCACGGTATATTTTCATACGTTACAAAAAATTATTTCATCTTTCATTGTAAACAGTTACACCCCTACGTCGTCGCTAATGACCGTTGTAGGTGATGTGACGTTTTAAGGGGGAAGTCAACCCAGAAAATGAAAATTAAAACTTCTGGCTATAATTTATCATTATTTATTTTAAATAAAAGAGTAATTTACTAGTAATAATCTATCATTTGAACCAAGCCAAAAAATTAATTACAGCCCCTAATATAAGGGTGAGGTTGGAAAAGCGGGCTTTTACGAGGAATCAAATATCTCAGTAACCAAGAAAGAGATCAACATGATTTTTATGCTACACAATACAGAAAATTGATGTCTATAATCTGTTGTATGCGCTTGTATGTATTTTTTCTCACAAGAAATTTATTGAAGAAAACCATATTTTCAAAAAACATTTAATTTATGTACTCACAAATTGCTTTTTAACTAAATCACTATTAAGGTTTTTGTAATAATCATTCCACAGATAATAGAGCAAGAAATTATGAACAATTGAAAAAAATATCATCCAAATACGTTCACTACAAACCAAAATATTTAATTCCCAAGAATGTACAATCATGCAAAAACTACATTCCGGAAAACTTAAACTTGAAGGAATATTTCACTCGCCTTGCTAGTGAGCTTTATTTTAAACAGATGTTTTTATAACTTTTTGTCAACGTACAAACAGAGTAAACAAATGTTGTGATTCAGAAAATTTAACATTAAATGCAAACAAAACATGAAAATTTAAAAAAAATCATCTTCTGGAGTTGATTACCCCCTTAAATAAATAATTTAAAAAAAATCTGTTATATGAAATAATTTTATTTTTTAATTGTGAAATATTAAAGTACTGTGCGTTTCCAAGCTCCGAGTAGTTGCGGGGTGAAGGGTACGGGTGGGGTATAATGAATGAGTGATGCATGCTGGGAGAACGATTGTTGTATTACTCTGATACGAAACATTCCTTTTCAAACTTTCCGTATTTAACATATTTGTTTTTATTTGTTGTTGTTGTTTAGGTCATCAGCCAAAAAGCTGGTTTGAACCTGTTGAGGTTTTACTAAGTAAAACGAGGAGTGAGGTGATTTACCATTGCCTTCCTCACTGAGTGGAAAAGTATGCTTATCAGCATGCCGGGCCCTCTGAAAAGCACATATCTTCCACTCTGCAAATAACACCTTCACTTCATTCACCACAGGGTCTGGCTGTATAATGAAATCCATTACTTTCAGAGGAAATAACTCTGATTAGTGTCTTTTACACCTCTACCTCTTCTGTTCTTAAATGATTCAGTCATTTAATTGGCTGACCATGTGACAAGAAACAGAACTATTTATTTTAGCCCTGCAACTAACAGATTGAGTGTAAAAAATTTGACGCTCCACCTGTCTGTTATGGGCAGTTTTTATTTATTAAATTTAATTAGTTACATATTTTGATATGAATTGGTAAGTTAAATATTATGAATCCGACCAAGTTAATAACCCGGTAGGTATTTGTTAAATTAATGCGCCGATGATAAGAATATTTTTTAGTCTTGTTAGTACAAGTTACCACTACAAATGCATCAGCTGTGAAACACTTCTAACACTCATTCATTCTCCGACTACTATAACAACGCACTGCATTCTTTTCAACTACAAGAAGCTGGGACTCAAGCAATACCTCTTCTTTTCCTAAATGCTTCAGTCCTGTATTGGCTGACCATGTGATAAGAAACAGAACTATTTCTTGTAGCCCTGGAACTAGCAGATCGAGGGAAAATAATTTAACATAATGTTGAGTATGTTTTATATTATGATAATACGAATATGATTTTCGGTTATATATGTTCAAGAGTTGTGACTTTATGAAAATGAAAAAAATTTATAGAACTCATGAGAGAGGAATTTTTTATTACTTTCTCTTGCCTATATGAATATATAGGAAGGAAAGTATTGTTTTCATGTCGATTTTTCGAAATCGAGTTTTCACCGGATCTATACGTTTTCAGACCCCCTGAACCCAAAAAACATGTTTTTAGCGATTGGTCTGTGTGTGTGTCTGTGTGTGTGTGTGTGTGTGTGTGTGTGTGTGTGTGAACAGAATATCTCAAGAACGGAACATCATACGAACTTGAAACTTGAAACTTAAGTTACGTATTACTACCGGACTCGACACGAACATTTTCATCAAAATCGGTCAACCGGAAGTGGTAGTTTATTCGTGTAATTTTTCACTTTTTTGCGATTTTCTCAAAAACTGGTCCTACGATTTTTTTAAAAATCGCCTGGTTTACTCAATTTTTTATTCTCTACAAGATAGGGTAGGCGCCATGTTTGCTGAAACTCTTGGTGAGGCTGTTTTTTACGTAAAAACGTTGTTTTTTTAAGATTACGGCTTTAATATGCAATTTAGCGAAAAAATTTATATAATAAAAGTTGTAGAGAATTAAAAATTCTACAACTTTTATTTCAAACATTTTTTTGTATAACGCTTAGTTTAGCGGTAATTTGCGATTTTCTGTTTTTTTTTTCTCACGAAAATGTGTGAAAAATTGATTTTTTTAAGATTTCGGCCTTAGTAGCCTATGCATTTTACGACAAAAGTGTATATAATTTAATTTATAGAAAATTAAAAGATCTACAACTTTTATTTAAAGCATTTTTCTCTACAGAGCGTAGTTTAGAGAGAAAGAGTGATTTTCTGTATTTCTAAGTCAAACTGAGGTTGATTTTCATTTTGCATCATTCACTCATGATTAAAATAAGGTTATGTTTTTGAGGTTAGTTTTTTTGTTTATTTCTAATATTTTATTAATAATGTTAGGTTTATTGTTAATTATTTGCATTGGCAAGAGAAAGTTGTGTGAGTGTTTCACACCAGATTTTTTGTTTCAATATAACCAATTAAGGCGTATAACATACAAAAGGTTAATTGCCTTTATGTTGTACCACCTCTAAAATACTTTGCACCGGTTATGGTCGTGGGAGTAGACGGGACGGTTGGACGGGAGTGCGAGGAAACCATAAAAAAGTATTATATTTTATAATAATATACTATATTATATAATTATTCTGAGTATTATTATAAATACATCACGCAACTTAGAACAAAAAAAGTATAAAACATAACTGACATTTTTTATGTATTTACTTATTTAAGGTCACATCAACAATAAAATAGTAAGCATCTATAATATTTTTTTAAAGCACATAAACATTAAAATCAAAAAATACAAGCAATACAAAATTCTTTTTTCTTTTTTTTAGCTTTTATTTGTTATCGGGAACTGTACATTGTTGACAACTGCCCAATTTGATCGCTGCTTTTTTGCTGTATTTTTTTTCTTGACGTGAATTAGACATGAGTTTGAACAGGGACCCTCAGTAGAGTTTGTTCATCGATGGCTGTCAACTGGTCACCATACAAAGTCGCTTGCCCAACCGGTGTTACTTAACATATAATAGCGACTTTCTACCAGCTGACTGACTGGGCTGGCCCGAAGGCCAACAAAATTCTGGTAAACATTGTTGTTGTTTAGGTCAACAGCCGAAAGGCTGGTTTGAACCTCTAGAGGTTTTACTAATTAAAAACCAGGAGTGAGGTGGTTTACCTTTACCTTCCTCACTGAGTTGAAAGAGTATGCTTATCAGCATGCCAGGCCCTCCAAAAAGCACCCACTTTCCACCCTGCAAATGACACCTTCACTTCATTCACCACAGGGTTTGGCTGTATAGTGAAATTCATTACTCTCAGAGTATATAACTCTGACTAGTGTCTTTTACACCTCTACCTCTTGTGTTCTTAAAAAGTTCAGTCATATAATTGGCTGACTGTGTGATAAGAAACAGCAGAGCTTAGAACCGCACAATAGAGGTGTAAAACACCCTAGTCAAGAGTTATATCCTCTGGGAGTTATGGAATTCATCATTATACAGCCACCCTTTAGTGAATAAACTGAATGTGTCGTTTTCAGGGTGGAAAGTAGATGCTTTTTGGAGGGCCTGGCATGCTGATAAGCATACTTTCCCACTCAATGAGGAAGGAAGGCAATTGTAAATCACTCTAATCCTCGTTTTACTTAGAGGTTCCGACCGGCTTTTTGGCTGATTACTTAAACAATCAAATATACTCGTATATTCACACACAAACATGTAAACGTGAAAATAAGCAATAATAATATTTATTATTATTATTGGCCGGCCGCATTGGCGTAGTTGGTTACGTGGTCGCCTCTCATCATGCGGCCCTGGGTTCAAATCCTACTCAAGCACGGCATATTTTCATACGTTACAAAAAATCATTTCATCATACAGTTGCAACCCAACGTCGTCGCTAATGACCTTGCGGTTGATGCGGCGTTAAATAAATAAATAAATTTAAAAAAATAATAATAATGAATTATCTTAATTAATAATAATAACTGAGTCATACTAACATAAATAATAATAGAATTATAATCAGAATATGATTATTATTATATATAATTATAATATGATTATTATAATATTATGATAATTATTATAATATGATTATTATACGAATAATTATAGAGTTGCGTGATGTATTTATTTAAATATATATAAGAAGAAACACTTGCCCATAACAGACAGGTGGAGTGTCAAATTTTTTACACTCAATCTGTTCATTGCAGGTCTAAAATAAATAGTTCTGTTTCTTAACACATGGTCAGCCAATTAAATGACTGAATCATTTAAGAACAGAAGAGGTAAAGGTGTAAAAGACACTAATCAGAGTTATCTCCTCTGAAAGTAATGAATTTCATTATACAGCCAGACGCTGTGGTGAATGAAATGAAGGTGTCATTTGCAGAGTGGAAAATTTGTGCTTTGCAGAGGGTCCGGCAGGCTGATAAACGTACTTTTCCACTCGGTGAGGAAGGCAATTGTAAACCCCCTCATTCCTCGTTTTATATAGTAAAACCTTTACAGGTTCAAACCAGCTTTTCGGTTGATGACCTAAACAACATAATTATAATATGATTTTTAAAATAATATGATAATTTATTATAATATGATTATTATATGAATAATTATAGAGTTGCGTGATGTATTTATTTAAACATATATAAGAAGAAACAGAACTATCTTTTGTGGTTCTGAAAGCAACAAGCGAAACAAATTTAAAACTGTATCTAAAAAGGCGGACGCAGTGCAACAGTATCAACTTTAAAACTTAAAGGTGGTTTAATCATCCTTATTTTTTAAAAATTTTGACGTAAATTAAATAAATCTTAAACTAATAACAGAGAATTCAATTAATAATTTAAAATTTGGAATCAAAATTATCTTATATGTTACATTATGAAACTCTGATTTTCGTACACTAAAAAAAAATTTAAAAAAACAAAACAGAGTGTACCTTCATTAAGGAGCTAATACGAAATTGAATAATTGTAAAAAAGAATTTATCAACATTAATTTCATATTTCTTACCTCAGGGTAAAATTCATTAATATTCAAAACTTTACTTGTAACAAAGGTTGAAGAAAAAAGTTTAACAAGTTTCCTAACTTTCTCTTTTGATATGATTACAATGAATTAATTAAACCTTACGCGTTGAGAAAGAAAAAGTCAGTTGATTTATTAAGAAATGGTGTAGAGAGGGGTTTGTATTCTTTTCAATCGTGACTTTTACAATTTTAATATTGGAAAAAATAGGCAAAGTAGTCTTTTCTGATAGATCGTTAAACTTTGAAATAAAAATACAGTTATCTAAATTGTCTGATAGAAGATGTTTAAAGACAAACAAAATTATCTTGACATTTTTAAATAAACCAAGAAAATAAATGATCTCAGACAAGTGTACATTACAATATAATATTATTAACTTTAAGGGCATACTCAAAAATAGCAAAATGTAGGATGGATAAAAAAGAAAGAAAAAATCTACTTTAGAATAAATTTGAAAAAGTGGGTAGTCAAACATTTCCAGAAATACTAAAAATAACTTAATGTACCCCCCATTGATAAACTTTGGATTCAGTATCAACGTTCTACAAACAAAGTTCGAGATAATTAAGGAAAGCCGGTGAGTGGAGCTCACCTTTATATCAATCATACCGGAGAGAAAGAGAGAGTGCAAGAGGGGGTGAGGGAGAGAGAAAAGATGGAGTGAGGAGGAGGAAGGGAGAGAGAGAGAGCGAGAGAGACTATTGTTACCTGGGAACAATGATAAACCAACATTATCAACGTTGTAAAAACAAAGTTCATGATAATTAGAGAGAGAGCCGGTGAATGGAGCTAACCTTTATATCAACCATACCGGAGAGAGAGAGAGAGAGAGTGGTGATCGGGAGGGGAGCAAGGGAGGAAGAGAGGGAGGGAGCGAGAGAGACTATTGTTACCTGGGAACCATAATAAACGAGCATTATCAACGTTCTAAAACAAAGTTCATGATAATTAGAGAGAGAGCCGGTGAATGGAGCTAACCTTTATATCAAACATACCGGAGAGAGAGAGAGAGAGTGGTGATCGGGGGGAGCAAGGGAGGAAGAGAGGAAAGGAGCGAGAGAGAGACTATTGTTACCTGGGAACCATGATAAACAAACATTATCAACGTTGTAAAAACAAAGTTCATGATAATTAGAGAGAGAGCCGGTGAATAGAGCTAACCTTTATATCAACAATACCGGAGAGAGAAAGAGAGAGAGTAGTGATCGGGGGTGGAGCGAGGGAGGAAGAGAGGGAGGAAGAGAGGGAGGGAGCGAGAGAGAGACTATTGTTACCTGGGAACTATGATAAACGGGCATTGGGGTAATACTCAGGAAATAAAACGTATAGGCAAGGCAAGACCGATATAACGAAATGGTTCCTACTTACAAGAGCCACAACTTTACTCTTGCAACAAAAATTAAGCATCTAAGATGTTAAGTCTTTTCTGTGCTTCCTGGTACAGTGCCGAGTCCTGGACTTCGTATAAAGCCATCTTAAGGAAACTTAAGGCATTTGAGATGTGGCTGCAGGCCTACAGACGAATATTTAGTGTCCCATAGACTCCTCGGATTTCAAATATAGAGATCGTCAGGAGAATGACGAAAGACATGGAGGGTACGTACTTCCACCATTAAAATCCAATATTTTGGACATATCATGTGGAATGACTTACGATATTCGTTACTACAAGCCATTCTGCAGGAAAAAATGTATAGAGAACGTGGACTTGGCAATTGCTGGTTTTTAATTAAAGATTTTGATAAAGATCTTAACATTATAATGTTTTTTATTGTAATCTATAATAAAAAAAAAATCTGAAATATTCTTTAAAGTTTTGGTCGGCTGACACTACAATTTAGTTTTTGGTCTTGCTTTTTGCAAGCAAAATACTCTTTCTGAAATTTCTGTTTCAAGTTAAGTCAATTTTTACGGTGTATTTCTGTAGATATTTTTGTTTTGAACATGGTCTGATTTTGAATTAATTTAATTATGGAATGGAGACATATTGTAATGGACTTTACTTAAATTAAGTATAATATTCTAAATACTTAGAAATATTGTAAAACGTAGAAGAAATAAAATTATACGTAATAGTACTGTATTTTTCTGATTTATTTCTGCATTATATTAAAAAAGATTGACTATTATCTACATTGAATATTAATTTGTTTTTGGTTAAGGTTTTAAAATAATATTGATTTTTCATTTTACTTTGAATTTAAATTGCATATAATTAAACAAATATTACTTTTCATTGAAAAACCATTTTAATCATAAAATGAAATGAGGGTAATTAAAAATTAAATCAATGAAATCGTATGGAATACAATCTCCCACTACGTATACAAATTATAAATAAAAAAATGGTTCTATATTTACCAAAGCAACATAAATAAATTTGATTAAATTATTTAATCAATTAGTTAATTAAATTAATAATGATACGGCAAACCCTACTGTCTTACTAATTTAAAAAATGTTTAACAGGTTGACTCCCAAGGCAAGTTTTGCAATTTTGCTTAAAAACCCATACCTATTTTATGGTTCATTTGCGTTTTTAATTAACTTTCTTTCGAGTCTAAAGTACGTATTAGTAGGCTACCTAACAGTTAATAAACTGAAAATAGCAAAAATGGTCAGCAATATTCAAATGTAGATATAACTAAAGAAACAGGAGGAAATTAAATAGTAGGCTATAATTTATTTTTACTTTCTCTTGCCTATATGAATATATAGGAAAGAAAGTATTGTTTTCATGTCGATTTTTCGAAATCGAGTTTTTACCGGATCTACACGTTTTCAGACCCCCTAAACCCAAAAAACGTGTTTTTATCGGTTGGTTCGTGTGTGTGAACGAATATCTCAAGAACGGAACATTGTACGAACTTGAAACTTGAAACTTAAATTACATACCACTACCAGAACCGACACGAACATTTTCATCAAAATCAGTCAACCGGAAGTAGTAGTTTATTCGTGTAATTTTTCACTTTTTTGCGATTTTCTCAAAAACTGGTCCTACGATTTTTTTAAAAATTACCTCATTTACTTAATTTTTTATGCTCTACAAGAGAGGGTAGGCGCCATGTTTGCTGAAATTCTCGGTGAGGCAGTTTTTACGTAAAAACATTGTTTTCTCAAGATCGCGGCTTTAATATGCATTTTGCGCAGAAATTTATATAATAAAAGTTGTAGAAAATTTAAAATTCTACAACTTTTATTTTAAACATTTTTCTGTATAACGCTTAGTTTAGCAGTAATTAGCAATTTTCTGTTTTTTTTCTCACGCAAACGTGTGAAGAATCTATTTTTTTAAGATTTCGGCCTTAGAATGCATTTTAAGACAAAAGTGTATATAAAAAAAATTAAGGAAATTAAGAGATATACAACTTTCATTTATAGCTGTTTATTGTACAGTGCCTAGTTTAGCGTGTAAGAGCGATTTTCCGTATTTTTAAGCCGAACTGAGGTTGATTTTCATTTTACGTCTTTCATTACATGATTAAAATTAGGTTATGTTTATTGAGGTTAGTTTTTTGTTTATTTCTAATGTTTTATTACTAATGTTAGGTTTATTGTTAATTTTTTGCATTGGAAAGAGAAAGTTGTGTGAGTATTTTACACTAGATTTTTTTATTAATTTTCTTTCGAGTCTAAAGTACGTAACAGTACCTAACAGGTAATAAACAGAAAATAGTAAAAATGTTCAGCAATATTCAAATGTAGATATAACTAAAGAAACAGGAGGAAAATAAATAGTATATATTTTTTTTATTTTTAATTATAATAATTAATTTTAGGTTGTATTTAATTATCTTTATTTTATTAAAAATAGTGTCAGTTTAATAATTATTTAAATGTTATGTATCATAAATGATACAATCGTAATCTCAGTAAATAGCAAAGTATTGGTTAAATTAGTGTAGTAATTAAATATAGTACGTATTGAATGCTATTGCTAATAGTTAATACTGTACTTAATTTTTTAAATATTTATTTAAAAGTTTCCAACCCATCCTAGTACATAGTTTTGTCCATAGTTGGATGGGATAATTTCCACCACTTCTAGCGTAATAGGATAGTAGTATACTGCAAAAAATTTTGTATTATGGTAATTTATTTTTTATGTAATGTGTAATATCATAGGAATAAATAAAAATTATTATTATAATTATTAATATTATTATTATTTATTTTTAGTGTTAGTTTGTTTCTTTCTCATTGTTATCTTTCCACGATGTAGGCGTGGTATCATTGCCAATCCCTGCACAAATTTACTTATAAGCTTATAGACATATGAGTTAGTGTTTGTTTCTTTTGACGTCCATTGTGTTTACGTCCCGATAGGTAAGTGCAGCGTTTCAAGGATTTCTATCTGTTGCTGCACTTGTTCAACTCATGTAGGTCATCCCCGCTTCCCTGTTAGTCACTTTCATGGAGGTTGGGATAGCTGTAAGGGGAGAGTGGAGGCCATCAAAAATTATTATTATTATTATTATTAGTCGTAAGGCTCCCGAAGTGGAAGACGCTAAGTAAATCTGGTTTGTTTTTGGGATTTCTTGTCCTTTTTATCTGCCCACCAGTTTTTCATTTTTTGTGAGATTTCAGCTTTTCTTTGTTCACTCCATTTTATTCCGGTTCTTGGAGTTTTTGTCTCTGGTTTAAACTCCCATTTTTTAACTTTTGTTCTAAAATTGTCTCTTATGAGAATTTCTTCTTTGGTGATTTTGGCCAATTCTAATTTTTTTTTAACATTTTGTATCCATTCCCCCCATTAACGAGTGATGACACATATTTTACTATTCTCTTTGTGAGTCTATTGTCAGAAAGCCTCATTATGTGGCCATAAAATTGAAAGCGTCTTTTCCTCATCTGTCTCTATGTTGGAATATTCTTCTTCTTAGTCACTTTAATGGAGGTTGGGATAGCTGTAAGGGGTGAGTGGAGGCCATAAAAAATTAT
This sequence comes from Catonia carolina, assembly GCA_035578175.1. Lineage (NCBI taxonomy): Eukaryota > Metazoa > Arthropoda > Insecta > Hemiptera > Achilidae > Catonia > Catonia carolina. The sequence goes on along the minus strand of JAQMRL010000016.1, from coordinate 17,266,402 downwards.
TATTATTATTATTATATGTTGTCCGTATATTATCTTCGGGCCCATTATCTTACGAATCTTTCTCTCAAATTTCTCTGCTTCTCTCAGACCAGCCTTGCCGGTCATTTTAAGAGGTACTTACTTGCGTACAGATACACAATGTCACAGTATTATAATGTCAATTAATTTTACTTTAAGTAAAACCAAAAAAAATCGCCTTTATATTTATCTAGTAAGGCTCCCTGAAGAAAAACTGACAAAGAAACTACTAACTTACCAACAGAAAAATAAAGTTAAGGATTGGCTTCGGGAAATAGAGGAAGACTTTGAGGAGCTAGAGATAACGAAAGAACAGATTTTAAACAAGGAGGATAAAGTACTTTTAAAAACAAGAAAACAAAATTAAAAATCAAAACTCCAACACAAAAGAAGTACAATATAACAGAGGATTAGGGATTCCAGAGATCTAAAAGAATGAAAGAGCAAATGAAAGGGCAAAGAAGAAAAGTTTTCAGACCAGTTTTCCCATCCTTTACTAGATTTGCTCCAATTAGGGCCCGAATAAAGAAAAATAACAAAATATAAAAATAATTAATAGTACTGTAAAATAAGACTGATGAATATTAATTAATTTTGTAATATACTGAGACAATTATATAAAAATTTTGGTACTTCAATGTTAAATGTTAAGTTCAAACAAGCGATTGATTAACCAACAAATAATTAGGGCCCAGGAGTATAGTGCTTTGTTAAGGTACTCAAGATTTGTGAGGATAGCGAAGAGTTTGTCATTAATTTTAGGAAAAAAAGTCCAGAAGGATACTTGAGATTGTACTTGAAATTATTAGAGGAATATTTTAGATGAGATTAAAAGTCAATTCTGTTGGCTAGCATACCAACTCTTGTTAGCAAAAGAATTGCCTAGTTAAAACAAGAATTACAGGTATAGATATAAAAACTCCCCGGCTGGTAGCTGTGTACATAGCGTGTGAGAGAGATAAAATGATAGGACGGCGACAGTTATTCCCTTTTTGAAAAACATCACGTAACGCAGTGTACACAGTTTGTATTTATGTACCACATTGTATACAAATTGTTCGCACTCTAAATATACCCCATCATACTGAATCACCATAGAATGATGAATTACAATTCAGCGTGGCGACAGCATTTCGCGCATAAAGTTAGGTTATTCTTCGGGTTATTGTAAGTTTCAAGCTTTTCGTGGGTACAATTTAAATTAAAAATGGAAGATTTTGATAAATGTGTAGTTCGTAGGGTTGGTGTACAACTTTCATTTAAAAAAACAGTGGCTTCTGACAGCCGCGCTAAAAGAAAGAATTGACTTTAAGGGTAGAAATTTAATGGCTTTCTTATACATTTAAGATACGCAAAAATGTAACAACTATTTATAAATTAATTAATAACACCAGAAAATTAAAAAATAATTATATTAAGTAAATTTATTCATTAAATTTTTCCGTAAAAACGAAGCACAATTTAGTATTGATAAAATTCGTTTATATTAAAATAAATCTATAAAATGTTGCGTAAAGTAGAATTATTTACCGTAAAAACATGGATAAAAAGCAATAGTAGACATTTCCAGGTTGGTTAATAGCTCACGAATATCGGCGATGTCTCAATGTGCATAGCTGTACATCGCCCAGTATACTGAAGTTACGAGATTGCCTTTTGTGTATGGATGGGCTATGAGGAAGGGAAGTAAAAATATGACAGTGCTGCCAACCTCAACAGTGCGACACTACTCATACATTTCACTACCGTGCAGTTTCTACATATATTTTGTAAGCTGTGGTTTAATCCATGAAAATTTTCTTCATAAACCTTTTAAAAAATAAATCTGACCTTTAATACTGCCTATAGCTTAATTACACGACTAGAAATGTTTGATTTACTGTAATTACCAGCTACCTCGGACAGATAAAATATCCAATGAGAGAGTTCTTCAAAAACTAAATAAAAAGACGGAAATAATGTACACAGTCAAAAGAAGAAAATTGGAATACCTAGGACACATCATGAGAAATGACACTAAATACAAGCTGTTGAAATGCATAGTGCAGGGGAAAATGCATGGCAGGAGAGGCGTTGGGCGAAGGCGAATATCCTGGCTGAAAAATTTAAGGACATGGTTTTCAGTATCCACCCCTGAATTGTTTAAAGCGGCTGTCAACAAAATCAGCATTGCCAGAATGATTGCCAACATTCGGTAACGGATAGGCACTGGAAGAAGAAGAACCAGCTACCTTATTCTATTGGAAAAAGTTTTCTACGAATGAATCGCCTTCTTTACGATCGCTGTCACCGGCGTCTTCACTATCAGTCTCACTAGTCTACCTAACCGCTTCCTTTTTTTACCAGGTGTCAACAAAAAATATGTTGAAGAATAGCTTCTTCACGTCTTTGATTTCCTTCTTTATTTTTCAAACTGTAGAAAGAGAAACATCACTGTAGTTAGCCACTCGCTCATGGCTTTTGTTAAGAGGCATTGAAAGGCATTTTTGTTTAGTTTCAACTTCTCAGCATTTTATTATACTGCATATTACATTTCGTTCAGCACTGTGAATAGTCTGCCCACATTTTTGAGAAACTAACATTTCTGTTTAGGGTAGTAAACAGTTATATTCGTACCATTAACCTACAAAAGGTTCTCCGCGATGTATAGGCTATGTTCTGGGTATAGTATAAGTTGTGTTTGTTGTACTGAAATTAAAGCAGTCGCGCATGCGCACTGTTGCTTTTCCCCCTTTACCCCTCGTTGCAAACAAGGGCAAACTCATGACTCAAGTGACTATACATCTTTAGGATCGCATCTATAATTTTATTCCCATAAATCATCATTTCAGTGTATTTAGGCCAAAATAGACAAAACATTATTTTGTTTTCACGGTTAAATTATAATCAACATTTTAAATTCCCTTTAACTTTTATTGTATTATTTTTTCATACACTGTACCAAAACGGTGGATTGAACCTCTAGAGGCTTTACTAACTAAAACGAGATTAGAGGTGGTTTACAATTACCTTCCTCACTGCGTGGGGAAGTATGCTTATCAGCATGCCAGGCTCTTCGAAAAGCACCTATTTTCCACCCTGTAAGTGATAACTCCACTTCATTCACACTCGATCTGTCCATACAGGGTTAAAATAAATAGTTCTGTTTCTTATCACATGGTCAGCCAATTAAATAACTGAATCATATAAGAACAGAAGAGGTAGAGGTGTAAAAGACACTAGTCACAGTTATCTCCTCTGTAAGTAATGAATTTTATTATACACCCAGACTCTGTTTTTTTTTGTTTTTTTTTTTTGGGCGAGAAACCAGGACGGTTATCATCGCCCGTTATTCTACACACGGGTGTAAAGGGCCCAAGTGTAGAACGTACTTTTCTTGTTATAAACTAAAAGTCTTACAAACTAGAAATATCACAGAAAATTAGAATAATAATAAGAAAAAAGTTATATTAAAAACTTATAGAATAAACATACGAGCATAAACTTAAACCTAATATCACAGACGGAATAAATGACATTTGCAACAACTTATCAAAAAAAAAACTTACAAACTAGTATCACAGCAAACAAAATATAATTTACATTTAAAGGTAATATCACAGACCTGACGGGTAAACAAAAGGCTATAAAGGTGCCACTAAAATAAAAAAACATACACAAATACACATATAAAATTAAACTAATAGGTATTGCTATTTCCCTATCAGACACTGTTATATACACTAATGGATCTAAGAAATCTTGACGTTAAGTCCAAAACATGGCTATCGTCGCCGAGTACATCTCGTAACTCGAACCCAGACCCTGTGGTGAATGATTTTTCACACCAGGATCTGGCTGTATAATAAAATTTATAACTCTCAGATAACTCTGACTACTGTCTTTTACACCTCTACTTCTTCTGTTCTTAAATCCTTCAGTCGTATAATTGGCTGACCATGTGATAAGGCACAGAATTATTTTTTGTAACCCTGGAACTAGAAGATCAAGTGCAAATAATTAAACACTCCACTTGATTATCAAGGGGAATACCAAAAGGCTGTAATTAAAAAACCCAATTTTAATGCGGGATTTCTTTAAAAAAAATTAAATAGGAGCTAACCTAAGGGTCAAACAAAAAAATATTACCCAATTACAAAAGTTATAGCATGTTTTATGTTAATTAATTTTTGTTTTGCAACAAAAAAGGATTTCCATTTTAAAGCAGAAATGCTTGTGCATTTCTGCTTTAAAATGCACCTTTAAAATGCATATTTTGGGCAAAATAAACATAAAAAGTAATATTTTTTGTTTGACCCTTAGTTTAGCTCCTATTTAAATCTTTTTAAGGAAATCCCGCATTAAAATTGGGTGTTTTAATTACTTTTTAATTTTAAAGCACATTAAGACCATAATTTTGAAGAATCTGATTTTTCCATTGATAACAAACCCTTCCTAAAAATTTTAATCTGTTGTCACTTATGCCCCCTAGACGATAACAGAAAAAGTAGTCAATGAGGGAAATTTAATCAAAATCATTAATACTGTTTTTGAGACAATTATATTTTCGTATTTTTGTACCGGAATAACTACCCTTAATCACTAACAATATCTTTAATGTGGCACCATTCACAAATAAAGTATGGAGCGAATCGAGTAAACAAATAAACCTGTTTATTTATTGCTCACTCACTCAGTCTAACAATAGTTTGTAAACAAAAAAAAAATTAAGACAATCTATATCAAGAAAGAAAATATCAGATTTTTTTTTACAACCTGTGAAAAGAAACCATAAAGTTTTTGAACTTATACATAATAGCTTTCAGGAAGCGATGAAATAAACCGAAGAAAAAAAGGAGTTGAAGTGACTTAAAATTTAATAAATTTCTTCCCGTTCTTTTTATTCAAGCTATTCTCCCCATCGCTGTCTCTCTTGCACAAGCTAATTCTCTTTTACTTTTACTGACTCACAAGTTAATGTTATATTTATACTTACACAAACACACAGACACACACACACACAGAGGGAGAGCGAGAGAGAGAGAGAGAGAGAGAGTGAGAAAGAGAGAGAGAGAGAGAGAGAGAGAGAGAGAGAGAGAGAGACCTTCCTTACTTTAAAAACGTCTTATATCCGTTTTAATATTAGATTAAAAAATGAAATATTTTTTATATTTTTATGAGAATACGAAAGTGCTATATTTGCAAAAAAAACCACTTTACTAAAATTTATCTATTATTTGGCTTAACGATACATAGATACTTTTTAACTTTTTCTGCTAAATTAAGTTTTTCGTGGCGTCAAAATTTTGTTACTGATAATAATTTGGTTGGTTTTTTAAAGCAGTGCATTGAGAAACACCGATAAAACTGTTTTATTTTTTATTAATAGCGGCTGTTCTACAAGGCTATTTACCACAACCTAAAACGCTATTTATTTCTATTGAACACATCTTCATCCCTTAGACCTCTCCTTCCCCCCGCTGTCATAAAATCATCCGTCCTCTAATTTCTGGGTCGCCTTTCTAGCTGGAAAATTTCTGGAATCCTAGCTGGATTCCATAGCTAAATCTTCTGTGGCAGCTTGTTCTCTTACATTATTTGCAGATGACCGTACAAGATGAATTCTTTTTCTTCAATTTTGTCAATTAATAAAATCCTATTTTTAACTGTTTTAAAAATTTCTTTATTCCTAAATCGATCTAGCACAGTCAAGTGACAACTTCTTCACGAATAACTAATTACCGTAGCTATTTTCTGCTGCTAAATCTTTTTTAGAGAGTCCAAACCTCTGAGCCAGCAATTCCCAACCATCTTTACCTCGCGGCACATTAACTGAAATCCATATTTAGTCACGGCACACGTGATACATTTATTTTCTTAATTAACTATAATTTTATACTTTTTTATATTACCGTCCTTATACATCAGGACACGACTAGTAAATAATAATATTAAAAATGGTGTGTGCTTACTAAAGAAAAACAATGTAAAACTACATTTTAATACGAACACAAAAATGTATATTTTAAAGATTGTGTAAAATTCGAGCCACACCTACGAAGGCCTCCGATTGATACGCGTAGGCCTACTGGTTGGGAATCGCTGCTCTGAGCAATAAATTGATAAGCTTTCAACAAAAGAACGAAAGATTCTCTTCATAGAGTGCCGCAAGATATATGATCACTCCACAAAACAGGAGGTAACTTTCTGGTAATGGCTCTTTTTCAAAAATATTATTGGCTGGTGTACCGGATAAAACTCGATGTTGGAAAACGATACTTTCCTTCCCTATAAATCCATAAAGGGCAAGAGAAAGTAATGATAGAATAAAAAAAGTTGGTTAAAACGACAGTCGAATTCTGAAAAAAGCCTTAAACACAATTGACTACAATGATCCTCTTGGCAAAAAGGTAAAAAAGATAACGAAAATTAGAGTGTATCATGATTATTAGAGATATTAAAAAAATAGTTTTCAGCGAAAATATTGAAAGACGTTGTTCTATGAGATCATACGAGAAATATATAAAGAAGGTTTTTATAAAAACTTTTCACAAAAATATAAATGTGTTTTTATAACTACAATAAAACTTATTAAATTTAAGATATTTATTGAAAAAAGTTACATACAGCTAATAAAATATTACAAACGGTGTCTTACCTCAGCAGCGATGTAAGCAGGTATAACGCTGAGTAATAGCTGCTCCTGTTGTTCTTTCTCACATTCCAACTTCACTCTTGATTCGATGCAAGTTCTTGTACCGACAAATGTCTGCTGATGAGCAGCCTCAGTCATTAAACGATAATAAAACCCAGTGAGACTGGCGGCAAACATAACGGAAAAATCTGCACCCATCTGTAAAATTATAAATAAAAAGTATAGGTATCAGACGAACTAATGTCCCATAGCCAAGCGAGTGAGAGGGAGATATGTGGCATAACTACGCATGCGCTCAAAGGTCTTTACAGTTATAATCCAAATCTGAAAACATACTGTGTTGTTGTTTAGGTCAACAGCTGAAAGGCTGGTTTGAACGTGTAGAGGTTTTACTAAGTAAAACGAGGAGTGAGGTGGTTTACCATTGCCTTCCTCACTGAGTTGAAAAGTACGCTTATCAGCATGCCGGGCCTTCTGAAAAGCACATATTTTCCACTCTGCAAATGACACCTTCACTTCATTCACCACAGGGTCTGGCTGTACAATGAAATTCATTACTTTCAGAGAAGATAACTCTGAATAGTGTCTTTTACACCTCTACCTCTTCTGTTCTTAAATGATTCAGTCATTTAATTGACTGACCATGTGATAAGAAACAGAACTATTTATTTTAGCCCTGCAACGAACAGATTATGGGGTAACTTCAAACATAACAGGTAATGTGGAGATCTACAGGGAAAGCAGGCGGAAGGCAAAAAATCTCATCAGGAAGAAAAAACGTGAATGCCTTAAAAACCATCTAGAAGGTATAGAGAATTTGCACAGGCAGAATGAAACAAGGAGATTTTATCAAACTGTCAAAGTTATGAGTAAAGGCTTCCAACCAAGAACCAATATATGCAGAAATAAAGATGGTGAAGAGATCTCTGAAGAATCGAAGGTGCTAGAGAGATGGGTAGAACATTTTCAACATGTTCTAAATGGAAATAGTAGAGAACGAGAGGTTTGGGCCCCATCTTATCACACTGCTGATATTGAAGTTGAAACTCCTACTAGAGAAGAAGTAGTTGAAGCAATACAAAAACAAAAGAATTACAAATCACCAGGCGAAGACTCCATAACAGCGGAGATGTGGAAAGATGGAGGTGATAAGGTGATTGATAAAATATTCAAACTACTTCTGATTATATGGAGGAAAGAGGAGCTGCCCAAAGAGTGGAGTATGGGAATCATCTGTCCAATTTATATAAAAGGAGAAAAACTAGTGTGCAGCAACTATCGAGGAATAACTCTGTTGAATGTTGCCTACAAAATATTGTCCTCCATCCCCTTGAAAAGAATGAGCTCACTATCCGAGAGAATTATTGGCGAATATCAGTGTGGTTTTAGGCCAGGAAGAGGGACAACTGATCAAATTTTTGCAATACGCCAACTCATGGAAAAGTGTACTGAATACAGTGTGGACTTACACATGCTATTCATAGATTTCAAGCAAGCATTTGACTCTGTGATAATTAATAATCTGTTAAAAGTGCTGGAGATTTCGGTTTCCCTGGAAAACTCATAAGATTGACGTCTGTGATTTTGACAAATAATAATGCCAAAGTACTCATTGGAGGAAAAACGAGCAGAACATTCCAAATTGACCAAGGAGTAAGGCAAGGCGACGCACTATCAGCACTACTTTTCAATCTAGCTCTGCAGAAAGTAGTTCAGAAGCTAAATCTCACAGAAAATATCATCTTCAAATCCAGTCAAGAACTAGCTTATGCGGATGACATAGTATTGGTGGCTCGTAGTGCAGCAGCTCTAAAAGAAATGTTTCTCACACTTGAAAAGGAAGGGCTAGGGATAGGACTTGGAATCAACAACAACAAAACCAAGTACATGAAAGTGACTCCATCTCTGGCGAAGAGAACGGCTGAAGATTTTGAAGCAGGCAGATATAAATTTGAAAGTGTAGAAACGTTTATTTACCTTGGTACTGAGCTCAATGTGAATAACAACCTCAGTAATGAAATAAGGAAGAGAATTGTTCAGGGTAACAGAGCCTACTATGCAAACAGAAATTTAATAAAATCTAGGCTTATATCAAGATGTACAAAGAAGAAAATATATCAAACACCAATAAGACCGGTAGTGACATATAGTTGTGAAGCATGGGTTCTTGGCTCGCGGAACGTTAACGCATTGAGGATTTTTGAAAGAAAGATTTTGAGAAGAATTCATGGTCCAATATATGACGGGGGCGAATGGAGAATAAGAACCAATGCAGAACTCAACACCATTTTACAAGGAAAAGATATAGTACGGTATATAAAGTCTAGACGAATCAGCTGGCTGGGACATGTGCACAGGATGGAACAGGACAGGATGCAGAGACAGATGCTTGTTGGGAGAATGGAAGGAACGAGGAGGAGGGGTCGCCCTAGAACACGCTGGCTGCAGGATGTGGAAAAGGATCTGACGGGCTTGGGGGTGAGGAACTGGAGGGGACGGGCAAGTCAGAGGGATGAATGGAGGCGCATTGTTGAGGAGGCCAAGGTCCACGTAGGGCTGTAGCGCTTCGTAAGTAAGTAAGTAAGTAAGTAAGTAACGAACAGATTGAGTTTAAATAATTTGACATTCCACCTGTCTGTTATGGGCAATAAATTATATACCAAATGAAACAGAAAATTCCAAATATTAATATTCGATAAAAAACAAAAATTTGATTATGGAATCTAATTTTCGGTATGAACTCCCCATAAGGGTAAAGTTGAGGATATTCAAGGACCTGATAAAGCGTTTCGGTGGAGCTCTTTCAAGAAGAAGTCACTCTAGAAAAAATACTACAGTCGTTAATATTGTATTAATACAGTTCATAACAAACACCATGATCGTTTTAGTTACGTATATGAGTGGAAAAGCTGAAGGTATTTTAAATCTGCTGAAATAATTTTTTAAGAGTTCAGACATGAAGGAAGATTAAATTTTCTTGTTTTTATAGGTTGTTTTTAAATTTTTAACAAAATTATTTCTCCACGTTCACTACTAATTAGGTAATTTCCGACCCTCTAATCTTCTCTTAAACTGTGACTTTTTGTATAAATCAAGTGCAAATGTAATTTTTAGATTACTAAGTGTTAGCGCCGTTTCCCGCTAATTTATTTTAGAATATTTCTTCTTCTTTTTTATTAACTTTTTTCTCTTAGATCGTTTATAACGTATGTCTTTTTCTTATTATTCTCTTAATTTTCTTTTACATAGTTGTGTAATTTTTCTCATTACCTAATAAAACTTATCGCCCTAAGTCTGTACAAACCCACCGGGTTGGTCTAGAGGTAAAGTCATCGCCAAAATCAGCTGTTTAACAGCTGATTTTCGGAGACGAAGGTTCCTGGTTCAAATCCTAGTAAAGGTAGTTACTTTTATACGGATTTGATTACTAGACAGTGGTTACCGGTGTACTTTGATGGTTGGGGTTTAATTAACCATACTCTATCAGGAATGGTCGGCCTGGGTCTGTACAAGACTACACCTCATTTACACGTCATACACATCATCCTCATCTCATTGGGTCATGGGGTTGCTTATTGTTCTGAATTGAACAGATTGCAACGTACACAACAATTAGGAATAAAAAAAAAGTCTGTACAAAACTACACCTCATTTACACGACATACACATCATCCTCATCTCATTAGGTCATGGGGTTGCTTATTGTTCTAAATGTACAATCTACTTTATAATACATTGCAACGTACACACAGGCATTTAAATAACCCTAATAACAATGCGAATTCAGAAATTAGTTGTTTTTTGAACTAAATTTATTTTGAAGTTTATTAATGTTGTACTTTGTTAATATGTGATTAATCTACTTGATAAAAATGCAAATTCTTAAACACTTTAAAATTGTAGAAAATTTTTAATGTAAAATTTGTAGAATTTTTAATTTTATAGACACTTTAGTTACAAAATATATTTGTAGAGAAATTCATTGACCTAAGGCCACAATATTAAAAAAAAAATCTTACGCTAAACTGACCTCTGTACATAGAAAAAAGGCTTTGAATAAAAGTTGCAGGTTTTTTAATTTTCTACAACTTTGATTATACAATTTTTCCGCACAATTCCTATTAAGGCCACACACTTATGAACTTATCTGGAAATATCATCCACAAAATCTAAAACTATGGCTTTTAAAGGTAAATATACAATAAGGACGAGAATAGAGATGAATGAAAGGGCAATAGAACAGGTTAAACATTTTCAATATCTTGGGAGTGATGTTTCATACGATTTTGATAAAGACATAACAGTTAAACTGGCCAAATTTCAGAATATTTGTGGAAATATTCACAGACATCTGAAGAATAAAACGAGGAAGGAAACACGCCTCAAATTTTTCAACACTATTGCGGTTCCAACACTCCTATATGGCAGTGAGTCTTGGGTGCATACTGCTAAAAGCGATAGTAAAATTCAAGCTGCGGAAATGAAGTTTTTACGAAGTGTGCATGGATGTACCAGAATGGATAGAATAAGGAACGTGGATATTAGAAGCGCACTATCAGTTCAGTCTTTGCATGAAAAGATAATAAAAAATAGACAAAGATGGTGTAGTCACCTGGACAGAATGCCAAACGAAAGGATGCCAGTGGCAGCTTTAAATTATCAACCAGTTGGCAGAAGAGATGTAGGGAGGCCGAGAGGGAGATGGGTACCGGAACAGGTTCATGTAACCTAATCCTTGGAAGTGAAGATGATGATGATGATGACTTATGAACGACTTTTTACCACGCAAACACGGCCCTTATGAATTTCAGCAAATATGCCACTAACACTATTTTGTAAAGAAAAAAATTGTAGCACATAAATAAGGTGATCTTACCAAAAATCATAGGAACCGTTTTAAAGAACATTGCAAAAAATTGAAAAATTACACGATTAAACTACTAATTTTGGTTGACCGATATTGTTCAAAATGTAGGTGTCGGGTCACCTTGTAGTACTTAAATTAAGTTCCAAGTTTCAACTTCGTACAAATTTTCGTTTTTTAGTATTTTTTTACAAACACACACACACCACCAACCATTAAACACACTATTTTTGTGTTTATACCGCCGGCTTGATCTATACTCGGTTCATCGTAAGAAAAATATCTCGAGTAAACAAACAGCTGTTACCGAATCAGCTGATAAAGCGGTGACTCAAAAAAATGCAACACTTTTACCGAAAACATCACAATGATAACTGATACGTGCTTTTAACCATATGCAGAATTTAACGATAAATAGAAATGAAAAAACCAAAAAATCATCATCATCTTCACTTCCAAGGATTAGGTTACATGAACCTGTTCCGGTACCCATCTCCCTCTCGGCCTCCCTACATCTCTTCTGCCAACTGGTTGATAATTTAAAGCTGCCACTGGCATCCTTTCGTTTGGCATTCTGTCCAGGTGACTACACCATCTTTGTCTATTTTTTATTATCTTTTCATGCAAAGACTGAACTGATAGTGCGCTTCTAATATCCACATTCCTTATTCTATCCATTCTGGTACATCCATGCACACTTCGTAAAAACTTCATTTCCACAGCTTGAATTTTACTATCGCTTTTAGCAGTATGCACCCAAGACTCACTGCCATATAGGAGTGTTGGAACCGCAATAGAGTTGAAAAATTTGAGGCGTGTTTCCTTCCTCGTTTTAACAAAAAAAATTATACAACACTAAATTCCTAATTGAAAATAAATTATAATGCACGTAAGAACGATGCAAGACAATACGATGTCAAAAGCGAACTGGTAGTATAATTATAACGACGACATGTTCTTTGTCAAAAATGTAGAGAGAGATTTATGGGTTTGGATAAGTCATCGTCAAATTCAATTGTGAAATAACGAGTGACTAAACTAATATTAGATGACTAAACATTAAAATAAAAACTTTTACTTAAAGTTCTCTTGTTTCTACATTCATATCAGAGGTAATACGTATAATTTGTAACCACATTTATTTATGAAAAAGAATGGAAATAAGGTATAGGCCTAACGTTTTTATACATTTATTAATCAATACTTAAAAAATCCGTCATGATGTAGGCCAAACAGTTTCATTTATAAAATTACTTTTAAAAGTATTTTATACTTAAATACCTACTTTTGAAAGTATTTTGTTATTACTTTTTAATCAGCGTGTACCCATATTTAAAAAATGCGCATGCTCAGTGACGTCATTATTTGTTTACATGAGATATCTTTCTTACGGTGAACCGAGTATAGAGGTCAAGTCGTCGCCACTATTTTTTTTTTTTTTTTTTTTTTTTTATTTTTTTGGTTTAACGTCTGACTGTTCTGCAATTACTGCTAATGCAGACGGTGAAGGATGAAATGATTTTTTGTAACGTATGAAAATATGCCGTGCCTGAGTGGGATTCGAACCCAGGACCGCATGATGAGAGGCGAGCACGTTACCAACTGCGCCAATGCGGCGCATAACAATAACAGCTGATTTTCGGAGACGAAGGTTCCTGGTTTAAACGCTAGTAAAGGTAGTTATTTTTATACGGATTTGACTACTAGACAGTGGTTACTCTCTCAGGAATGTTCAGCCCGAGTCCTACACCTCATTTACACATTATACACATCATCCTCATCTCACTGGGTCATGGGGTTGCTTATTGTTCTGAATAGAACTGATTGCAACGTACACACATTAAGGATTAAAAAAAATTGGGTTTAAGAGACATGAAAACATAACTTTTCATATAGGGTAAGAGAAAGTAAAAATCGGATGTTTTCATTCCTGTAATTGAAAATTGGGTTTAAGAGACATGAAAACGTGTATTTCCAGTGAAAACTCGATTTAGAAAAATTGACATGAAAATATAACTTTTCATATGGGCTAAGAGAAAGTAAAAATAAGATGTTTTGATTCCTGTAATTAAAAATTGGGTTTAAGAGCCATGAAAACGTGTATTTCCTATGAAAACTCGATTTAGAAAAATTGACATGAAAACATAACTTTTCATATACCTAGGCTAAGAGAAAGTAAAACTCGGATGTTTTCGTTCCTGTAATTGAAAATTGGGTTTAAGAGACATGAAAACGTGTATTTCCAGTGAAAACTCGATTTAGAAAAATTGACATGAAAATATAACTTTTCGTATAGGGCAAGAGAAAGTGAAAATTGGATATTTTCGTTCCTGTAATTATGAGAAAAGAAGAAAATTCAAAAGATATCACCGTTAACCTAATAAAATTAAGATCGTTTCAACTTTTAATAAACAGTACCTACGAGTTGAGTTCTAAACAAGAAACAACTTTGTTCATTTATAGATAAAGGAAACGAGCAACTTCTTTATTATATAGCCTACATTTTGTAGCCTACATTTTGCATCTACAGGAGGAAGAACAATATTCGAGTTGTTCTCCAAGACATTACACTTTGTTCATGGAAACTGTTATGTCAAGTCTATTGTTACCCAGTGTTGTTCTGAAATAACGTAAACTGTACTTACTTTGGAAATATTATGTTTCCATTTCAACACCCATTTTATTACATAACATCAGCACATTTAAATTTATATGAATATTTACATTATCACTTTGCATTGTTATAACATTTAAATTTAATAACTACATCCAATTCCGTCATAAACATTGAAAAGTTTCCTTACTTTATGAATATAATTTATACTTTTAACATAATTTTAAAGTTACTCTGGCATTTTACGTAGAAGCAAGTAATGTTTTGTAATAGAATTATTTTATATTACTTTTTAAAATTAACGAAAATGAAAGTTTTAAAAGTTAATAAACATTATTAAATGTTAAGAAAAGTTTACAATTTAATCGATTTTTTTATTTTTTGTCACTTAGATCTTGTTTACGAACTTTTAAAATACCTGAATGTAGTTTGCAAAACTACTTATCTTATAATTATTTTATTTAGTTTTTGCTCCAATATGACTTAGTATTTAAGTATAGGGTGATTCAAAAAGAGCGCCGGTTTTGATATATCAAATTAAGAGATTTATTTGATTGAAAAACTGAAAATAAATACATCAACAAGTTCATCTTGCCTTCCGATTTCATGTATGAAAAATGATGTCATGCATGTGTCCACCTCTACTGCGCTGGCACGCATCAACTCTGTCCATGAAATTGGATATTACTGCACGACAAGTTTCTACTTCCATTTGCCCGATAACCCGTCGAATTTCCTCCTTCAAGTCATTGATGTTTCGGGGTTTATTGGCATACACCAATGACTTCAGATGACCCCAAAGAGGAAAGTCACAAGGCGTCAAGTCACACGACCTTGGTGGCCATTGATGGTCGGAATTACGAGAAATGATGCGATCCTGGAACCGTTCACGGAGCAACAACATTGTTTCTCGTGCAGCAACTGAATTTTATACGGGTGATATTGGAGATCGTACCGAAGAATTCTCCGTACAGAAGAACATCGTAAACCCAATTGTTGAGAACGGCGACGTATTGATTTTGCTGGGCTAACAGCCACACTGTCACGAACCAACGCAACGTTCTGCTCAGTTCGGCCAGAACGACGACGTCCAGAACTTTTAAGGTCGACTGTTGAACC
>JAQMRL010000016.1:16998653-17246153 GCA_035578175.1 Catonia carolina | reverse complement strand
TGTATAAAATAAATAATATAAATTTTTTACAACGTCAATCTCGTTATTTAATAGCCACACCTCGTATATTTGGCTGACCATTTGTGATAAAACTAGTAAATAAATAAATAAATAAAATCAAATTAATTGGCATAGTCTACACATTGGTAAATTAATGACTATTAAAAAATTTGTACTGATTGTAACATGTAACTACTTTAGACAACCCCGATTTCTCCACAAGCCATATCGAATGGCACCACCTATACAAAAATAATTTCTGAATAAAGTTGCATCATTTCATATAATTTATTTTAAAATTAAAATTACAGTTGAAGTGTTAATCAATAAATTGATATGTAAATATAGCTGAGAAGAAAGGGAGTCGGCTATTCATTTTATTATAACAAGAGGACTTAAAACATTGCTTGTGAGATAGAGCATACAATAATTGAATCAATTATTATTACTTTCTCTTGCCTATATGAATATACAGGGTGATTCATGAAGTTCTCCCCCCACTTCTACAGCACATTGTACTAGTAAAAATAATGAAAAAATGTTATATAAACATAGGTCCGAAAACGCTTCGTTAGCGAGTTACAGCTAGCGAAAGTTTCGCCTGGATTTCAGTTCACCAGGTGAAATGAGGTCTTCCTGGAATTGTGGTAAGGTAGATTAAGGGGCAAATTCAATCATTTCTTATGGTTTTTGATCTGATAAATGAATAAAACAGGTCCCAGATCTGTAAGTTAAATAGTTTTTAAGAAAACCAGTGTCAAATGCAAAAAATGGAGTGAAAAACTTATTTTTTCATCTTTGGGGCAAGGATAACTGTGTTATTTCACCAAGAAACAGTTAAAATTTTTCAATAAAACATGTAGAAAATTTTATTCTGAACAAACCGGTGTAAATTAAGTACACAGAAAGCGAATAGATGTTTGATTAAATGAGTTTTTATTCATAAGAGTACAAAGTAAAATTAACCGGAAAAACTAAAATGAAAAAATGTGTTTTTTTTCACTCCCATTCTTTTTTGCATTTGACACTGGTTTTCTCAAAAACTATTCGCTTTCTGTGTACTTTATTTACACCGGTTTGTTCAGAATAAAATTTTCTACATTTTTTATTGAAAATTTTTAACTGTTTCTTGGTGAAATAACAAAGTTATTCTTGCCCAAAGATGAAAAAATGTGATTTTCACTCCATTTTTTGCATTTGACACTGGTTTTCCTCAAAACTATTTAACTTACAGTTCTGGGACCTGTTTTTATTCAATTTATCAGATCAAAAACCATAAGAAATGATTGAATTCGCCCCCTTAATCTACCTTACCAGAATTCCAGGAAGACCTCATTTCACCTGGTGAACTGAAATCCAGGCGAAACTTTCGCTAGCCGTAACTCGGAAACGAAGCATTTCCGGACCCATGTTTATATAAACTTTTTTCATTATTTTTACTAGTACAATGTGCTGTAGAAGTGGGGGGAGAACTTCATGAATCACCCTGTATAGGAAGGAAAGTATTGTTTTCATGTCGATTTTTCGAAATCGAGTTTTCACCGGATCTATACGTTTTCAGACCCCCTGAACCCAAAAAACATGTTTTTAAGCGATTGGTCTGTGTGTGTGTGTGTATGTGTGTTTGTGTGTGTGTGTGTGTGAACAGAATATCTCAAGAACGGAACATCGTACGAACTTGAAACTTGAAACTTAAGTTACATATCACTACCGGGACCCGACACGAACATTTTCATCAAAATCGGTCAACCGGAAGTAGTAGTTTATTCGTGTAATTTTTCAGTTTTTTTGCGATTTTCACATATCAGAGTGCGTTACGATTTTTTTAAAAATCGCCTGGTTTACTACATTTTTTATGCTCTACAATATAGGGTAGGCGCCATGTTTGCTGAAATTCTGCTTGACGCTGTTTTTACGTAAAAACATTTTCTTTTTAAGATTGCGGCTTTAATATGCATTTTAACGCAAAACGTTATATAATAAAAGTTGTAGAGAATGTAAAATTCTACAACTTTTATTTAAAACATTGTTTTGTATAACGCTTAGTTTAGCGGTAATTAGCGATTTTCTGTTTTTTTTCTCACGAAAACGTGAGAAAAATCGATTTTTTTTAACATTTCGGTCTTAGTATACATTTTACAACAAAAGTGTATATAATTAAATTTATAGAAAATTAAACGATCTACAACTTTTGTTCAGAGCATTTTTCTCTACAGAGCCTAGTTTAGCGTGAAAGCGTGATTTTCCGTATTTTTAAGCCAAACTGAGTTCGATTGTCATTTTGCGTCATTCACTCATGATTAAAATAAGGTTATGTTTTTGAGGTTAGTTTTTGTTTATTTCTAATATTTTATTAATAATGTTAGGTTTATTATTAATTATTTTCATTGGCAAGAGAAAGTTGTGTGAGTGTTTCACACCAGCTAACTCACCGGCAAGGAAGTGTTAATCAATAAATTGATATGTAAATATAGCTGAGAAGAAAGGGAGTCGGCTATTCATTTTATTATAACAAGAGGACTTAAAACATTGCTTGTGAGATAGAGCATACAATAATTGAATCAATTATTATTTATAGACACGGTATGGGTTACACCGTTATCATTGTACTAACTCAATGAACAACATGTCGTCTATACTTTATTAATGTATTTTACAAAATAAATTCTCTTACTACAGTTTATAATGAAACATGCTTTTATGTTTAATAAAAGACAAATGTACAAAACATGAATTAATTGCTTTCAATTTATTATAAATTCTCAGAAACTGTATTAATTATTAGAAATAATTTAAATACTTTACCCGTTTTACTTTCTCGTAGCTTTTGAAAATAAAATTGTGATATAAGTAAAATATATTGCACAACAGACCTTCCTCTCCTCTATACCTTTCCTGTGACATACCTTTATGTACTGATTTAATTTCAAAAATATGCCTTTTATGTATTATACTTAATGTCAGCTAAAATATGTCAGCTAAATTGAGACCTGATTAAAACAGGTTTTACAGAAAAATATTATGTAACGCGATCCATCCGAAAAAGTTTACGTTCGTTATACAGGATATTTACAATTGTTAATTTTGTAATAATTTACATTCCTATTACTATAATTATATTATTATTATTACAAACATTTATTTGTAACTAGGTTAACACGTTGACTTGTCTTTAAAAATGGGCCACGTGCATCAAAAATGAGTCACAGTAGATGAGTGATTTTTAAGCCGTGTTTTGTGGTTTCAAAAGCCACAGCTTCAGAGAGTGACATTATACACTTAAGACTGTTTAAATAGTTGATATTTTTCAAATAATGGGATATTTCTTATAAATGGTAGTTTTCCTTGTTGTCCTGTACTAGAATGTTGCTATTATTTTTCATTTTATTATTTCTTTTTCTTATTTTGGTTAAAATAAATAGTCTAGTATACTTTGCAACTAAACCCAATTATGTTTATTACTTTTTTTATTGTGACGCAAAAATGGGTCACATGGGTCTGAAATGTAAAATCATTCCAGCAGGCCATGTGACCCAAAAGTGTGTCACAACTTAATTTTACAAAAGAAAAATAGCTGTTATTATTTTAATTAATAAATGAAGTAAAAAAAGAAGAAAAAGGAATGAAATGTGAAAAATAAAACAAAAGTATGATGGCCCCGCTGTAAGTGTCACAAAATTTAGTGCGGCAGTCAACGTGTTAAAGTTGAAATAATTATGTAATTAGAGTCTGTATTTTTATAAAAATATTTTTTTTATTCCGTTGAATTGAGTTTTTAAATGACATGATGTTTTATCAGTGAATCTGAAATAGTTTATTTAAATTAATTGTAATAAATAAAGTATCGGCCTCATTGAACATCTGGTGTGTACTGGTACTTTTATATTTAAATATATTACAATGATCATGTAAATTCTTAGTTTTTTCTTTGTAAAAAATAATAATTTATGAAACAAGTATGAACTTTTGGGTTTGTTAATAAAATTTATAAATTTCATATATGTAATAAATGTGTAATTCTGTTAAATACAGGGTGTCTCACGAGTAACCCGACAAACTTCTAAGATGGTTTCCTCTTATCAAAATAATGAAAAAAGTTTATATAAACATGGGTCCAGAAACGCTTCGTTAGCGAGTTACGGCTAGCGAAAGATTTCGGCCTGGGTTCAGAACATACGCCTAAATAAAGTAATCCTAGAGGTCTAGGAACCCAATTTTATGAGTAGATTTGATGGTTTCTTATGTATTTCGACCCAAAAAATTGAATAAAATAAGTTTCAGAACCATATCTCCAGTAGTTTTTGTAATATACAATGAAAAACGGACAAATCTGTGCATAAAAATACTTTTTTTAGGTTTAAAGAACAATAACTGCGTTAAATGGCTAATAAATGTGTAAATTTATTTAAAGAAACTTGTAGAGATTTTAATTCTGAAGATAATGATGTAAAATAGACCAATAATAAACAAACACAAAGTTTAAAAAATTTATGTTTAATTTTATCAACACATACGAAAAATAAGACAGAAAACACAATATCTTTTTAATTAACGTTCTTCGTAATCACAAAACATTTTAGCCTAATTGCTGAATCTTTTATTTCAATATCCATACCTTACAAATGGTGTTCAAAATGATTTCCTTGGTCATTTGTACACAATCTAGCGCGTTTAATTAAACCATGCCTTTCTGATTCTATCTCGGTCGTTCTTAAGTAGTTCACACGCGTTTAAAATTCGGGTCAATAATTCTTCTTTGGAATTAACTGGTTCTGCGTATACAAGCTGCTTTAAATGACCCCAAAGGTAATAATCCAAGGGATTTAAATCAGGGGACCTAGGAGGCCAATTAATTGGTCCTCCTCGACCAATCCATCTGCCCGGAAAACTTATCTGCAAGTGCTCTCTCACATTTTGTGAATAATGTACCGGTGCACCATAATGATGGAATATCATTGAATGTCTTCTCTCAAGTGGTACATCTTCAAGTAGAACTGGCAGTTGATTCTCTAAAAAGTCTTTATACAAAAGACCTGTAAGGCGGTTTTCAAAAATAAATGGGCCAATTAACTGGTCTCCAATTATACCACACCATACATTTATAGAAAATCGAATTTTAAAGTTTGACTCTACAACTGCTTTTGGACTTTCAGTTGACCACCGGTGTTATTCTTCAAATTTAGAATTCCGTATCTTGTGAACAACGAGTTTATAATGTTTTATAATGTAAATTTTTGTAATTATTTAATTTACTGAATATTGTATTCACAAATAAACCGCAAGTAAATTTTCTGTCTTATTTTTCGTATGTGTTGATTTAACTAAACAAAAATTTTTTAAACTTTGTGTTTGTTTATTATTGGCCTATTTTACATAATTCTCTTCAGAATTAAAATTTCTAAAAGTTTTGTTAAATAAATTTACACATTTATTAGCCATTTAACACAGTTATTGTTCTTTAAACCTAAAAAACGTATTTTTATGCACAGATTTGTCCGTTTTACATTGGATATTACAAAAACTACTGGAGGTATGGTTCTGAAACTTATTTTATTCAATTTTTCAGGTCAAAATACAAAAAAAACCATCAAATCTACTCATAAAATTGGGTTCCTAGACCTTTAGGATTACTTTATTTAGGTGTAGGCCTATGTTCTGAATCCAGGCCGAAATCTTTCGCTAGCCGTAACTCGCTAAAGAAGTGTTTCCGGACCAATGTTTATGTAAACTTTTTTCATTATTTTGATGAGAGGAAACCACCTTAGAAGTTTGTCGGGTTACTCGATTTACTTTGAGAATTACCGATTATTTGTTGATTTGCGTACTTTATCAAACTAGACTATTTTAAAGAAATACAAAAGAAACACAAAACACATACAAATACACTTTAAAAATTTTGATCACCAGTTGTGGGACAAAAAGCATATTACAACTTCTTTATTTACACACTATACTTATTATTCTCACCTCATTGGGTAATGGAGTTACTTACTCTTTTTAAACTGAACAGACTGCAAATTACATCCATTAGGGAAACACATTTATGCATTTAAGGGAAATTTATTTATCGACATTCACTCGTGATTAAAACTAGTTTAGGTTTATCATTATTTACGCTGGTAAGAGAAAGTTGTGAGATTGTTTCACGCTAGACTTTTTATGGTTCAATTCTTCACAATGGTGGAGTCGGCACTCTTTAGACGAGATACGATTATTATACTTCCAGATCATGTGGGGTTAGAATTAGCAAGGAAGTTGTTCGGTTTGCCGACCATTTGATTTATTAAACTTAATTCACGACTGTGATTAATTTTGCAGTAGTGACTAATCAGTAGTATCAGTAGCAGAAATAGTATGCAGTAGTATCATTCTAACTACTATATTAATCTCGGAAATAATGGTTATTTCATATTTGTTTTTGTGAATATTTAATATAATATTTCATAGTATGCAAAACTATCATTTATTTTGTATAATTACACCATTCGTAAAATCGTACCTCTTTCAATAGCTGTTATTACTCTATTTTGAAAGGATTGTGAATAAGTTATTGCTTCCGATTAATCTAGATTAAAAAAATATACGTTTGAATTTTTTGGAATTTTATTATTTTCTTGCAATTTATCTAATTTACGTGCAATATTAATTTTTTTTTATTTATTAATTTTTTTTATTGAGTGATGATGCCTACATAAGCCTTGGGCTTGTGCGTAGGTAATGATATGTGGTGATTTGCTGATGAAAAAAATGCCAGACCTAACCGGGAATCGAACCCGAGACCCCGGCATAGTAGCCAGTTGCGCTGACCACTACACCACGGGCCGGCCAATATTACACGTGTTTCATAGTGTTTTCATGACCTACTAAAACGAAAAAGTAATTCTTAAAAAGATCGTAGGAGCCGTATGTGAAGAAATTCAAAAAGGGAAGAAAAATCACATGAATCCATAATTTTTTACTTCCGGTTGATCAATTTTTAAAAATATTCGTGTCGGATCCACTTGTAGCATCTAATTTAATTTTCAAGTTTCAACTTTGTTTAATATTCCGTTCTTAAAATATTTTGTTCACATACAGACACATACACGGGCCAGTCGGTAGAAAACATGTTTTATTTTTGGGTTCAGGGAGCCTAAGATGTTTTTCCGGTAAAATCATGATTACCAAAAATCGACATGAAAACAATTTTTCTAACCTTATCATTTATGTCATCTGCTAAAAGGCTGGTTTGAGTCTCTAGAGGCTTTAATAAGTAAAACGAGGAAAGAAGTAGCTTACTATTGCTTCCTCACTGAGTAGGAACGTATGCTTATCAGCTTTCCAGTCCCTCTGACGAATTCACTTCATTCACCACAGGGTCTGGCTGTACAATAAAATTCATTACTCTCAGAGGAGATAACTGCTTAGCGTCTTTTACACCTCTACCTCTTCTGTTCTTAAATGTTTAAGTCATATAATTGGCTGACCATGTGATAAAAAAACAGAATTTTATTTTTTGTACTCCTGGAAGAAGCAGATCGAGTGGATATAATTTAACACTCCACCTGCCTGTAACGGGCATGTCCATCACGTATATTCATGTTGGGGAAGCGGAAGTAAAAAAGAGTCAATTAAAATACTGCTTCATTTTGTGAGAACGTTAGCGTGGTTTTTCATCCATTTTCTTTTCTTCTTCTCCTTCTTCTTCTACATCTCCTCCTCCTCCTTTCCTCCTACTTCATAATCTTCATCTACTCGTGTATCTCATCCTGTTTCTCATTCTCCTCCCTTTTTCTGTTCTTTCCCCACCTTCTCTTTTTCATTCTCCTCTTCTCCCTAATCCTCTTCCTCCTTTTCCTTCGCCTTCTTCTTCTTCTACATCACCTCCTCCTTCTCCTCCTTCTCTTTCTCCTTTCCTCCTTCTTTATCATAACCTTCATTTACTCGTGTATATCATCCTGTTTCTCATTCTCCTTTCTTCTTCTGTTCTTTCCCCACCTTCTCCTTTTCATTCTCCTTTCCTCCCTACTCCTCTTCCTCCTTCTCCTTCACCTCCTTCTTCTTCTACATCTCCTCCTCCTTCTCCTCCTCCTCTTCCTTCTTTCCTCCTTCTTTATCATAACCTTCATTTACTCGTGTATCGTATCCTGTTTCTCATTCTCCTCCCTTTTTCTGTTCTCTCCCTACCTTCTCCTTTCCATTCTCCTCACCTCCCTACTCCTCTTCCTCCTTCTCCTTCACCTCCTTCTTCTTCTACATCTCCTCCTCCTTCTCCTTCTTCTCTTCCTTCTTTCCTCCTTCTTCTTCATAATCTTTATTTACTCGTGTATCTCATCCTGTTTCTTATTCTCCTCCCTTTTTCTGTTCTTTCCCTACCTTCTTCTTTCCATTCTCCTCTCCTCCCTACTCCTCTTCCTCCTTCTCCTTCACCTCCTTCTTCTTCTACATCTCCTCCTCCTTCTCCTCCTTCTCTTCCTTCTTTCCTCCTTCTTCTTCATAATCTTTATTTACTCGTGTATCTCATCCTGTTTCTTATTCTCCTCCCTTTTTCTGTTCTTTCCCTACCTTCTTCTTTCCATTCTCCTCTCCTCCCTACTCCTCTTTCTCCTTCTTCTTCTCCTTCTTCTTCTCATATGTTATTCAGTTTCAATTTAACCATCTCTATTCTGTATTCTATAATTTTTAAATATATCAGCAAATAATTATGTAAATAATTTCTGGTTATTTCTATAGATAGTTTTAAATAACTTCTTTTTTCTCACGGAATCTGTTATACTTTTTATACAATATTTATTGCATTTTCCACAACATTTATTTTAATGACATATGATGGTTGGGTGTTAATAAAAAAATGTAAAATACTGTACAGAAACGCTATCAATCTAAATTGTTAGATACTGTTCCAATTTCATAGATATTAAAGGGTAAATTGTAGGGATTAATTCACCTAAATACAGTATGTACAACATGTAGAACGTTTTATCACTATCATACTAAATAAATAGGACACAATATATTCTGTAAAGTTTAGTTTATACGAAACAGAAAATCTGGTGTGAAATACTCACATAACTTTCTCTTGCCAATGCAAATAATTAACAATATAACCTACATCAGTGATAAAACATTAGAAATAAACAAAACACTAATCTCAAAAAACATAACCTTATTTTAATCATGAGTGAAAGACACATAAGGAAAATCAACCTCAGTTTTGCTTAAAAATACAGAAAATCACTCTTTCACGCTAAATTAGGCTCTGTAGAGAAAAATAATTTAAATAAAAGTTGTAGATCTTTCAATTTCTATAAATTTGATTATATACACTTTTGTCGTTAAATGCATACTAAGGCCGAAATCTTAAATAAATAAATTTTTCACACTTTTTTGTGAGAAAAAAACAGAAAATTGCTAATTACCGCTAAACTAAGCGTTATACAAAAAAAATGTTTGAAATAAAAGTTGTAAAATTTTAAATTCTCTACAACTTTCATTAGGCCTATATAAGTTTCTGCGCTAAAATGCATATTAAAGCCGCGATCTTGAAAAAACAATGTTTTTACGTAAAAACTGCCTCACCGAGAATTTCAGCAATCATGGCGCCTACGCTATCTTGTAGAGCATAAAAAATAAAGTAAATAAGGCGATTTCAAAAAAATTGAAGGACCAATTTTTGGGAAAACCGCAAAAAAGAGAAAAGTTACACGAATAAACTACTACTTCCGGTTGACCGGTTTTGATGAAAATGTTCGTGTCGGATCCGGTAGTGGTATGTAACTTAAATTACAAGTTTCAAGTTCGTACGATGTTCCGTTCTTGAGATATTCTGTTCGCACTCACAGACCAATCGCTAAAAACATGTTTTTTGGGTTCAGAGGGTCTGAAAACTTGTAGATCTGGTGAAAACTCGATTTTTTAAAATCAACATGAAAACAATACTTTCCTTCCTATATATTCATATAGGCAAGAGAAAGTAAAAATGTAAAATACTGTACAGAAATGCTATCAATCTAAATTGTTAAATACTGTTCCAATTTCATAGATATTAAAGGGTAAATTGTATGGATTAATTCACCTAAATACAGTATGTAAAACATGTAGAATGTTTTATCACTATTATAGTAAATAAATAGGACACAATATAATGTGTAAAGTTTAGTTTATACCCAACAGAAAATAGTTTACTCTTTTGTATGCCCCAGATTTGAGCATCCGTTTTATCTATCTAGAATACATTAAAGTACGGAACATGGAGCATGGAATATTGTAAATTATTATTCAAAATGAAATACACAATGCTTTCCTGTGTAGCGTCACATTAACTTAACAAATTACTCAATTATTAGTTTATCTATTTAATATTATTTGAGCTGAACGAAACCCGACATGATAAATCGATAAATTTAGAACATTGATTTAGACTTAGTACTATCGTTAATTACAATCTGTAAATTGACTTGTAACAGTGATTAAAGTTCTCGTACATAATTACCAACTTTCATTATCATGATTAGAAAAACGTTTTTTATTACAGTTAAATTCGATTATAACGAAATTTAAGGGACAGGCATTATTTTTTCGTTATATTCGAGTGTTCGTTATAACCGATTGAGGCTATAGCATACGTCAGTGATTCTAGAATTCCGAATCCAGGTCGAGAGGGCTAAGAAGCTCTATGTTGGTGACATCGTGTTAACAAGAATCTCTTACTTTAACACAAAGCCTTAAAAACTGAATTTTCTTTTTCTTTTTACTTTCTCTTGCCTATATGTATATATAGGAAGGAAAGTATTGTTTTATGTCGATTTTAAGAAATCGAGTTTTCACCGGATCTACACGTTTTCAGACCCCCTGAACCCAAAAAAACATGTTTTTAGCGATTGGTCTGTGAGTGTGTGTGTGTGTGTGTGTGTGTGTGTGTGTGTGTGTGTGCGTGTGTGAACAGAATATCTCAAGAACGGAACATCGTACGAACTTGAAACTTAACTTACATATCACTACCGGACCCGACACAAACATTTTCATCAAAATCGGTCAGCCGTAAGTTGTACTCTATTCGTGTAATTTTTCGATTTTCTCAAAAACTGGTCCTGCAATTTTTTTAAAAATCGCCTGATTTACTACATTTTTTATGCTCTACAAGATAGGGTAGGCGCCAAGTTTGCTAAAATTCTTGGTGAGGCTGTTTTCACGTAAAAACATTGTTTTTTTTTAAGATTGCGACTTTAATATGCATTTTAGCGCAAAACATTATACAATAACAGTTGTAGAGAATGTAAAATCCTACAACTTTTATTTCAACATTTTTTTGTATAACGCTTAGTTTAGTGGTAATTAGCGATTTTCTGTTTTTTTTCTCACGAAAACGTGTGAAAAATCAAATTTTTTAAGATTTCGGCCTTAGTATGTATTTTACGACAAAAGTGTATATAATTAAATTTATAGGAAATTAAAAGATCTACAACTTTTATTTGTAGCATTTTTCTCTACAGAGCCTAGTTTAGCGTGAAAAAGTGATTTTCCGTATTTTAAGCCAAACTGAGGTTGATTTTTATTTGGCGTCTTTCACTCATGATTAAAATTAGGTTATGTTTATTGAGGTTAGTTTTTTGTTTATTTCTAATGTTTTATTACTAATGTTAGGTTTATTGTTAATAATTTGCATTGGCAAGATAAATTTGTGTGAGTGTTACACACCAGATATTTTTCGTTATATCCGGGTGTTCGTTATAACCAATTGAGCCTATAGCATACGTCAGGATTCTAGAATCCAGAATCCAGGTCGAGAGGGCTAAAAAGTCCTATGTTGGCGACATCGTGTTAACAAGGATCTCTTACTTTTACACAAGGCCTCAAAAACTTTATACCAAAGGCATTTCTGCTATTTACCGCCCAAACTGCTCCCCCTACAAATTAAAAATATGCCGGACATCATAAGGTATAAAAAAGCAGTAACCATTTGGCTATTGGAAGTAGAAAAAAACGCTATAGAAACAACGGTTACTTCAGGAAACATATAGTTTTGTGAGCTCGGGTACCGGTTTCAATTTTAGTTTTCTATTTTTAAATAAATTCTTTTGTCTTGCATATTATATTGTTTGTTTTGTTATTCATTTTTACATGTAATTATATACCAGCATATAATTTTTCTAATAAAAATGTCTTATTAGTTTAATTAGTATTTAAGTAACTAACATGCAGTTGTAATTACTAACGCACTAAAAGATTACCGTAGTACAGTAATAAAACGCATAAAGAAGCACTGAATTGATTTACCCTTGAACATGGGAAACCATAGTTGGGTGGAATAATTTTCCCACCGCGAATTAAAATAAATAGTTTTTAGATTATCAAAGTATAATTAAGGAAATTAACATTTATTTTGTATTGATATTTTTACTTTTTCTTGCCTATATGATTATATAGGAAGGAAAGTACGTATTGTTTTCATGTCGATTTTTCGAAATCGAGTTTTTACCGGATCTACACATTTTCAGACCCCCTGAACCCAAAAAAAATGTTTTTAGCGATTGGTCTCTGTGTGTGTGTGTGTGTGTGTGTGTGTGTGTGTGTGTGTGTTTGTGTGTGTGTGTGTGTGTGTGTGTGTGTGTGTGCGCGCGCGCGCGGGCGTGTGTATGTGAACTGAATATCTCAAGAACGGAACATCGTACAAACTTGAAACTTGAAACTTAAGTTACATACCACTGCCGGACCCTACACGAACATTTTCATCAAAATCGGTCAACCGGAAGTAGTAGTTTATTCGTGTAATTTTACACTTTTTTGCGATTTTCTACAAAACTGGTCCTACGATTTTTTTTTAAATCGCCTGGTTTACTAAATTTTTTATGCTCTACAAGATAGTTTAGGCACCATGTTTGCTGCAATTTTTGGTGAGGTTTTTTCTCATAAACAAATTTGTTTTTAACATTGGGACTTTAATATGCATTTAAGTACAATAATGTCTAATATCAGTTTTAAAGAGTTTAAAATCCTACAACTTTTATTTCAAACAATTTTTTTCAGAAGAATGTTCGCAAAGAGCAGCTGTATCTTGTGTAGCTCTTGAAACGAATTGACAATAAATGATAGTGGCATCTTTTCTGAGTTTTCTTCAACAGTATGTCAAGAGAATCGAGAATTTTTCCTGGATAGAAACAACATTACCATTTTACTATATAACATCCAAAAACACCTCAAAGTTATAATGCCGGAATTGATTACATGTACCGACATTGCCTGTCAATTTCACTTCCGGCAAAAATGGACCCAAAGAAATTGACAAGCAATGTCAGCTACATTTAATCAATTCCGGCATGATAACTTTGGAGGCTGTTTTTGGACATTATGTAGTAACACGGCAATGTTGTTTCTTTCCAGGAAAAAATTCTCGATTCTCTTGACATACTGTTGAAGAAAACTCAAAAAAGATGCCACTATCACTTACTGTTGATTAGTTTCAAGAAGTACAACAAGATACAGCTGCTCCTTGCAAACATTCTTTTATCTAATCGAAATAGTTCAACAAAGTCACAATCCTCGTTCTTATATTTCTGTTGATATAAATTTAAAATCAAAAAATATGTAACTAGGCAACGAAAATAAACGTACTAGAAAAATCAAATAAAAATTTATATGAATAAAATGTAAACGATGTACAATTTTACTAATATATTACATGCTAATGTTGGTCGTAATTAATATTACAAACAAATTACATATTATAATACTGATCATTATCTGTTATTATTCATCTCTAGATACCGAAGTCACGAGTTTGCCTTCTGTGTATGTATTGGCTGTGAGAAAGGGAATAAAAATATTTGCAGTGCTGCCAACTTCAACAGTGATACACTCCTCGTAGATTTCACTACCGTGCAGTTTCGACCTTTTTAAGCTGTAATTTATTCCGAGAAAATGTTTTCTTTACAAACTTTATAAGCAATAAATCTGCCCTTAACAGACAGGTGGAGTGTCAAATTTACACTCAATCTGTTCGTTGCAGGGCTAAAATAAATAGTTCTGTTTCTTATCACATGGTCAGCCAATTAAATGACTGAATCATTTAAGAACAGAAGAGGTAGAGGTGTAAAAGACACTAGTCAGAGTTATCTCCTCTGAAAGTAATGAATTTCATTGTACAGCCAGACCCTGTGGTGAATGAAGTGGTGTCATTTACAGAGTGGAAAATATGTGCTTTTCAGAGGGCCCGGCATGCTGATAAGCGTACTTTTCCACTCAGTGAGGAAGGCAATTGTAAACCACCTCACTCCTCGTTTTACTTAGTAAAACCTCTAGAGGTTCAAACCAGCCTTTCGGCTGTTTACCTAAACAACAACAAGCAATAAATGTGACCTGTAATATTGTCTATAGCTTAATATACATGACTAGAAATGTTTGATTTTCTCTAATTACGAATGAATCATCTTCTTTACTATTGCTTTCACCGGCGTTTTCATTACCAGTCTATCTAGTATCTACCTAACCGTTTTCTTTTTATTACCAGATGTCAACAAAACTGTTAAAGAATAGTTTCTTCATTTCCTTAATTTCCTTCTTTATTTTTCGAATTGTGAAAAGAGAAACATCACAGTAGTTAGCCACTAGCTCACGGCTTTTGTGAAGAGGCACGAATAGGCATTTTTATTTAGCTTCAACTTCACAACATTTTATTACATCGCATATTAGATTTCGATCAGCACTGTGAATAGTTCGATAACGTTTTCGAGAAACCGACATTTCTGGTTACGGTAACAAACAGTTATATTCGTAGAGTTAACCTACAAAAGGTTCAGCGATATACTGTATATGCTCTGGGTATAGTATAAACTGTTATGTTTGTCGTACTGAAATTAAAGCAGTCGCGCATGCGCACTGATGCTTTTCTCCCTTTACCACTCGATGCAAACAAGGGCAAACTCGTGACTCAAGTGACTAATTATATCAATTACTTATCTATTGTAAAAATCATTAACATCAATAAAGTTACAGGTCAACATGCCCATATTCAAGCAACTTTGCCTCATCTAATTAAATGGATTGCTACATTTTTTGCTAGTAAAGCCTCTAGAACTTCAAACCAGCCTTTCCGGCTGATGAAAAAGTTCCATTTAATTTTTTTCTTTCCCTTGCTTATACGAGTATAATTATAGAAAGGAAAGTTTTGTTTTCATGTCGATTTTTCAAAATCGAGTTTTCACCGGATCTACACGTTTTCAGACCTCCTGAACCCAAAAAACATGTTTTTAGCGATTGGTGTGTGTGTGTGTGTGTGTGTGTGTGTGTGTGTGTGTGTGTGTGTGTGTGTGTGTGTACAGAATATCTCAAGAACGGAACATCGTACGAACTTGAAATTTAAAACTTAAGTTACATACCACTACCGAACCCGACACGAACATTTTCATCAAAATCGGTCAACCGGAAGTAGTAGTTTATTCGTGTAATTTTTCACTTTTTTACGATTTTCTAAAAAACTGTTCCTACGATATTTTTTTTACATCGCCTAATTTACTAAATTTTTTTATGCTCTACAAGATAGGGTAGGTGTCATGTTTGCTGAAATTCTTGATGAGGCCGTTTTCACGTAAAAAATTGTTTTTTTAAGATTACGGCTTTAATATGCATTTAAGCGCAAAAATGTATAAAAGTTGTAGACAATTTAAAATCCTACAACTTTTATTTCAAACTTTTTTGTATAACGTTTAGTTTAGCAGTAATTAGCAATTTTCTGGTTTTTTTTCTCACGAAAACGTGTGAAAAATCGATTTTTTGAGATTTCAGCCATTTTACGACAGAAATGTATATAGGCCTAATAAAATTTATAGAAAATTAAAAGACCCACAACTTTTATTCTACGCATTTTGCTCTATAGAGCCTAGTTTAGCGTGAGTGATTTTTTTGTATTTTTAAGCCAAACTGAGGTTTATTTTCATTTTGCGTCTTTCACATCAAAATCGGTCAACCGGAAGTAGTAGTTTATTCGTGTCATTTTTCACTTTTTTACGATTTTCTAAAAAACTGTTCCTACAATATTTTGTTTTAAATCGCCTGGGTTTCTACATTTTTTATGCTCTACAAGATAGTTTAGGCGCCATGTTGGCTGCAGTTTTTAGTGAGGCTGTTTTCTCATAAACAAATTTATTTTTAAGATTGGGACTTTAATATGCATTTTAGCACAATAATGTATAATATAAGTTGTAAAGAGTTTAAAATCCTACAACTTTTATTTCGAACAATTTTTTTTTTCAAAAAAATGTTCGCAAAGAGCAGCTGTATCTTGTGTAGTTCTTGAAACGAATTGACAATAAATGATAGTGGCATCTTTTCTCAGTTTTCTTCAACAGTATGTCAAGAGAATCGAGAATTTTTCCTGGGTAGAAACTACATTGCCGTGTTACTATACAACGTCCAAATACGCACTCAAAGTTATCATGCCGGAATTGATTAAATGTACCGACATTGCCTGTCAATTTCACTTCCGGCAAAAATAGACCCAAAGAAATTGATAAGAAATGTCAGCTACATTTAATCAATTTCGGCATGATAAATTTAAGTGCCGTGTTTGGATGTTGTATAGT
The DNA here is from genome assembly GCA_035578175.1 of Catonia carolina. Classification (NCBI taxonomy): domain Eukaryota; kingdom Metazoa; phylum Arthropoda; class Insecta; order Hemiptera; family Achilidae; genus Catonia; species Catonia carolina. The sequence continues at coordinate 17,229,597 of JAQMRL010000016.1, read as the reverse complement.
AACCCGGAAGTGTTGTTTCTTCCCAGGAACAATTCTCGATTCTCTTGACATACTGTTGAAGAAAACTCAGTAAAGTTGCCACTATCACTTACTGTCGATTCGTTTCAAGAAGTACAACTAGATACACCTGCTCTTTGCAAACATTCTTTTATCTAATCGAAATAGCGTCCAATCATTTAAATACACAACGTCACAGTCCTCGTTCTTCTATTTCTGTTGATCTAAATTTAAAATAAAAAAATACGTAACTAGGTAACGAAAAAAACCTACTAGGAAAATCAAATTAAAATTTATATAAATAAAATTAAAATGATGTACAATTTTACTAATATATCACATGCTGGTCTTATTATTAGGCCTACTAATTATTATATTAGCCTACTAATGTTGGTCGTAATTAATATTATAAAGGAATTTTATTATATACTGATCATTATCTGTTATTATTTATCTATTATATCAATTACCTATTTATTGTATCAATCATTATCATCAACAAAGTTACAGGGTAATTATGACAATAGTCAAGCAACTTTGTGTCATCTAATTAAATGGATTGCCACATTTTTTGGTAGTAAAGCATCTAGAAGTTCAAACCAGCCTTTCGGCTGATGAAAAAGTTACATTTAATTTTTTTCCTTTCTCTTGCCTACATGAATAAATAGGATGGAAAATGATGTTTTCATGTAGATTTTTCGAAATCTAGTTTTTACCGGATCTACACGTTTTAAGACCCCCTTGAACCCAAAAAAACATGTTTTTAGCGATTGGTCTGTATGTGTGTGTTTGTGTGTGTGTATGTATCTGAAGGAATATCTCAAGAATGAAACATCGTACGAATTTGAAACTTAAAACTTAAGTTACATATCACTACCGGACCCGACGCGAAAATTTTCATCAAAATCGGTCAACCGGAAGTAGTATTTATTCGTGTAATTTTTCAGTATTTTGCGATTTTCTAAAAAAAACTGGTCCCATGATTTTTTTTTAAATCGCGTGGTTTACTAAATTTTTATGTTCTACAAGATAGTTTAGGCGCCATATTTGTTGAAATTCTTCGTGAGGCTGTTTTTTCATAAACAAATTTATTTTTATGATTGGGACTTTAATATGTATTTTAGCACAATAATGTATAATATAGGCCTAAGTTGTAAAGAGTTTAAAATCCTACAACTTTTTTTCAAACAATTTTTTTTTCAAAAGAATTTTCGCAAAGAGCAGTTGTATCTTGTGTAGTTCTTGAAACGAATTGACAATAAATGATAGCGGCATCTTTTCTGAGTTTTCTTCAACAGTATGTCAAGAGAATCGAGAATTTTTCCTGGGTAGAAACTACATTGCCGTGTTACTATACAACGTCCAAATACGCCCTCAAAGTTATCATGCCGGAATTGATTAAATGTACCGACATTGCTTATCGATTTCCCTTCCGGCAAAAATGGACCCAAAGAAATTGATAAGAAATGTCAGCTACATTAATCAATTTCGGCATGATAAATTTAAGTGCCGTGTTTGGACGTTGTATAGTAACCCGGAAATGTTGTTTCTTCCCAGGAAAAATTCTCGATTCTCTTGACATACTGTTGAAGAAAACTCAGAAAAGATGCCACTATCACTTACTGTCGATTCGTTTCAAGAAGTACAAGATATAGCTGCTCTTTGCGAATAACTTTTACCTAATCGAATAGCATATAATAACTTAAATACACAAAGTCACAATCCTCGTTCGTCTATTTCTGCTTATCTAAATTTAAAATCAAAAAATATGTAACTAGGCAACGAAAATAAACGTACTAGGAAAATCAAATAAAAATTTTTATGAATAAAATTAAAACGATGTACAGTTTTATTAATATTTTATCACATGCTGATGTTGGTCTTAATTAATATTATGTTGTTCAGGTCATCAGCCGAAAGGCTGGTTTGAACTTGTAGAGGTTTTACTAAGTAAATCGAGGAGTGAGGTGGTTTACCATTGCCTTCCTCACTGAATGGAAAAGTACACTTATCAGCATGCCGAGCCCTCTGAAAAGCACATATTTTCCACTCTACAAATGACACTTTTACTTCATTCACCACAGGGTCTGGCTGTATAATGAAATCCATTACTTTCAGACGAGATAACTCTGATTAGTGTCTTTTACACTTCTACCTCTTCTGTTCTTGAATAATTCAGTCATTTAATTGGCTGACCATGTGATAAGAAACAGAACTATTTATTTTAGCCCTGCAACAAACAGATTGAGTGTAAATAATTTGACACTTCACCTGTCTGTTATGGGCAAATTAATTACCTATCTATTGTTATAATCATTCTCATTAATAAACTTACAGGTTAATATGCCAATATTCAAGCAATTTTGTCTCATCGAATAATTAAATTGATTGCCGCATTTTATTTTCTCTTTCCTATATGAATATATAGGAAGGAAAGTATTGTTTTCATGTCGATTTTTTGAATTCGAGTTTTCACTGGATCTACACGTTTTCAGACCCCTTAACTCAAAAAAACATGTTTTCAGCGATTGGTCTGTGTGTGTGTGTGTGTGTGCGCGCGCGCGCGTGCGTGCGTGTGTGCGTGCGTGTGTGTGGGTGTGTGTGTGTGTGTGTGTGGGTGGGTGTGTGCGCGCACGTGCGTGAGTGTGTGCGAGTGTGAGTGTGTGTGTGTGTGTGTATGTGCGTGCGTGTGTTTCTGTTTGTGTGTGTGTGTGTGCGTGCGTGCGTGCGCGCGCGCGCGCGCGTGTGTGTGTGTGTGTGTGTACAGGATATCTAAAGAAAGGAACATTGTACGAACTTGAAACTTAAGTTACATACCACTACCGGACCCGACACGAACATTTTCATCAAAATCAGTCAACCGGAAGTAGTGGTAGTTTGTTCATGTAATTTTTCACTTTTTTGCGGTTTTCTTAGAAACTGGTTCTACGATTTTTTTTAAAATCGCCTGGTTTACTAAATTTTTTATGCTCTATACGATAGGGTAGGTGCTATGTTTGCTAAAATTCTTGGTGAGGCTGTTTTCTCGTCAACAAATTATTTTTTTTTTTAAGATTGCGACTTTAATATGCATTTTAGCGCAATAATGTATATAATAAAAGTTGTAGACAATTTAAAATCCTACAACTTTTATTTTGAAACATTTTTTTGTCTAACGCTTAGTTTAGTGGCAAATAGCGATTTTCTGTGTTTTTCTCACTGTAACCACTCCTTGCCTGCGAACATAAATCCCATGTTTACCAGCAAGTTTGGCGAAGTGATACAAAAAATTTAGGAAACGTAAGGTTGTTGCTGTAATTAAAGATAACAAATTTGTAAAATTAATAACAACAGATTTAATTTACAAGTATTTCTCCAAAATAATTACCAAGAAGTGCCAATCAGCATTTCTTTAAAAAAATATATATATATTTTTAGTTTTACATCAATAAAATTAACCTGAGATAAAATAAAATTTTAACGATTTTAAATTACCAAAATTTGCTAACGTCAGCGATATATCTAAGTAAAAATATTGAAGGCTGCCTTTGTACTTTATTAAATCTTAACAAATTTAGAAAAATAATTAAATTGTTTTAATCATAAGTCAAAACCAGAATAGTAATTTACTTCTTTGCTTCATTTCTTTTACAAGAAAACAATAATTACAGTAATAACAAACAGACAAATGAATAGCTAATAATTAAGAAAAATGTTGTACCAAATTCGACTACACTTAGATTGCAAGGCTTTAAATTAAAAAAAAAATAATAATATTTGAATAATAACAAAATATACTGCACTAGTGTTAACAGCATGCGAATTACAATTTCTTTAAATTTTGCATAGTATAAATAATATTAATAATTTAGAAAACTGGTTGTACCAAATTTTGACAACATATGAATGGTTAGTTCATTAAATTTAGAACAATAAAATTATTTTCTTTTATAAAAAGAATTAAAAGAATAATCTATAGTTCAGGTGAAGTTATATTGCATAATGATTTCGCAGAGAAAACTTAAGGTTTTAGAACAATTTGTCGGCGATTGATTGACTGATCAGTTTGGCTTGAACAGGCATTAAATAGGCATAATCAGGCTCGATGTTGTAACTGCTTCCAAATGAAAACCAGTTGAAAAATAGGCCATTTTAAAGATAAATATAAAAATATTAAAAGAACATACCAGAAATTTGCAAAATTCACTTTAAATTGTTGTTATATCACCGTATATTCATGGATGAGATTCACTTGCTGAAACGTTTCCAAGAAATTTCTTCAGCACATCTTTAGGTGTAACTTTGGCCGTTCAACTTTTCAGCTGTAGAATGGTTTTGTTACTGCCTGCTGCTTGACTTTATGTGGTTACGTTTAGAGCCATCAACACGTATTTTGGTTGTTCACTTTAAATTAAATTTGGTAATCTCAATCCATGGCTGTTGATCGGTAACTCCAATCCATACCTGCGACCCTGGATTTAAAAAAAATCCATCTCGCATTAAAATATTATTAAGATAAAAAAACAAAATCACTGATTACGGTGATCCAAAGTTTATACAGTGAAGTAGAATTTACATCAAATTAAGTCAGATTAACAAAATTACACTTAATGGTGTGATTAATAATTAATTAACTGGTACTCAAATCAAGAATTCTTAACAAAATGTATCACAAACCAATTACGTAATAAATTACATATTAATTAGCAATTTACAGCTTTTTTTATAGCAATTACAAAATATAAGATCAATTCTTTCTATTTCTTTTTTTTACATCAAAAATTTACAAAATTTTCCAACAAGGAAGTAGCAGAAAATTACGTGTAGGCTCAAAGCGACCACACCCAAATTTTACAAAACTAATTGTATTCTGCATATAAAGAATTCTCAGCATTTGCTTAACCAGAATAAATAAAGGAGAATGCTTACCATAATAAAAATGGGTAAACGTAGACCATCAAAAACAAATAACCGAACACGGAAAGAACATATAAAATTTACCCGCATGACGTCACCAAAAACAGATACATAAAGCAATGAATAGAAACGCGAGCCAATGAACTTGAAACAAAACAATTTGAAGAATATACGTAAGTTTTTTAAACAAACATAATATACATTAAAAACTTTTCATTAAAAGTATAAAGAAAAATTCGGAACTGACTATTACACGACGAGTAAAGCCGACCGTATTGCTTGACAAACCCAAACTCGACTCGTTCTAACCAGGAAAACTCTCCGATAATCAGACAGCAGAAAATAGCAGGACAATGACATTGCAGAAACCAAACAGCTGATTGCCTCGCCAGTTCGAACCTTCATCGAGTTCCCAAAACATCCGACAGATAGCAGAAGCTTACAGTAACTATTAGTAGTAGAAGAGAAATAAGAAAATAATTCAAAACACGAATGTAACGGATAGCAGATAGATGTTACATCACAAAATCGTGTAAAAAAATCGATTTATTTAAAAATTTCAGCCTTATTGTGCATTTTACGTCAAAAAAGTATAATTAATTTATAGGAAATTAAAAGATCTACAAATTTTATTTAGAGCTCTTTTCTTTAAAGGGCCTAGTTAAGGTTGAAAAAAATGATTTTCCACATTTTTAAGCCAAACTGGGGTTGATTTTCTTTTTGCGTCTTTCACTCATGATTAAAATTAGGTTATGTTTCATGAGGTTAGTTTTTTTGTTTATCTATAATGTTTTATTACTAATGTTAGGTTATATTGTTAATTATTTGCATTGGCAAGAGAAAGTTGTGTGAGTGTTTCACACCAGATATTTTAAGTAATTAACTGAAACTTGTCGGAAATGACGTATTTTTATAAAACAAAATATTTCGCATGTTTCTGTTCTATAAAATTAATATATCGAGAAACACACGCTTAATAGGATAATGTATAATTAAATAAAAGTTTTTTTTGTGAAGAAAAAACCGTATTATTTTTAAATACTTCGTTATTGCTCAACAACCATTTCACGGATTAATGTAATATTCGGCAGGTTTTTTCTGTAATAATTATGGAAAACGACGATGCAATAAAATTTAACATAAAATCATTACTTTTAATGGAAGCAGACTGATTATAATGAAAAATATTGATTTTTCAATTTTACCATGCATTGATAGATCATTTTCGCTATTTAAACTGATACAGGATGATTCACGAAGATATGCAGAAACTTTAGGAGCTCATTGTACATGTAAAAATAATGGAAAAAGTTTATATAAACATGGGTCCGGAAATGCTTCGTTTTCGAGTTACGGCTAGCGAAAGTTTCGCCCGGATTTCAGCTCACCAGGTGAATGAGGTCTTCCTGAAATTCTGGTAAGGTAGATTAAGGGGCGAATTCAATTATTTCTTATGGTTTTTGATCTGGTAAATTGAATAAAACAGATCCCAGAACTGTACGTTAAACAGTTTTTAAGAAAACCAGTGTCAAATGCAAAAAATGGAGTGAAACACATTTTTTCATCTTTGGGCAAGAATAACTTTGTTATTTCACCTAGAAATAGTTAAAATTTTTGAATAAAACATGTAGAAAATTTAATTTTGAACAAACCGGTGTAAATAAAGTACACAGAAAGCGAATAGATGTTTGATTAAATTAATTTTTATTCATAATAGTATAAAGTAAAATTAACCGGAAAAACAAAGATGAAAAAATGTGTTGTTTTTTCACTCCGTTTTTTGCATTTGACACTGGTTTTCTCAAAAACTATTTAACTTACAGTTCTGGGACCTGTTTTATTCAATTTATCAGGTCAAAAACTATAAGAAACAACTGAATTCGCCCCTTAATCTACCTTACCAGAATTTCAGGAAGACCTCATTTCACCTGGTGAGCTGAAATCCGGGCGAAATCTTTCGCTAGCCGTAACTCGGTAACGAAGCATTTCCGGACCCATGTTTATATAAAATGTTTTCATTAATTTTATATGTACAATGGGCTCCAAAAGTTTCTGCATATCATCGTGAATCACCCTGCATATAACATGACATTAGTTGCTTTCTCTGTTGAGAAAAAATTATGTTTTTACATTGGTGGGGTTTAATATATTTTGATATTTTTCACGTTTTCCATTCATGTGAATTCGAATTATTATAATCATGTTACTGCTCTAATATTATGGAGATCGCGTTCATATAAAAACAAAAGTTCTAGAACGCATAGGAATCAGTTGTAACGCGAGATATATTTGTGTGTTTTTGTTTGGAAATTAATTCCATTTGGCAATAGGTGTTTCTGTTGCGGTATTATGCTTTTACTACAACTACATATTGTATTTTTTTGACTTTAGGTACACTTATTTCAGGAACCATCCCACATGGAGTTTGAAATTTCACACATTACATTTTAGTATTAAGGTGTATGTTTACTCACTCCACAGGTATTTCAGAAATTTTGGAGGTTTTATTTTTTGGGTGTCTTTCATAAAAAAATTAAACATACATTTGATCATTTTTTGAGAACAAAAATGTTTTTAGATTGGATAGAGATAAATGTAAAAGCTCTGGTACAAATTTGTAAAAATATACTGTGATGATATCGAAAAGGAATATCTGTTCGAGAGGTTTCTAGAACCGAGAGATTCATAAATGTTAAATAGTAAATAATAGAGTGACAAAATAACAATAGAGTTAGTTATAAAAGAATATTTAAAAAGGGCCGTGTATAATAAGGTAGGGTTTTTGTTGTACAACTATTTGTGAAAGAGTCGGTTGGTTACCTGTAACACCTTTTATTCAATTGTGACTTGTTTACACTAGTTAAGATTTTTCCAGAACCATAAAAAGAATTTTTGTATTTTATTATTGCATCGAATCTCTCTGTCTTTCGAGAAATCTCTTTGATCTACCTATATAGGGTGATTCAAAAAGAGCGCCGGTTTTGATATAGCAAATTAAGAGATTTATTTTATTGAAAAATTGAAAATAAATACATCAAGTTCATCTTTCCTTCCGACTTTATGTATGAAAAATGATGTCATGCATGTGTCCTCCTCTACTGCGCTGGCACGCATCAACTCTGTCCATGAAATTGGATATTACTGCACGACAAGTTTCGACTTCCATTTGCCCGATAACCCGTCGAATTTCCTCCTTCAAGTCATTGATGTTTCGGGGTTTATTGGCATACACCAATGACTTCAGATGACCCCAAAGAGGAAAGTCACAAGGCGTCAAATCACACGACCTTGGTAGCCATTGATGGTCGGAATTACGAGAAATGATGCGATCCTGGAACCGTTCACGGAGCAACAACATTGTTTCTCGTGCAGCGTGACAGGTGGCACCATCCTGCTGAAACCACAACTCGTCAATGTCCATTCCATCCAAAATGTCGCCACAAAAACTCCCTAATCATCGTACGGTATCGGTCTCCAATTACTGTCACGGCTTGTCCTTCTTGATTTTCAAAAAAGTAAGGGCCGATGACACCGCCCGACCAAAAGCCGCACCAAACTGTCACTGGCTGTGCATACAAGAGAAACTACAACTGAATCGTCAATCGGAATGTTCTCCAAAATAGAAATGAGGTCAAACAATGTTGCCAACCGATAAACAAAAATTTACCAGTTGTTTAAAAACCGGCGCTCTTTTTGAATCACCCTTTATAAAGAGAGCCCCAAGTGCGGTCGGAGAGTTAGTATTCGTTTGATCTTTAACGAGTATTTATTGCATGTGCTATCGGTATGTTAAAATAGGTCGACGTTCCGGTCATTGTATTGGTCAACTATTGTCATTCATTCGTATTGTGTATGTGCATTCTGTATAACTGTTTGTAAGTAGTACTAAGTTAATTATTTAAGTTATTTATTGTATTACTTCATTATAATTAGTTTATTAATTATTTTGTAAATCTTTTAGTTGTAATAAATACTTGTAATTTTATTAGTGTTATACTTTAATTTTATTTAGTGTATTACAGTGGACACTCGATTACTCGAAGTCCGATAACTCGAAATTCTCGGTAACTCGAAATATAACTTGGGTCCCTAGACTTTCGTATCTAAGTCCATATAAAATAATCCCGTTATCTCGAAATGAAGTTTCGATAACTCGAATTTTCAAACATTTTCAACATCAAAAAATCTGAAAATAAACGTTTATTTCCATTGAAATTATGACTTTATTACCTATAAATTATTATTGTAGTTTTTTGTTTAAAATATGTACTGTATTGTTTATTGTTTAATCATTAGTGCCGGCTGCATTGGCGCAGTTGGTAACGTGCTCGCCTCTCATCATGCGGTCTTGGGTTCGAATCCCATTCAGGTACGGCATTTTTTCATACGTTACAAAAATCATTTCATCCTTCACATCTGCATTAGCAGTAATTGCAGAACAGTCGGACGTTAAACAAAAAAAAAAAAAAATTAATCAAATTATTAAACAAATTATGTAATACGAATTTCAAATACTGTAGTATGTACTGTATTTAAATTCAAAAAATAAATTAAAAAATAAAATAAAAAACCAAATACTGAACAGTAATTATTCATAAAACAAATACCTACTAGTACATACAGTACTACATACTCGCCGTACATACAGTACTATGATGACAGTAGAATGTACGACCTTGCAGTACTGTTGTACTAAATTCAAATTTCCATAACTCGAATGTTTAGGTTCCGCCCTTACACTTCGAGTTATCGAGAGTCCACTGTAATTATTTAATTACCTAGATCCCGAAACGGACCTTAGCGATAAGGGTCACAATATTATAGACAGGTGTGTCAGAGCTCAGCTTTGTAGTTTTAATGGTTCCTACAAAAAAAATCGACCTAAGTTAGTATTGTATGAATAGGGATAATGAAAATGGTCTGCCCTTTTTAAGTTACGAGGACAGCTTTTTTCAAAAACAAAACTTTTACTACATTATACATTATCTCATTAAGCGTGTTTTTCAAAATAATTTTATAGAACAAAAACATGCGAAATACTTTGTTTTATAAAAATACGTCATTCCCGACAAGTTTTAGTTACTTAAAAAAAATTAGAATTGTTTTCTGAAATGGTTTTACAATCCGCATATTGCTCCTCTCTGCCGAAGGCCATTAAATTATAGACAGACAGTACATATTTGGGTGTAACTGTAAGTGCCCCCGCGCACTAGGCAGCCTGGCCGCCGCAGCCGACGTATATGAGCAGCCAGTTATAGCAGCCAATCAACGGCCAGTTGTGTGCGTTCCTTCAAGCGATATGGACGTGGAAGAGGCTACAATTATTTACCGTTTGTCTCGTAACAAACGCAAAACAAAGAAAAGGCATTGGATTCATCCTCTCCTTTTAGAACGTCACTTGAAAGGCTTATTTCAAACCTATTTTAAGGATGTTCGTAGATTACCAGATCGGTTTTTTAACTATACAAGAATGTCAGTTCAATCGTTTGATAATCTTTTGGATAAATTAAGAAATTCAATCAAGGGCACTGATACTCCTATGCGAGCTAGCATAAATCCAGAAGAAAACTTGGTGATTACTTTAAGGTAAATTATTTTTTCCGTGTCAAAAGTCATTTTGAAAACGAGGTATATACGTCTGGCTGACACGACAAGTGCGCGGAGACTGAAGGCAGCCATATTTTTATTTCCCTCCAGAATCTCTCTCTCTTTGGCTGCGGGCAGCCAACTGGCTGCCGCACCAACAGGCGCTCTCTGGTGGCTGCCGCAGCCAGGGATTCTTGGCTGCCTAAAGGCGGGGTCACACCTGTCATGCAGCCTTCCGATCCGACTACGATCATACAGACGGACGACTGTATGACAGGGGAATTGACTGTGCTTGTGGATACCGCAGGCCACACCTGTCCGTCACGTGACCAATCCTACTCCCACCCGTCTCCGTTTTCGTCTCCGATCATACTCCGACATTGCAGACTATTCGTATCCTTGCTGTGGGACGCTTGTCGTTTGGTGTTCAAGTTTTGTGCGGTGTTGTTTGCTGTTGTAAACTGGAACAATGGCTGCTATAAAGCCAGAGGAGCTGATTGAATGTGTTAGGATTTTTCCAGTGCTATATGATCAGACGCAAGAACAGTATAGGAACGCGGACTACAAAGATCGTATATGGACAAAATTTTTAATTTTTTTTTAATTTGATCTTCTTCGTCCCAACAGATAGCCACAATATCTAAATCACGATTATTTAAATGTTTCAACATTACGCACTGAGTAGGCCTACCTTCCACGATCGACTGGCAAGCTGGACTAATGCAAAATCGGAAAGGAGTACGAAGCGAGCATGAAATGTGTGCTCATCCCTTTCCGATCAGGGACCTGCCAGATTTTTTGGAGCAACATCGGACTGGACTCTGATCTGAAGGCTGTCTGACAGGTGTGTCCCCGCCTTAATGCGCGGGCTTACATAAGCCGTCATGGGTTTGGGAACGTCCAAGATGCACGCTGGTTTTCTGAGTCAGACGATCGGCGCCGATTGGCGCCGAGTCGGCGTGCGTAAAATCCTATGTTGCTAAGCAGGAGTGGCCATAATGCTCCTGCGCGCAGACTTTCGGCACGCTGGTAGTCTGACTCAGATTTTTACCGGAATGATTTGTTCATTCTGATTTCAGACAACCTGCTAGTTGCACAGTGATTTTCGTTGAGTGTGTTTGATTATTTGACGATGGATATCGAAGATTTGGTATCTAAAGTGCAACTTAATCCTCCGATATGGGATAAGCGTATTAAAGAACATTTTAACAGGAACATCGTTGATGCGTGTTGGAGGAATATTTCGTTAGAAATGAAGATTGTTGGTAAGTTTACAATAAAATTTTGATATGCAGTTCTGTTATCAAGCAATCCAGTTCTTAGTCAGCCTGTGTTCAATTTTTGACAAAATAAAATAAAATGTAGGCTATCAGGGCTCATTCTGAAATAGGCTGCCTAGTGCGTGGGCACTAAGAATTAGTTCCATCACGGAGCCACTGAGTCCATCGAATTGTGAAGTGGTACAACAAAATCAGTATTTCAAAGATTACCTAATATTTTAAAAGATCTAGTATAATTTCCGGCTAAATTTATTCAAAATAGCGTATTATAATTTGTAGTGGTATTGAGAAGGTAATAGGATTGCATGATTATTTCGTTATAATGTTACGTAATATAGTTATACGTTATTGTATTATACGTAATGTATTTTGTTGTTTAATATTATAACTAAAACGTTGGAAACGTTTAATTTAAATTACTATAAGCTAATTAAAACGTTATGATTTGTTTATGAAACGAGCCAGATCTGAATAATTTATGAATTTTAAAGTATTAAAATATATTTCATGATATTATTGTGACACTTATCGCTAAGGTCCGTTTCGGGATCTAGGTAATTAAATAATTAATACACTAAAAATTACAGGTATTAATTACAACTAAAAGATTTACAAAATAAATAATAAACTAATTATAATGAAGTAATACAATAAATAACTTAAATAATTTACTTAGTACTACTTACAAATAATTATATAGAATGCACGTACACAAAAATTATACACAATGCACGTACACAATAAGTATAACAATGTTGACCAATGCCCGGGGCGTTGACATTTTCTAACGCACCGATAGCACACGCAATAAACACTCGTCAAAGATCAAATGAATACTGATTCTCCGACCGCACTTAAGGCTCTCTTTATATAGGTGAATCATAGAGGTTTCTAGAAAAACAGAGAGTTTGGATCAGTAATAAAATACAAAAATCCTTTTTATTGGATCTGGAGAAATCTTAACTAATGTAAACACGTCACAATACCATAAAATGTGTTACTGGTAACCAACCGACTAGTTCACAAATAGTTGTACAACAAAGACCCTCCCTTACTATACACGGCCCTTTTTAAATATCCTTTTATAACTAACCCTATTATTACTTTGTCACTCTATTATTTACATTTCAACAATTTAAGAATTTCCAGAAATCTCTCGAACTTTTCTTCGATATCGTCATGATATTTTAAGGTTTAACAAACAATAATATTTTAATTTTTTATAAAACCATTGAAAAATTTTTGTGTTGCTCATGATTGTACAATTTAAAACATATTGAATCAAAAGTATTGAAGAAACTTTAGCAAAATCAACGGTAAAAACGATTGATTTTTATTGAGAAAGCTGTTATTTGTAGTTACGAGTAATTTTAAAGGTTTTAGGTTAGGGAATGTCATGTGGATTTGTGAGAGTGTGTTTAAAGAAAAGAGATATAGCTACGGTTATGGTACTCCACGAGAACTCCTATTCCCCGATGCGTTGAAATTTTTATTTCTTTACGATTGGAGAGAATATTAAAGAGCTGAGACAAGAAGAGAAGAGGAAACTGATTTTCCAGACCGTATCGAAAAGATTTTCAAGGAAAATAAATCCAACGTCTCGATTCCGGAGTAAAAGATAAACCAATTTAGCCATGTCAAAAAAAGCCACCCACGATGACTACCAAGGCTATATTCACTCTCGCTATGAAAGAAGAATAACCGCTTTTTCATTGTAAAATGTGATTTTTAAGCAAGAGTAAAGAGATCAGAAAATAGACCAAAGGAAAGCACCTAAAGAAAATTGAAAAGTACCTTATACTTAAATAATTTTATTGTTTCAGTATTTAAACCACGAACAAAGAGATTTAAAATTCATAATTACATTTTTATTTTCTTTCTTTGCAATGCTTTTGAGAAATTGACATGTCATTTTCACTATATTAAGAACACTTTTAGTCCTTCACTTTAATAAAATATGTAGATTAACACCAAAATTAACTGATGAAATATTTTTAGGAATAACAAACAAATATATAAATATTGTGACAATAGCCTATCTAAGGGGAGTGAGGTTTTTTTAGAATTCTCCAGCATTATTGATTTAAATATAAAAAAAACTGGTGTGAAACACTAACACAACTTTCTCTTGCCAATGCAAATAATTAACAATATAACCTAACATTAGAAATAGCTCACAGGCTTGTCCTATGCGGAAATTAGTATATATGTTAATGTTAATGTATTTTGTATTTAACTTTGTATTTAATAAATAAACAAAAACTAACCTCAAAGACATAACCTTATTTTAATCATGAGTGAAAGACGCAAAATGAAAATCGACCTCAGTTTGGCTTAAAAATACGGATAATCACTCTTTCACGCAAAACTCGGCTCTGTTGAGAAAAATGCTTTAAATAAAAGTTGTAGATCTTTTAATTTCCTATAAATTTAATTATACACTTTTGTCGTAAAATGCATAGGCTTACTAAGGCCTATGCATTCTTGTCTTTAAAATATCGATTTTTCACACATTTTCGTGAGAAAAAAAATAGAAAATTGCTAATTACCGCTAAACTAAGCGTTGTACAAAAAAGTTTGAAATAAAATTTGTAGGATTTTAAATTCTCTACAACTTTTATTATTTACATTTTTGCGCTAAATTGTATATTAAAGCCGCAATCTTAAAAACCATTTTTTTTCGTGAAAACCGCCTCACCAAGAATTTCAGCAAACATGGCGCCTACCCTATCTTGTGGAACAGAAAAAATTTAGTAAACGTGGCGATTTTTAAAAAAATCATAGGACCAGTTTTTTAGAAAATCGCAAAAAAGAGAAAAATTACACGAATAAACTACTACTTTCGGTTGACCGATTTTGATGAAAATGTTCATGTTGGGTTTGGTAGTGGTATGTAACTTGATTTTTAAGTTTCAAATTCGTACGATGTTCCGTTCTTGAGATATTCTGTTCACACAGACCAATAGTTAAAAACATGTTTTTGGGGTTCAGGGGGGTCTGAAAACGTGTAGATCCGGTAAAAAATCGACATGAAAACAATACTTTCTTTCCTATATAAATTCATAAAGGCAAGAGAGAGTAAAAATTAACTGATAGAATATTTTTAGGAACAACAAAAATATAAATATTGTGACAATATCTAAAGGGAAGTGATTATTTCAGAATTCTCCAGCATTATTTATTTATATAATATAATTAATTACATTAATTTTTCACCCGATACTTTAATATTAAATTACGGTTTTAAAAAATTATTTCACTCATATTACTTTATTTAATATACATTATTTTACAAGAAAAACTACCTTTCATTTTCAAAAAATTAACTTATGGAAACATAAAACTAAATTAAGAATTTAATTAACAACTTTAAAAGCTTTTTTATCAGCGTTTTATTTAAGCGAATGCAAGGAGATAGGGAGAGTCAAGAAGACCATAATCTTGTGTATTTTAATCAACTTAGCTCAACGTTGTGGATGGAGGACGAAAGTAAACTAAAGCTTAGAAAAAAAGGATAGTTTGTTTATTGTTTCAGACACAACATTAAAATTTGTAATTTATACAGAAAAAATACATTTCAGGATGAAAGATTTTTTGCTTTTTGGTAAAGCTAAAGTAAAATGGTGTTTAACAGAAATAAAACAAATTTTATGTAAGCGTATTAAGCTTTTAATTACAATTTTAAAAACAAATTACTTGTTTTGACGTTAGATCTTTTAATGTATTTTTAATTAGTTGTTTTTAATTAAGAAGATTGAGTATATTGAGATAACGGATTTATAAAGTTTTTCATACAACGGTTTAAAATTTTAAGTTATTTATTGATACAAATTTTTTAAATTGTCATTATCATTTTAATTTGTCCGTCCGTCCACCACACCCAGATATCAGAAACTTAAACAGATAACAACAAACGGTTTTCGAATTCGTAAAAAAGCTAGTGGGCATAAATTGAGCATGAAGTTCCGGTTTCGACCGGAAGTCAAGAAATCAAAGTCGGAATTTGGATACAAAAGAGTGTCATTCGATTCCTCTTCAAAAGTAGATACAGAAACCAGTAATGGTTTTTACCAAAAGTCAAAGGTAACATTTTATAAAAATTACCACTAGCCATGAGAGGCGTCACTCATGAAAGCGATTTTTTTCAAATTAATTTCACAATGAATTTTATTTCTTATTCTGATTATTTGAATTTAATTTGAACTAGGTGACACTTGCAAATTGATTTACTTATCTTTGTGTAAATAAATAAATGATAGGTGTACTAATTTATTCTTAACAGCAAATTTCACAATTATATTAAAATTTATAGTCTTATTAGCAATATTATGTTTCAGTGTTATTTAAGAAATAATTTTGGTGTTTCGTTCTGATTTGAAAGGCCGGTTTGAACCTTTAGTGGTTTTACTAAGTAAAACGAGGAGTGAGGTGGTTTACAAAATTACTACCCTCACTGAGTGTTTGAAAAGTATGTTTATCAGCATGCCAGGCCCTCTTAAAAGCATCTACTTTCCACCCTGCAAATGACACCATCAGTTTATTCACCACAGGGGCTGGCTGTATAATGAAATTCATTATTCTTAGAGAAGATAACTCTGACTAATGTCTTTTAAACTAATACTTCTTGTGTTCTTAAATCTTAAATATGTTCTTAAATGATTTAACACTCCATCTGGCTGGTATGAGTATATAATGTATATTTGTACCAAAATAAATAATTCCCGTCTCCATTACGACTCATCAAAACAAACAGAACTTTTAAACGTCACCGCCAGAATCGTAGCACCATCAACTTTAATTGGAAAATTTTGTTATTTATTTCGTAAAATCTCGTTACGGCTATTATCAATGTTCATTTTCGAATTTTTGCGGAAACCCGAAAATATTCTCTATACAGCTATATAAAAATTTAAAAAATCCGTTTGGTAGAATTCTTAATTGATAAAAATTTGGTTATGTTTTACAGTATTTACATTGGCAAGAAACAGTCATGAGAGTGTTTTTTCACCAGATTTTTTAAATAATTTTAGTATTTTTTATATAAATGCACATTATTGAAATTTTCCGACGATGGTACAAGTTATAAAACCGAGATAAAAATTTTTTAACGGATTTCTTGTAATATAAAAAATATTCCCTTGCTATTCGGTGCTTTAGGCAATATTTCTTCCTAAAACTCTGTCCCACAATATCCGAAATTGATCAAAAGTTTTACACAACCTTCTTGCGTAACAAAGTTTTAAGATATTTTTATACAATATAAAAATAATAAAATCTAATTTTCTTAGCAAATTTAATTTAGGTTTCTAAGTAATAAGTCAAAATACAAAGAAAAGAAAGTTATCTACGGTCTGTATAAGAATCAAACGGCTGTTTTGAGAATTGAGGGGTACGAAAAAGAAGCTGATGTAAGAAAAGGTGTACGACAAGGATGTTCATTGTCACCACAACTTTTTAACTTGAATTTAGAAGAGGCTATGACAAAAAGTAAAGAAAAAATTTGACGCACGAATAAAAATTCAAGGAGAAACAGTGAAAATGCTGAGATACGCCGATAATATAGTAGTATTAGCCGAGACAAAGAAGGAACTAGAGGATATTTTAAATGGAATGAATGAGATTATGAGAAAGGATTACTTCATGAAAATTATTAAGAACGAAACGAAAGTGTTGTGCAGCAGCAAGCGTGGTTTAGAAGAGATGGGAAATTTAAAAGTAGGCAACGAAAACATACAGGAAGTTAGGGAAATCTGCTATCTAGCGAGTTAAATAATATAGGATGGTAGAAGCACAAGTGATATCAAAAGTAGAATTGCTCAAGCTAGAAAAGCCTTTGAAATGAAAAACAGCTTACTGACTACAAACATTGATTTACAGATTAGGAAAAATTTCTTAAAACTTTATGTTAGGAGTGTAGCAGTATACGGGAGTGAAACATGGGTGATAGGGGGTGTAGAAAGGAAAAGGATAGAAGCTTTCGAAATGTGGTGTTATAGGAAAATGTTAAAGATTAGGTGGGTAGACAAAATAAGTAATTTAGAGGTTCGTAGACGAGTGGATGAAAAAACTATAGGTGTCACCGCCACCCCTTCTAATTAATCATTTACTGTGTTACCGGCCTTCAACACTTCTTCCGGCCTTTGTCGGCGCCGTAGGCCCTTTGACGGCATACCGATAAACCTTTCGGCTTCCCACCGACAGAGGCCTTTGTGATCAAGGCCGAGCTAGTAGCCGCTCTCTACCACAGCGCTCTCGTCGACTATATAAAGAGCGCTACACTGAGCCGAGCGATTCAATTCCGATCAAGACTCCGAGGGATTCACTTCGAACCAGAAAGCAGATAAGACGTCCACCACGGCACACGGCTGCCGGACTCCAGCAAAGACTGATCGACGACCCCGCAAGAGAGAAGATGATGCTTCTCCTCGCCGACTTCTCACCGTAAGCCGTCGACCTGACCGTCATCGCCCGCTGACGCGAGCGATGCCCAAAGCGGTTTCTCGACCGAGCCTTACGCCCACCGAATCCACCGAAGCAGCCATCGACGCACTACTGCGAGGGAAGAAGATGATGTCTCCGCTGGACGACGACACGCCATGTCGCCCAGCCTCCGACCGCCACGACGACTACGACCGACGCCTCTCCAAGACGACCACCGATTAAACGGCCCTTTTCAGGGCCACCAAACAAATAAGGTTTGCCACTTAATGTCGCCATCCGGCGACAATGGAAACATCTGGAAGAAGGGATAAGCTAAAGGGGCATATCTTAAGATATCCAGGTATTGGTCTATCAATAATGGAGGTTAATATTGAGGTAGTGAATTGTAGGGGAAGGCAAATTACAAAAGATGTAGGGTGTTACAAATATGAAATGACATGCTTGGAGAACTGCATTGAACCAGTCGAGAGGCTGATGACAAAAAACGTAATAAGTTATGCTTTATATAAAATATTTTTATAAATACCTGTGCATAAAATGAACGGTCCGGTAGATGTTGCCAATGGAACACAGCTAATGTTAAATGAGCACTGGTCAAAACAACCGCAAGAATACACGAGACAAGACGTGATACAGGAAGCATTGTATGTACAGCAACCAGGAGAGCAAATAGTGGGAGGGGCACAGCTGGGCCGCCCAGTACAAGAGCTCCGGCACCCAGTGCACCCGCCGCAACTAATGCCCCAGCCAATGAAGCGTACTCTCCTTGTAAACACTGGCTGACACCCAGAACAGTTCCTAAGCAACTTGTCATACAGGCTAACACCAATACGGCCTCCACTCTCTCCCACATGTTCTGAAACAAAAAATTAAATTTCACATTAGTATGGCTTGTTGTTGTTTAGGCCAACAGCCAAAAGGCTGGTTTAAACCTCTAGAAGTGTTACTAAGTAAATTGAGGAGTGAGGTTGTTTACTATTTCTTTCTTCACTGAGTTCAGAGTATACTTATCAGCATGCCTTCCGAAAAGCATCCACTTTCCACCCTACAAATGACACCTTAACTTTATTCACCACAGGGTCTGGCTATATAGCAAAATTTATTACTCTCAGAGGAGATAACTCTGACTAGTGTCTTTTACACCTCTACCTCTTCTGTTCTTAAATAGTTCAGTCATATAATTGGTTAACCAAGTGATAAGAAATCAAACTATTTTTTGTAGCCCTGGAATTAGTAGATCAAGGGCAAGTAATTTAACACTCCACCTGCCTTTTACGGGCATAATAAATTGTATTAGCATGGATTATAGTTACTATTGAATGGCACGAATCTTCAAAATGTAGGCTAACATATTTTTACTTTCTCTTGCCTATATGAATATATAGGAAGGAAAGTATTGTTTTCATGTCGATTTTTCGAAATCGAGTTTTCACCGGATCTATACGTTTTCAGACCCCCTGAACCCAAAAAACATGTTTTTAGCGATTGGTCTGTGTGTGTGTGTGTGTGTGTGTGTGTGTGTGTGTGTGAACAGAATATCTCAAGAACGGAACATCGTACGAACTTGAAACTTGAAACTTAAGTTACATACCACTAACGGACGCGACACGAACATTTTCATCAAAATCGGTCAACCGGAAGTAGTAGTTTATTCGTATAATTTTTCAGTTTTTTGCGATTTTCTCAAAAACTGGTCCTACGATTTTTTTTAAAATCGCCTATTTTACTCAATTTTTTATTCTCTACAAGATAGGATAGGCGCCATGTTTGCTGAAATTCTCGGTGAGGCTGTTTTCACGTAAAAACGTTGTTTTTTTAAGATTACGGCTTTAATATAAATTTTAGCGCAAAAACTTATATAATAAAAGTTGTAGAGAATTTAAAAACCTACAACTTCTGTTTCAAACATTCTTTGTATGACGCTTAGTTTAGCAGTAATTAGCAATTTTCTGATTTTTTCTCACGAAAACGTGTGAAAAATCGATTTTTTTAAGATTTTGGCCTTAGTATGCATTTTACGACAAAAGTGTATATAACCAAATTTATAGGAAATTTAAAGATCTACAACTTTTATTTAACGTATTTTTCTCTACAGAGCCTAGTTTAGCGTGAAATAGTGATTTTCCGTATTTTTAAGCCAGACTGAGGTTGATTTTCATTTTGAGTGTTTCACTCATGATTAAAATAAGGTTATGTTTATTGAGGTTAGTTTTTTGTTTATTTCTAATATTTTATTACTAATGTTAAATTATATTGTAAATTATTTGCATTGGCAAGAGAAAGTTGTGTGAGTGTTTCACACCAGATTTTTCTTATTTGTGACCCAATTTGTGTTTGTTTAGTCTTATAATTGGCTGAACATGTGATAAGAACAGGCAGGTGGAGTCTGCCTGTTATGTGCAATAACTACTGGTAAATTATAAATTACCTTAGACCAAATTGATTCCAAAATGTTATTAAAATTTTAATATTTATACTTAACTCAAAATAAAATATAGCCATCTACAAAAACTATCAGTAAATAATTCTTATTTGTTGTTTAGGTCATCAGCCGAAAGGCAGGTTTGAACCTCTAGAAGCTTTATTAAGTAAAACGAGAAGTGAGGTGGTTTACTGTTGTCTTTCTCAGCGAGTTGAAATGTATGCTTATGCTAAGCTCTCCAGAAAGCACGTACGAGGTGAGGCTATTAAATAACGAGACTGACGTTGTAAAAAATTTTATTTTTATTTTATACACAATCACTATCTGTCACCTTCAATATACACTCCTTCTCTATCCCTACAACGCTCCATGCAAATTTTCCGTTGTTGGAAACTGTGCTGGAAGTCATCTTTTGTCAGCTCCTTCAGGACACGTGCCGCTCAAAAATGTTTGAAATGAGGCTCGTAAAAATTTTTCTACTGACACTTTGTACGCGATTGAAAATGACCGAAATTTTTTGGAAACGATAATAACATGTGATGAAACGTGGTTTTTTACTTATGATCCGGAAACGAAAAGCCAATTCATGCACTGGAAGAGCCGAACTTCACCGAGAGACAAAAAAGCTGGAATGAGAAAGTCAAAATTTAAAGCAATGATGATTGTTTTTTTTTATATCCATGGGATTGTGTTCTTTCACTGGGTTCCTGAAGGTCAAACAATTAATCAATATTACTACCTTGAGGTACTTTCTAAACTACGTCAAAGAGAAAGGAAAAAAACGCCCCAAAATGTGGAAGGAAAAATCATGGGTTCTCCACAAAGACAATGCGCCAGCTCATTCCGCGTTATCTGTCAAAAGGTTCCTAGCCAAGTACAGCATCTCAGTGTAAGAACATCCACCTTATTCACCAGATCTTGCACCATGTGACTTTTACCTGTTTTCTAAGGTGAAATCTGCATTAAAAGGGACAAGATTTGAGTCCATGGAAGCTGTAAAAGAGAAAACGGCACGTGTCCTAAAGGAGCGGACAGAAGATGACTTCCTGTACTGTTTCCATTAATGGATAATTCACATGGAGCGTGTAAAAATAGAGAAGGAGTGTATATTGAAGGTGATAATAAGTGATTATGTATAAAATTAAAATTAAATTTTTTACAACGTCAGTCTCGTTATGTAATAGCCACACCTTGTATTTTCCACCCTGCAAATGACACCTTCACTTCATTCACTACAGGGTCTAGCTGCGTAATTCATTACTCTCAGAGGACTTAAAATAAAAAAAGGAAGTAGATTATATTTTTCATTATTTCCATTGACAACAGAAAGTCGTATGAGTGTTTTACACTATTATTATTTTTTTTTTTTACTTAGTTTATTTAACGTCGCATCAACTACTGTGGTCATTAGCGACGACGTTGGGTTGCAACCGTGAAAGATGAAATGATTATTTGTAATGTATGAAAATATGCCGTGCCTGAGTGGGATACGAACACAAGACCACATCATTAGAAACGAGCATTTTACCAACTACGCTAATGCGGCCGGCACTAGAATTTTACTTATTGAAGAAAAACACTATTACAACACAATATTGTGTTAACTCTTTTTGCAAAACACTATCAGACTATTTTTTTTAATAATAAAATTAAGGAAAATTATAAGCTTGTTAGATTTTACAACGATTTTTTTATTCACTAGATATTATAAAGCGTTCGCCCTAATTATTATGCTACAAACACAATAGTTTATAAAAAATAATTGACGTAATAAAAAAGATGGTATATTTTATTGATTTTGCAATAAATAAACGAAATATGAGTAAAATGGAAATATTGAATAAAAATTTCCATTACATAAAATCTAATGTAAAGACATAATGGTAGCCTAATATCCGAAGTAATAAAAAATGAATTTCTGATTCAACCAGAATTTCATTGTTCATATCTCTGTTTTTTATCAACCATTTTTTTCAATTTGTATTATATGTTATCTATTTTTATTAATAAGAGAAGTCATTTTGTTCGCATACGATGACATACTTTGAATCCATGCAATAAATACTTATAACAAAAAAAACTTGAACACCTGTAAAAATTCCCAAGTGAATGAACACCATACATTAAAAAAGCAATAAATTTTGTGTGAAATAACGAACAGTACAGATAAATGTGTGTCAGCAGTAGATAAAAACATCAAAACTATAATTTTCACATAAATTTATGTTCGTGCATAAAATGGTGCAGTTTTTTTCGCATTACGCCCATTTTAGATCACATAAAATAACTTCTGACATTTTCTGAACGCTCTTTTCGAACTTATACATTCAGCATTCTTTCAATTTTAAATACTTTCCCTTTCTTCCGTCCATATGATTTTCTGCTTTTATTCTCCGTGGAAGCACTTGAAGTCAGTACTCTGTTTCAGTAATCTGAATTCCGTTAAGTTTATTTTTACTTTCTCTTGCCTATATTCATATATAGGAAGGAAAGTATTGTTTTCATGTAGATTTTTCGAAATCGAGTTTTCACCGGATCTATACGTTTTCAGACCCCCTGAACCCAAAAAACATGTTTTTAGCGATTGGTCTGTGTGTGTTTGAACAGAATATCTCAAAAACGAAACATCGAGCGAACTTAAGTTTGATACCGCTAGAGAACCCGACACGAACATTTTTATCAAAATCGGTCAACGGGAAGTAGTAGTTAATTCGTGTAATTTTTCACTTTTTAGTCACTTCAAGAAAGTGTAAGTGAAGTGCATGTCTGCTGAAATTCTTGGGGAGGCTGTTTTCTCGTAAAAATATTGTTTTTAACATTGAAACTTTAATATGCATTTTAGCGTAAAAATTTATCCAGTAAAAGTTGTAGAGAATTTAAAATCCTACAACTTTTAATTCAAACATTTTTTTGAATAAAGCTTAGTTTAGCGGTAATTAGCGATTTTCTGTTTTTTTCTAATGAAAACGTATAAAATATCGTTTTTTTTAAAATGATTTCAGCCTTATTTTGCATTTTACGTTAAATAAGTATAATCAAATTTATAGGAAATTAAGAGATCTACAACTTTTATTTCGAGCGTTTTTCTCTAGCCTAGTTTAGCGTGAAAGAGTGATTTTCCGTATTTTCCGTATTTTTAAGCCAAATTGTGGTTGATTTTCATGATTTTCGTGGTTTTTTTTGCGTCTTTCACTCATGATGAAAATTAGGTTATATTTATTGACCTTACTTTTTTGTTTATTTCTAATGTTTTATTACTAATGTTAGGTTTATTGTTAATTATTTGCATTGGAAAGAGAAAGTTGTGTGAGTGTTTCACACCAGATTTTTTCCGCAAAATATATATGTTTCTCACGAAATGTCTATTTAGAAAAGATTTGTTCTCTAACATTTAGTTATCTTCACGTAAATAAAATTTTTGATTAAGGAAATACTGAATTATATAAATCCGTAGATTAAGAGAATTTGTAGATTTAGAGAAAGCATTTGACAATCTGGACTGGAGTAAAATGTTTAAAACTTTGAAAAGGCTAGGAATTAAATACAAAGAAAGGAAAGTTATCTACAGTCTGTATAAGAATCAAACGGCTGTTTTATGAATCGAGGGGTACGAAAAAGAGGCTGCTGTAAGAAAAGGTGTACGACAAGGTTGTTCTCTGTCACCACTACTTTTTAACTTGTATATAGAAGAGGCTATAAATGAAGTGAAGGAGAAATTTGACGTAGGAATAAAAATTCAAGGAGAAACAATAAAAATGTTGAGATTCGCCGATGATATAGTAGTATTAGCCGAGGCAAAGAATGAACTAGAGGATGCCTTAAATGGAATGGATGAGATCTTGAGGAAGGATTACTTCATGAAAATTAATAAGAACAAAACGAAAGTGTTGTGCAGCAGCAAGAGTGGTTTAGAAGAGATGGGAAATTTAAAAGTAGGCAACGAGAACATACAGGAAGTTGGGGAATTCTGCTATCTAGGGAGTAAAATAACAAAGGATGGTAGAAGCACGAGTGATATCAAGAGTAGAATTGCTCAAGCTAGAAAAGCCTTTGAAATGAAAAACAGCTTACTGACTACAAACATTGATTTACAGATTAGGAAAATTTTTTTAAAACATTATGTTTGGAGTGTAGCATTATACGGAAGTGAAACGTGGGTGATAGGGGCTGTACAACGGAAGAGGATAGAAGCTTTTGAAATGTGGTGTTATAGGAAAATGTTAAAGATTAGGTGGGTGGACAAAATAAGTAATTTAGAGGTTCTTAGGCGAGTGGATGAAAAAAGAAGTATATGGAAGCATCTTACCAAAAGAAGGGATAGGCTAGTGGGGCATATCCTAAGACATCCAGGTATTGGGCTATCAATAATGGAGGGTAACATTGAGGGAGTAAATTGTAGAGGGAGGCAAAGATTAGAATATATAAAGCAAATTACAAAAGATGTAGGGTGTTACAGGTATGTAGATATGAAACGACTTGCGCAAGATAGAACAGGTTGGAGAACTGCATCAAACCAGTCGAGAGACTGATGACAAAAAAAAAATAAATAAATAAATAAATCCGTAAAATATTCAAACTTAATTTTATGACTTGACTCTCCCATTAAGACAATATGATATGAAGAAAATTGATTCCAAAAATGTGTCTAGAATTTTTTCATGACAAACAGTTTTTATCGAAAGTGCAACCGCATATATTAGATATTTAAGTAGTATTTTTGTATATTCAAGTAGTTAAGTTTTATGGCGCGTTCTTTTGTTTGTTACTTGAGATTTATTGGCAATTTTACCTCATGCTGTACGTGAATAGGACTACTGACACATCTTTCACGTTAAATATATGTGGCAACTGCTTGAAACATCACAAAATTCTATCTTTTACTATTTTACTGTTTGTTACTAAACAAAGTTAAGGTTTCTCATTTATTTTAAATGTTTTACTGCCAAAATAGTTTCGTGTATTTCTGTTTTTAATGGATTTTGTTCAGTTAACACGTTGAAAAAATGTTTTTTTAGCATTTCAAGCTTTTTGTTACAATTTAAAAACGTTTAACTGAATAAATTAGTAATAATACTTTATTACTCAAAATATATACAATATTTATAACTTACATTTATTTTAATATAACTGAACGTTCATCACTATTCATTCGAGGTGTGGCTATTAAATAACGAGACTGACGTTGTAAAAATTTAATTTTAATTTTATATATAATCACTTATTGTCACCTGCAATATACACTCCTTCTCTATCCCTACAACGCTCCATGCGAATTTTCCATTGTTGGAAACAGTGCTGGAAGTCATCTTTTGTCAGCTTCTTCAGGACACGTGCCGCTTTCTCTTTTACAGCTTCCACAGACTCAAATCTTGTCCCTTGTAATGCAGATTTCACCTTAGGGAACAGGTTGAAGATAATAACATGTGATGAAACGTGGTATTTTAATTATGATCCGGAAACGAAGCGCCAATCCATGCACTGGAAGAGCCGAACTTCACCGAAAGCCAAAAATGCTCGAATGAGCAAGTCAAAATTTAAAGCAATGGTGATTGTATTTTATATCCATGAGATTGTGTACCTTTTACTGAGTTCCTGAAGGTCAAACATTTAATAAATATTACTACTTTGAGGTTCTTTCTAAACTATTTCAAAGAGTAAGGAAAAAACGCCCCGAAATGTGCAAGGACAAATCATGGGTTCTTCACCAAGACAATGCACCAGCTCATTCCGCGTAATCTGTCAAGAGGTTCCTAGCCAAGTACAGCATCTCAGTGTTAGAACATCCACTTTATTCACCAGATCTTGCACCACGTGACTTCTACCTGTTCCCTAAGGTGAAATCTTGATGTTCGTTATGTAGCCATATTTAGTTTTCTCGAAGGAAATCTGTAGAATTGCTTTACTTGCTTGTTCTTTTAACACGATGTTCTTTGACACCGGAACTAATTCTGTACGGTTTACTTTTAGTTGTTTGTGTATAAAGTGGGCCTGAGATACTTCTTTAGATAAATTGGAAACGCCATTTGCAAGTATCTCCGAAGGAAAAGTGAATCTAAATAATATGCTTTAATAAATAAATTTATTACAAAAGTAATAATTCTACGTGGTCAGCATTACTCAAATTACAGAAGATGTAAATTTAAAAATAAATTATTTAATTATTCTCCATTTTAATCACAATATCAGCTGATGGAATAAATTTCAATAATTGGTCAGAATATTTTATAGTCCTATTTAAAATTTAGGCTGTAATAATTTAGCATTAGAATACATTGTAGGCCTATCCAAAAACTGATACGCGAAACAGTAAAACAAAACTGAATAAATTATTAACTATACGGAAAGCATCATTATGATTATGTTATAGATTGTTATGGGATGATATATGTGGCGGTGGTTTTATTTCTAATACATTATAATCAAGTAGCTCTAATCAATCATAAAATAACACTCACACATACACACACATAACCACACCCACACAACTTACTTCCCCCAGAGATTCCACAATTAGGGCTACCGATTCTCATCCTCAACTCCCTGTATCATGCAAATTTAAAACTATGCCTAAAGTTATTTTGTAATCTGTCAAAACCGCTGATAACTGAATTTCACTATATTTTTATTTTTTTATAACACAATGTGCTCTAAAATTGTGTTCATGTAAATAAGTATATTATACCGATAAAATCGATATTTAGTAAAAAATAAACACCAGAAAATTTACAGAAAAATAAATTTGCTTAAATTATTTCTTATTTCCAAATTATTTAATTTATTATTTTTGGTACGTTATATTTACAGTAAAACCTGTCACAACCGGACCTGTGATATCCAGACCATCTCATATCCGGACGTATCTCCAAACTAGTTTTTACTTTCTCTTGCCTGTATGAATATTATATAGGAAGGAAAGTATTGTTATCATGTCGAGTTTTCACCAGATCTACACATTTTCAGACCCCCCTGAACCCAAAAAAACATGTTTTTAGCGATTGGTCTGCGCGCGCGCGCGCGTGTGTGTGTGTGTGTGTGTGAACAGAATATTTCAGGAACGAAACATCGTACGAACTTGAAACTTTAAACTTAAATTACACACCACTATCGGACGCGACACGAACATTTTCATCAAAATCGGTCAACCGGAAGTAGTAGTTTATTCATGTAATTTTTCACTTTTTTGAAATTTTCTCAAAAAGTGGTCCTACGATTTTTTTTAAATCGCCTGGTTTACTAAATTTTTTATGCTCTTTATAATAGGGTAGGCGCTATGTTTGCTGAAATTCTTGGTGAGGCTGATTTCACGTAAATTTTTTTTTTTAAGATTACGGTTTTTATATGCATTTTAGCGCAAAAGTTTATATGATAGAAGTTGTAGAGGATTTAAAATTCTACAACTTTTATTTAATTTTTTTGTATAACGCTTAGTTTAGCGTTAATTAGCGATTTTCTGTTTTTTCTCACGAAAACGAGTGAAATGGTTTTTTTGAAAGATTTCGGCCTTAGTATGCATTTTACGTCAAAAACGTATATAATCAAATTTATAAAAAATTAACAGATCTACAACTTTTATTTAGGGCATTTTTCTCTGCAGAGCTTAGTTTAGCGTGAAAGAGTGATTTTCCGTATTTTTAAGCCAAACTGAGGTCAATTTTCATTTTGCGTCTTTCACTGCTGATTAAAATAAGGTTATGTTTATTGAGGTTAGTTTTTTGTTTATTTCTAATGTTCTATTACTAATTTTTGGTTATATTGGTCATTTTTGCACTGGCAAGAGAAAGTTGTGTGTGTCACACCAGATTTTTCAATTTTGGTTAGAGAAATTATGGTTAGGGACGGAAAGTGAAAGTTGTAGCTGGAATGCTGTTTGTCAGATTGCAGAGATTGTAAAAAACCTGCCTGGATGTGATGAAATCAATGACGATGAAGTCAAGAAGTGGTTAAGTGAACATGAAATCAATGAAATTACAAACAGTGACATCAAAAAAATAGTTTCCAATAGCGATGAAAAAATCTTCGAAGAAGATATCAAGCCTATAATGAGTCACTTTGAGGCATTCAAAACCATCGAATCTCTGATCAGTTATGTTTAACATCAAGACAAAACAAGTGAAACGGAGAGATCCTATTAAGAAGGTTGAGAGCCATAATTTCCAAAAATGGTGTGCAGTGTGTGAAGCAGACGAAAATTAGAAACTTTTTCAAGTACAGTATGTAGCATCATCAGAGGCATCATGAGGTTTGTCAGTAGTTAAGAAAACTACAGGAAAATGAGGATGACCTGCAGAGGGCACTCTTTATGTTAAGAGGAGCACTATACCTCAAAAATCGAAAAAAATCAATTTTTCTAAATTTGGCGCCATTGCCTTCCGTATTTTTATCTGTGTAATTAGATATAAAAATTATAATTGTACGATAGAAATTACGGAAGCTATGCAGATTTTTTCTAAGTAATGTTTTGACCAAAATTTTTTTTAATTGGGTTAATCTGTGAAAACAATTAAGAGTTGCGATATTCAAAGACCAAAGAAAGCTGAGAAGGCAATGGAAAGTGTGTCAAAAGAAGCAAGACAAGAAAAGAGGATATTATTTAAGGAAAAAGAACAGTCTGGTGAGGATCAATATTATGGTGCAGGCCGATTTTAGGGAAAGTAAAACTTCACAGCTCATTTCCCGCAAACTCACTTTTTTCCATAAAGGTACAGTTTTCTCAAAAACTATTTGACTTTGAAGGTTGTAATTTTTTGAGCATGTTTCCCAGTATAATTTAGGAATAATTTAAACATCAATTTTTATTGCTCTATATAAATAGTAAATTTATTTATTTATGTAAAATAATTAACTACGCTTCTGGCAATAATAAAGCGCTAAGTATCTTGATTTAAAAATACCTAGATCTCGCTTTTATTTTACGTCCAACTATTTTGTTTTGTCATTAATAATACTGCTGAAGTTGAAAGATAGTACAAATAGACAACAATGAATGATTTACGAATATTAGACCTGACAGGGATCGAACTAGGTACAGCAACAGACTGTAGACAGCACCAAGAAAACCGTTCGAAGAACGGGCATTTTAGCTTGTATATTCATATAGGACAAGAGAAAGGTAAAACACAAAAAATAAGAATATTCAACACTACTGTATGAAGCAAAATGATTTATAGGATTGGAAGCTGAGTGCTGAATAGAAGAAACAGACTCTACGGGTAAAATTAATGCAACCGAAATGAAATTTTGGTGACAAATCTGTATTTTGTCAAGAAAAGACCAAGTTACCAATGAGAAAATACGGATAAGAATGAGATATTTTGATTATGGAAAAGATTTAGCATGGGCACACGAGATGTGGCTATTAAATAACGAGACTGATGTTGTAAAACAATTTATTTTAATTTTATACATATTCACTTATTGTCACCTTCAATATAAGTTACACTCCTTCTCTATCTCTACAACGCTCCATGCGAATGTTCCATTGTTGGAAACAGTGCTGGAAGTCATCTTCTGTCAGCTCCTTCAGGACACGTGCCGCTCAGAAATGTTCGAAATGAAGCTCGCAAAAATGTTTGTACTGACAATTTGTATGCGATTGAAAATGACCCAAATTATTTGGAAACGATTATAACATGTGTTGAAAAGTGGTTTTTTACTTATAATTCGGAAATGAAGCACCAATCCATGCACTGGAAGAGCCGAACTTCACTGAGAGCCAAAAAAGCTCGAATGAGCAAGTCAAAATTTAAAACAATGATGATTTTTTTTGCTATCCATGGGATTGCGTACCTTCACTGGGTTCCTGAAGGTCAAACAATTAATCAATATTACTACCTTGAGGTACTTTCTAAACTACGTCAAAGAGTAAGGGAAAACGCCCCGAATTGTGGAAGGATAAATCATGGGTTCTCCACCAAGACAATGTGCCAGCTCATTCCGTGTTATCTGTCAAGAGGTTCCTAGCCAAGTACAGCATCTCAGTGTTAGAACATCCACCTTATTCACCAGATTATGCACTGTTAAGTAATGCCTCGCAAAGATTTAAGCCGTGTGTAACAATACTAAAATGAATTATTAGGAGGACCAGTCCGCATTTAAGGTTGTCCGCGGACAAGACAAAGGGTGAATTAGTGCAAGGAAAACAATAAGGAGATAACAAACACTCGGATAACAGAACAATGACATACACACATGTGCTTACCTCGTGGTGCCTGTAGCCTCGCATCTGCCGAACTGCCGTCACTACACGTTATAACGTTGAATACTTAATTGAAACATAAACACACCGCACAAAACATACAAATTACTATTGATAATTGTTCGCAACATAACATAAGCCTTGCGTTTAAGCATTACTAGCGACAGCCACGCTAGTCGAAGAGCAGAGAGTAAACACACCCGCGCAAGCCACAGTCCATTATGCGAGTGAGAGTGGAAGGAAGAAAACGGAAACAGGTGGGGGAAAGGACAAAGAGATTAAAGTGTGTAACCCGGGTAGTGAATGCCTTAACATGCACCATGTGACTTCTACCTGTTCCCTAAGGTGAAACCTGCATTAAAAGGGACAAGATTTGAATCTGTGGAAGCTGTAAAAGAGAAAGCGCCACGTGCCTTGAAGGAGCTGACAGAAGATGACTTCTAGCACTGTTTCCACCAATGGAAAATTCGCATTGAGCGTTGTAGAAATAGAAAAGGAGTGTATATTGAAGGTGACCATAAGCGTTTATGTATAAAATTAAAATAAAATTTTTTACCATGTCAGTCTACTTATTTAATATCCACACCTCGCATAAGATACGCTGGGATTTACTATACTTACAACCTGCAATATTTTAATTATACAAGAAATCAATATTTTTTACAAAACATTACATTCATTTTTACTTGAAAATAAGAATAAATTAAGTGTATTTTAAGTTTAGTGATGAAAAAGATTTAAACCTGACTGATTGTTTCGATAAAAAGTGAAAACAAGTAACTATTTTTACTTCATTCAACATTAATAAAAAATAAACAGACCTTTGATTTAAAACAGTTAACCTAAATTTCATTAACAGAACAGTTTGTATTTAGACATTTAAATTAATTGCGTGCAAGTCACTCTGTCAAACAATTCAATTAAAATTCATTAACTTATAACAAATTTGATTAAAACCAGTAACATGTTAAATATTCACCTAATTAAATATTTATTTATGTCCATCTGACAAATTGTATAGAAAATTTAGATAGATTGTCGGCAAAAAGCATGGACTTCCTGGGAAATCTTTAAATAGTACTCAATTTTATTCATGTTTATACAGATTTCGATGCTCTATCTACAGAATGGATGAACCAATTTTAATAATATTTCTTTTTATATAGGCCTACCTAATATTTTATAGAGCAATGGCTGTACCACTTCTAACATATGGGCGTGAAACATGGGTGTTATTACAGAGGAACAAATCTCGTATAAAGACTGCTGAATGACATTTTTGCGGGGGAGTCAGAAGTTGTACACGGTTTGATAAGAGTACGTAACGAAGCTATACGCGTCGAGTTAAATGTTCAGTTACCGTGTGAAACATTAAGAATACATAAGAGAAACTGGTCCAACCGTTTACTTCGTATACCAGCACAAGCATGGAAGTATAAACCTAGAGGGAAGCTAGGGTTAGGAAGACCTAACAAGAAATGGATGCCGGAACAGATCATTGAGCCTAATACTTAACAGATGATGATGATGGTGGTGATTCTTTTACATAAAATCACCTCACGCCGCTAAATTAAGTGATTGACATAACGAATACTCTATTGCATACCAAAAGTTGATGAAATATAACATCCCAAACACCTAGTTAAAAATAATATGTATGACGTGTAAATGAGGTTTAGTCTTGAACAAATTCAGGCCGATCATTTCTAAGAGTGTAAGGTTATTAATTGAACCCCAACCATCAAAGTACAACGGTAACTACTGTCTGGTATTCAAATCCGTATAAAAGTACTTATCTGTACTAGGATTTGAACCAGGAACCTTCTTCTCCAAAATCACCTGTTAAACCGACGTCTTTACCTCCAGACAACCCGGTGTTTTAACAAGAAAATAGATGTAATCTTTACAAACGTATATTTCACAGAAGGTGAAGTGGTTTTTGTTTTTGTTTATTTACAACACGGTTATTAGCGTGTAAGGTGTGTAAGGTGCCCCAGGGTTGGGCGACAAAATGTAATGTGCCACGGTTCCTAACAATTAACTGCCATAAATTTAAGCTAGCCAAAAATGGAGTTAAATAAAAAAACAGAATTTTAAGGTTATGCTGAGAAAAACAAAATTTAATCGTATAGAATTACGAATAAGATACAAAAATGAGAGTTTACTTAGTAATACATGAAATATATTTTTTAAACGATTTTTGGTTTGATTCCTTTCCTTATTTTTAAGTAATATTGACTTAACAGATCTTAAAGTTTATTTATCGTTTATTTAAAAATTAAAATGTTCTACTACAACGATTGTCCATGCTGTTCACTTTTGATCGTCAGTATTGTTGTCTTGTTGGAGGTCCTTAGTTCATGTACTCTTCTTGATGATCTGAGACCATCCTCAAATAAAAAATGCTTTCGGTGATTTGTATATTCAACAACTCCATTAACCTTCAATGTTGCATTGTACCTTCACTCGCGGATTTATATATTTCATTAATTATAATCTCATTGGTTGAAATTTAACCGCAGTATTTTATTTAACCTTTTTGAACATGAAGCCGAATTGAAACACAGTTGATTTACACTATTTATTTTATTTTATTTTTATCGCTTTGGATTTACTGTTCATCATGTTTTAAAGATATATAAAATATTTAAATAGTCATTAAAAATATCTACATAATTTACATATTTTTTTCATCATAGACAAGGAAACAAGCTTAAAACATCATTATATCACACACATATGATTTAGGTTGGTACCATTACTTGCTATACCATATTTTTACTTGATGTGATTAGTGTTGGTACGCCTGTTCCTTCAATTAAAGAAATCCAGTATTGTTATTTGCTACAAGTGGGTTATGGAACTGTCGGTTTTACCTTGCAAAATTTCCAGAACCTTTCCGGGAATCGAACCCGGAACCGCTGCGTTTTAGGCTAGCGCGCTACCACTACGCTACGGAGTGAAGTGTTTTTTTTAATAAAACAAAAATCAATAAATGTAATAAATTTAAACATGTCTAACACTACCATCATGTTAATTCAAATATGAATTTTATTTAAATATAATATTAACTATTGTAAATATAAAATGACAACTTACCGGTGAGAAAAAGCATAATGCAAGCAGAACAAAGGCGCAGGTGATGGTAGCGACCACAAGGCAAGCCACATAAAGCGAGTGCTTTAATCTCACACAATAACGCTTATATAGTTGTTCCAGTTCCATTTTCAATCCGGTTGAACCTGCAAAGATTAAATATTTATTATAAAATTTAAACAAATCGTTCAATAATTATTCAAATTACAACATATACAATGATTCGTCTTTTGCCGAATAGTTGACCCATCAAATCTTAAATCGTCAAAGATTTTTATAGCACAAAATAACTCTGACTATCCGGAAGAATGAGTCCCGGATATGATATGGACATTAAAATATCCGGTAAATTGGAATAATCATAGAAAAGTTATACAATAAAATGAGTAAATTGTTTTGACTTTTTTGGTTTATTTTCATTGAAAGAATCTTCATATATCTGTACCTTAGTACAAGAACAATCAATGTCAAAAAAAAACCAGTTTTGAGAAAAGAGCAAAGGAAGATCTGTGTAAAATTTTAAAAAACACCAGGAATTCCACCTAAGTCAGCTACAATGGCAGCAAAAATTAAGAAAAGTCACTGTAAAAACAACCAATGTCAACATTGGTTCTTATTGCTAAAGAACTTCATTTAGAAAATTTTTATTGCAATCATAACCAATTATGACTGGTTGTTTTTGCATGAAGAAATTATGGTATCTGAGAACCAATGTTGTGTTTGGTTGTCCTAGCAATATTATTTTTCACGCAGCTCATGCAATATCTCATGAACAATCAAGCCACTGCATAAATTTACTTCTCTACCAAAAACCCAATATCAAATGACTACGAACAACCAGATAACAGTTTGCAGTTTAGCAGTTTTCAGTTTGGGTTTTGTTTTTTTATTGTGATTATGAATTTGATTCGTTGGTTTTGTTTCTTTTATTATTATTTGCATAATGGACATTGGTTGTTCAAAAAGTACACAAACAGTTACGTTGATAACGTGTTTAACTCACTTTTGTAAAAGAATGACATTGGTTGTTCTTGTTCTAAGGTACAGATATAATAGTGTAACCTGAAAATCAAGTTTTCTTTTGGAATAAAATTATGAAAAATATACCTTTATTTGCTGTGATTATTACCTCAATAACTTAACACTTTGTTTAAGAGGATGGATATATAATAAATCATCCATTTTGTAGGTCAATAATGTGAGTATATAAAAAACATTAGGTTAAACTTTATCTTGACTAGATAAAGTATTGTCAAATTTTTCTATCAATTGGGATTAATAGGCTACTGCAATTTAATCTCAACAATAGGTCAAGTTTGAAGAATCATTTTCCACTAAATAAATCCATATAATAATAATTATCTATTTACGTTCAACACACACAGACACAAACCAATCTATAAAAACATATTTTTTGGGTTCAAAGGGCCTAAAATCATGTACTTCGGGTGAAAAATTGACATGAAAACACTACTTTCCTTCCATAGAGAAGTAAAAACTCATTCATTTTCTCCAAGTGATATATTTTTATAGCCCTGAAACTAGAATTTTAGGTACAATTAGGTTAAAAATTAACTAACATAAGATGGATAGAAAAGAAAAGAAATTTTTGATTATGGAGTGCGGTAAATTTCCAATTTTGTTTCAGAACTCACTTATAAAGGTAATGTAAACATTATTCTATCTATCGAATGAATATAGTATATACTGAGGCAAAAAATAATACTTTCGTAGTTCACTTCAGATAAATAACTGAGAAATTTGACTAAAATATTTTATATTCTAACAGCTTGCTAAGAAATCATAATTGATTAATAATCTCTTACTCTTAGAGGAGATAACTTTGAGTAGTGTCTTTTACACCTCTACCTCTTCTGTTCTTAAATGCTTCATTCATATAGCTAAATTCAAAAAAAAAACTTTTAAATCCAAATTCATAATAAATCAAATAAATTAATTTTAAATAATAATTAATTTTTGGTCAGCCAATTAAACAAAATTGGCTGACTACGTGATAAGAAACAGAACTATTTTATTGTATCTATGGAACTAGCAGATCGAGTGCAAATAATTGAAGGGGTCGGCGGAAGAAAGTGCTAACCCACAAAATTTCCAGCATGATTTTTCTTTAATATTCTGTAAAAATAAAATGTTTGGAACGTTTTAAACAGGGTGCTATATTTACTATCTTAGGAATCTAGATTAACAGAAAATAACAAATGTTTAACAAAACTTCCAAAACATGATTAGTAGATTTCAGTAAACTTTTAAAATGACATTGCGTAAAATTATGTTGATGTGGGTTAGCACTGTCTTCTCCCGACCCCTTCAATTTAACACTCCACCTGCCCGTTATGGGCATTAAAGGACCTTACGATTGATATATTAATTGTCCGTTTTGTTATTATCATGCATATAAGGGATGTTTAAGTTGTTCTGCTACCCTTACTTAAATAAAATTATGTACTCTACAAAGAAATACAATTCAACTTTTTATTTTTAAAGTACAATTTAAAAATTAAGCGGGTAGTGAAACCGGGATAAAAAGTAAGTATGAAAACTAGTTTATTTAAAGGGGTCCTCTAATGGTAGCAATAATCCCGTGCGTAGGGTGTGATTACTGCGTATGTTATTACGGTTCTAATCTAATTAATTTATAATGACGCTAAGAATTCCTTACACATGTTTGTAAACAAACAGTAGAAATTCAAATTTCATGTACAAAGTTTAACGTGGAAAATGTAAGACCAAAATTTAATAGTAAAGTTTCTCAGAAAACTTTTTACGTTGTAATACAATTACAATTCATTATATTTGAATTATTATTCGCATTAAAAAGACATTTTATTTCTTAAAATTATTCAGAAAGTTGAAACATCCGGTTGGTTGAAGTAAAATTGGAATCAGTTCCTTAGTTTTAAGTTTTGATGGAAACTTTCTTTTATCTTAAATTTCGGTGGAACATCTAGAGCAACAAGTTTTAACCTACATTTAATGCTGTATAAATTTCCTAATATTAAATTATTAAGATATTCATCACACTCTAATTTTGTCCATTGTAAGAAATCTCTCTCAGATTTTTATATTAATGCTAGTGCTCTTACACGTTTTCCGGGCTTATTTTCATCGTCAACAGGGTTTTTAGAACATATTATTCTCTTGTCCATTTTGTTATGTGTTTTTAAAGATTTACGAGGTGTGGCTATTAAATAACGAGACTTACATTGTTTAATTTTAAACATAATTTAATACATTAATTTTATACATAATCACTTATACATAATCACTTATTGTCACCTTCAATATACACTCCTTCTCTATCCCGACAACTCTCTATGCGAATTTTCCATTGTTAGAAACAGTGCTGGAAGTCATTTTCTATCAGCTCCTTCAGGACACGTGCCACTATCTCTTTTACAGCTTCCACGGACTCAAATATTGTCCCTTTAAATGCAGATTTCACCTTAGGGAACTGGTAGAAGTCATATGGTGCAAGATCTGGTGAATAAGGTCGATGTTCTAACACTGAGATGCTTTACTTGGCTAGGAACCTTTTGACAGATAACGCGGAATTAGCTAGCGCATTGTCTTCTTGGTGGAGAACCCATGATTTATCCTTCCAGAATTCGGGGCGTTTTTCCTTACTCTTTGAAGTAGTTTAGAAAGAACCTCATAGTAGTAATATTGATTAATTATTTGATTTTCAGGGACTCAGTGAAAGGTACACAATCTCATGGATATAAAAAAACAATCACCATTGCTTTAAATTTTATCTTGCTCATTCGAGCTTTTTTGGCTCTTGGTGAAGTTCAGCTCTTCCAATGCATGGATTGGCACTTCATTTCCGGATCATAGGTAAAGACCACGTTTCATCACATGTTATTATCTTCTACCTGTTCCGTAAGGTGAAATCTGCATTAAAAGGGACAAGATTTGAGTCTGTGGAAGCTGTAAAAGAGAAAGCGGCACATGTCCTGAAGGAGCTGACAGAAGATGACTTTCAGCACTGTTTCCAACAATAGAACATTCGCATGGAGCGTTGTAGGGATAGAGAAGGAGTGTATATTGAAGGTGGCAATAAGTGATTATGCATAAAATAAATATAAAATTTTTTACAACGTCAGTATCGTTATTTAATAGCCACACCTCGTAGTTGTTATATATTTTATAGGCAAGATTTTACAAGATAGAGTATTTTTATACTCATGATATTTTCATCATGCCTTATTAGGTGAAATTTCAATAATATGAAAATTCACCATATATTAGCTTCACATAAAAGGTAGGCTGTACAAATAAAATACAAACAAGGGAGTATCATAAAAAAACTACATATTGAAGAAAATGCAATTTTATTTGATGCCTATAATAATAACTTTGGTAGCTGTACACCGTAAAACCAATTGCATTGGTTATAGCAGATAACATTTAACTTCATATTATCCACGGAGGAAACATATAAAAGTTTAACTACATGAGTTTCATTCAATAACATTAAACGAAAAAGAGTTCATAAAAGCAATAAACAAAATACACAATTTTCCGTTATTTTTTCTCCTAATTTATTTTTTATTCTAATGGGATTAGTTTTTTATTTTAATTCCTAATTTGTGTACGTTTCAATCTGTTCAATTCAGAACAATAAGCAACCCAACGACCCAATTAGATGAGGATGATGTGTATGACATGTAAATGAGGTGTAGTCATGTACAGACCCAGGCCGACCATTTCTGGGAGAGTATGGTTAATTAAACACCAACTATCAAAGTACACCGATAACCACTGTCTAATATTCAAATTCTAGTAAAAGTAACTACCTTTACTAGGATTTGAACCAGGAACCGTCGACTCTGAAAATCAGCTGTTAAACAGCTGACTCAAGGCGACGACTTTACCTCTAGACCAACCCGGTGGGTTAATGGGATTAGTGCTTTGATATTTTTTTCAACCCCGTTATAATCAATTTTATTTTGGTATACATTTTGTTGCCCATAACGGGCAGGTGGAGTGTTAAATTAATTGCACTCGATCTGTTAGTTCCAGGGCTATAAAAACTAGTTCTGTTCCTTATAACACAGTTAGCTAAATATTATGATAGAATTATTTAAGAACAAAAGAGGTAGAGGTGTAAAAGACACTAGTCAGAGTTATCTCCTCTGAGAGTAATGAATTTCATGATACAGCCAGACCCTAAGGTAAATGAAGTGAAGGTATCATTTGGAGGATGGTAAGTGGGTGCTTTTCAGAGGGTCTGGTATGCTGATAAGCATACTCTTTCAACTCAGTGAGGAAGGCAAGAGGAAACCACCTCACTACTCGTTTTTACTTAGTAAAACCTCTAGAGGTTCAAACAAGCCTCTCGGCTGTTGACCTAAAAAACACATACATTTTGTAAATGTATCTAGGCCTAGTATTATGTATGAAAATTTAGGCCCCATGTATCCAAAAAAAACATGTTTAAGTGATTTGTGTGTGTGTGTGTGTGCGCGCGCGCGTGTGTGTAAAAAAAGTATCTCAGTAACGGAATATCGAAGTTCAAAGTTGTACTTTAAATTGGATATTATTAGAGATATTGAGGGATTTTGAGGAAAATGTTTGAACATTTTCATTTTGAGGAAAATGTTTGAACATTTTCATCAAAATTGCTAAACGAGAAGTACTAGTTTATTTTTCTTTGTCATTTTTGTGCTTTCGAAAAAAATGTTTTGTTTTTAAGATTGTGGTCTTAATCAAAAGTGTGTAACATTTGAAGTTACTACTTTTACTTTAAGCATTTTTTTAATACAGAGCTTAGTTTACGGCAAACCACTAATCAGTGGTTTTCCGCATTTTTAAGTCGATCAGGAGTTGATTTTCATTATGCCGCATCCACTCAATGATAAATAAAGTTATATTTTTCATATTACATTTTTCATTATACATATTGGCAAAAAAAATTGTGTGAGTGGTTTTCACCAGATTTTCTAATTTGTGAACATTTTCCAACGGGTAATTCACCTCGAGATCTTTTGCTTTGCATTTTAGTTCGTTGTCATCAATCTAGTGAAGTAAAATAAATGATTTCCTTGAATTCGCATCAACAATTAAGTAATTAAGTACTGTTATTGTTTAGGTCATCAGACGAAGGGCTGGTTTGGACCTCTAGAAGCTTTAAAAAGTAAAGCGAGAAGTGAGGTGGTTTACAACAGTTGCCTTCCTGAAAATAAAATTCATTTATCTCACAGGAGATAACTCTAACTAGCGTCTTTCACACCTCTACCTCTTCTGTTCTTAAATGCTTTTAGTCATACAATTTACTGACCATGATAAGAAACAGAACTATTTTTTGTATATGGAACTAGCAAAGCGAGTGCAAATAATTTAACACTTCATCTGCCTTATGGGCAAGAAAACGAAATTATAATTAAAATATAATAATTTTTGTACCAAATATAAAAACCTATAAAAGTTCAATAATACATAAAAATAGCCATTATAAATAGTAGTATGAATTCGAAATTAATTTTTACGGCTGACTTATTCTTTTTAAAATTATTTGAGAACAAAATTTTATACCGTTCTTCTATTATTCAGAAGATAATATCATTGGAATGTTTTATGATCCTTTATCTCTGCTATGGGTGAATTCTTTTTAATTTTTTACATAGGTACATATTCCACATACACATTATTTAAAATATTTTCATGGTTTTATTCGATCAATATGTACGATGAATACCAAGCCTATTTAAGTCTACAAAAAATATAATATCATATGGAAAGGATTAAAAAATTTGAAAATATTTTGTCTGCGTTCTAGAAAATGGATTTTATCAAGCGGAATATATTACAACGTACCTATAATTAAATAATCTAGTGAAAATCAAAATTATTGGTGGAAATTTTTAAAATTGTCATTTATCATTTTATTTTCCCCGTCCGTTCGTTCGTCACATTCAATGTAAGAAACAACAAAAGATATCAACAAACGGTTTTTGGATTCGTAATCTACTCAAAACGTTAGTAAGCCTAAATAGAGTTTGAAGTTCCGGTTTTGACCAGAAGTAGTTCAAAACTGAAAGTCAAGAAATCAAATTCGGAATTTGGAAACAAAAAAAGTGTCATTCAATTCCTCTTAAGGGGAGATTGTACTTTGTATCCCGCCAATGTTAAATTTGCTACTTTTAAGTACAAATTTTTTTACAAAATTTTTCATAGGATTGGTAATAGATAGGGAAATTAAACTTTACACACTATAGGTGTCGGGTTTCTTCTCGAGCTACTGACATTTTTGCAATTTAATCTTTGGACCGTACTATTTGTTTTTAAAAATTACGAATAACATAAAATTTTTACAAATTGATTTCTACGTTTTTTGCGTATTACTAATTTTTGGAGCACCAGAGGAAGTAATAAAAATGTCGGTATATGTGGATATCCAAGATAATTAACTGGTAAAAATTTCAGCCTGGTAGGTTTATTGGTTTCTGAGAAAAGTGTACCTATTGTTAAAAATCAAAATTTACGGGAAAACGCAAGAAACAAGAAGACACAAATCACAAACAAAACTTACACAAACAAGTAAATTTTCCATCAACAGTTGTTAAGAAAGCTGAACCAACAGCTGAGAATACAAAAAACAGTGATGCAGATATTTTTTTTTGGTGATCCCTAATGTGTGTACGTTATAATCTGTTGAAATCAGAACAATAAGCAACCCCGTGGCTCAATGAGATGAGGATGATGTGTATGACGTGTAAATGAGGTGTAGTCTTGTACAGACTCAGGTCGACCATTCCTGAGAGAGTATGGTTAATTGAACCCCAACCATCAAAGTACACCGGTAGCCACTGTCTAGCATTCAAATCCGTATAAAAGTAACTACCTTTACTAAGATTTGAACCAGGAACCTTCGTCTCCGAAAATTAGCTGTTAAACAGCTGATTTTTGCGACGACTTTTACCTCTAGACCAACTCGGTCTAGATATTTTAAAAACTAAATTAACTTTGCACTAAAACGAGCAGTATAAAAAATTGTGAAAAATATTCGTGCCTAGTAACATAATACTTATTCTGTGTAAACTTGATAAGAACTTAATTTTTTCGTAAAAAAAAATTTTTATGACGTAATTTAATGTTTTTCTGGTAGATCTAGGCCTAAAATATTAAAAAATATAAAAAACCAAAAATCGTAATTTTGAGTTTAAACCATCGTGCCATCTCCTGTTAAAGAGGAGATACAGAAATCATTAGCTTTGAAGTTCCGGTTTCGATTGGAAGTAGCCCAAAACCGTAAGTCATAAAAAAATCGGAATTCGGGTACAAAAATAGTGTCATTCAATTCCTCTTAAGGAGTAGATGCATAAATCTTTAATGGTTTTTGCCAGAAGTCAAAAGTAAGTTTTTTTAAAAATTGTCACCAGCCAAGAAACGCATCGCCCATGAAAGGGATTTTATTTACCATAAAATTATCAGAACGTGAAATAATATAAATGAATCGAAGAAAAACCTAAATTTAAAAATTTTAAATTGATTTTAAGTGACAAATTTTCCAGTGAAAACCGTGCGAAAATTACCAGAATCATTGGAAAGTGTAGAAAATGAGAAAATCATCTAGAGATTTCAGCTTTGTAATATTCAAATATGACAGAAATGCACATGTCATGTCTTGTATTTTGAGAAGCAGTTGACATGAGAAATACACGTTAACTACAAGCGACAATTATAAAATGACAGACTGAAAAGTTAAATACACTTTCCAACAAGCAATTTAAATTACCCATAACTTTGAAACTTTTAAGGTCCTACCAAACTGGATTTATGTCGTAGATTTATGTGGCAAATTTATGGTGCTAAAAAAGTCAACAGTCACTTCACGAGTGTTTCCAAAGTAACTTCTTGCGACTCATAACTGATTTCCTGAGTTACGTATACATTCAAACACTACACGATGACGTAAGAGTCCCTTACGTCAGCGACAAATTTCTAGTACTGTACCGTAAATTCAGAGACAAACATCAAAATCATAATACGTGATTCTTTATTATTAAAAATTATGTCATGCCCTTTAAGGTTTTTTACGGAGACGATGAGAAGAATTTTTGACATAAAATCCCTTGAAGTCAGACGAAAGGTGATGTGTATGCGATTTTTATACAAAATATTAAAAAATATTATTTCACTCTGAAAATGACACCTTCATTTCATTCACCTCAGGGTCTGGCTGTATAATGAAATTCATTACTTTCAGAGGAGACAACTCTGATTAGTGTTTTTTACACCTCTACCTCTTTTGTTCTTAAACGATTCAGTCATTTAATTGGCTGACTATGTGATAAGAAACAGAACTATTTATTTTAGCCCTGTAATAAACGGTTTTTGGATTCATAATCATTGTGTAGATTACGAATCCCAAAACCGTTTGTTGGTATCTCTTGTAGTTTATGACATCTGGGTGTTACGGACCTACATAGCAAAATTATAGATGAAAATTTAAAAAAATTCCAACCAATTAAAGTTTAACTCTATATCAATTTTCTGAAGGGCTATCACTGGGTGGTGTTCTTCTATAAACCATTCACGTCATTTCCTTTATGTAATTATGAATTCTAATAATTTTTACTAATTATTGTCTATCTACAATTTCAAAATTAAATAGAATAAATAAAAATAAAAAAAAAATCTGGTGTGAAACACTCACACAACTTTCTCTTGCCAATGCAAATAATTAACAATAAACCTAACACTAGCAATAAAACATTAGAAATAAACAAAAAACGAACCTCAAAAAACATAATCTTAATCGTGAGTGAAAGACGCAAAATGAAAATCAACCTCAGTTCGGCTTAAAAATACGGAAAATCATTCTTTCACACTAAACTAGGCTCTGTAGATAAAACTGCTTTAAATAAAAGTTGTAGATCTTTTTATTTCCTATAAAATTAATTATACATTTTTGTCGTAAAATGCACTCTAAGGCCGAAATCGTAAAAAATTGAATTTTTCACACGTTTTCGTGAGAAAAAAACAGGAAATTGCTAATTACCGCTAAACTAAGCGTTATACAAAAAAATGTTTGAAATAAAAGTTGTAGGACTTTAAATTCTCTACAACTTTAACTATATATTATTGCGGTAAAATGCATAGTCTAATGTAGCCGCTATCTTAAAATAAACAATGTTTTTACGTGAAAACAGCCTCACTAAGAATTTCGGCAAACATGGCGCCTACCCTATATTGTGGAGCATAACAATTTAGTAACTCAGGCAATTTTTAAAAAATCGTAGGACCAGTTTTTGAAAAAATCGCAAAAAAATTAAAAATTACACGAATGAACTACTACTTGCGGTTGACCGATTTTGATAAAAATGTTCGTGTCGGGTCCGGTAGTGGTATGTAACTTAAGTTTTAAGTTTCTAGTTCGTACGATGTTCTGTTCTTGAGATATTCTGTTCACACACGCACTCACGCACGCACGCACGCATACACACACACACAAACACAGACCAATCGCTAAAGAGGTCTGAAAACGTGTAGATCCAGTGAAAACTCGATTTCG
Organism: Catonia carolina; assembly: GCA_035578175.1. Lineage (NCBI taxonomy): Eukaryota > Metazoa > Arthropoda > Insecta > Hemiptera > Achilidae > Catonia > Catonia carolina. The sequence continues at coordinate 17,185,147 of JAQMRL010000016.1, read as the reverse complement.
AAAAATCGACATGAAAACAATACTTTCTTTCCTATATATTCATATAGGCAAGAGAAAGTAAAAAAGTATGTGTGGCTACTCTATGTAGTGGAACATACCGGTTATTGAGGTCCCGTTATAATTAACAGCGAATATTTGAAAATTTTGACGAGTTACACCCTCAGATATTTACGTTTCTCACTGTAGCAAATAATGAATCAATTCTTGATGTAATTTAAATAAATCAAAAAGTACAGGATTTGAATACGCATCTTCGTTGAAGCTTAGAACAGAATACAATGAAGTAAACTACGAATAAAAAGTTTTTACTATTCTACGAATTCGTTTACTCGTCCTTCACATCCAAAACGTGATAAAACGATGGCGTAATGTTACCGTAAAAAACGAGCTTCATCAAAAATGTCACACTATATTAAAAAACACCCATCGGGTTGGTCTAAAGGTAAAGTCGTCGCAACGAGTCAGCTATTCAAGAGCTGATTTTCGGAGACAAAGGTTCCTGGTTTAAATCTTAGTAAAGTAGTTACTTTTATACAGATTTGAATACTAAACAGTGGATACCGGTGTACTTTGATGGTTGTGGTTCAATTAACCATAGCTCTTAGGAATGGTCGGCCTGGATCAGTACACGACTACATCTCAATTACACGTCATACACATCATCTCATTTGGTCATGTAGTTATTTACTGCATACTAATAAACAGTCGTAAAAAATCCTTATAATCATTTTTACTATTTTCAAACCCTAACAGTGTGACTGCGTGTTATCCGGAAATAAGCTCATCCGAAATCTGATTCGCCGTATAATTCGGTTAAGCAGGGCGTTACTGTACAGTGAAAATATTATGGATTTAAATATAACCTCTGCTGAAAGAATCTTCTCATACGATATTAAAATAAATATATAAATTTATTTATAAATTTATATAACACGAAATTAACTGTCAAACATATTCTTGTGGAATACCTACCTTGAACACTAAACGGAGACAATTTCACTTACCGGACAATTATAAAGATTGCGTTAATCACATACAGTACACAAAGACACTAGACTTTATAGAATATTTTAATATTCAAAGACAATTTTAGTGCAAATAAAAGTGCAATTCATATAAAATAATTTATATTTAGTTTATAATCATATTATACTTTATAATTTAAAAGTCTAAGATTCAATATTGTTAAGTGTAAATTTTATTTAATTGAAAAACATCATTGTAAACCTAAAGTGTACTGTTATAATCTTATGTTATGTAATTTGTGTTTTTTTATGTAATGGGGTCGCTAAAAACTTAGAATGTTGATGCGACCATAATAAAACAATTATAAAAAAAAATATATAAATTTATTCAAGAAGAAATTATAAATTTTTTATTATTAAAATTGATGGTATACAAAATGAACAAAAAAAACTACTGGAAAATATAGTAAACAAAGTTAAATATACAAAAGTTAGAGAATTGCCAATCTCTTACGGATGGAATGTTTAATTTGTTGCACTTGACCTGTCAGATATCCCTAGGGGTAACACTGAATCCATTCTTCTCTTCTCTGTTTTCCTGTCCAATAAGTGTTTGAAACGTAAGGAAACTGACGAGCCAGAGATCCAAATGACAGTTATCTGAATTTCCTCCAACAAAGTAAGGAAGTACATTTCATTATAATACCACAATCTGTAAGGCTTCAAGTGAAGGGATAAATTTGTTTTGATTGACTGGAAGTTGATTTCATTTATCAAAAACATGTCAATTCACATTGCTACATGACACTTTGTCAATTTAAAGCTAGAATAAAGATTATAAATCACAATTTAAAATTTTCTATTGAATTTCAAAATTACCTTAAAAATTATTTTAAATAATTTTTGTCATTAAATGCCTGTATGTCAAATAGCATGTTAATAGAAATAATCTGATGTGAAACACTCACATATTATCTCTTGCCAATGTAGGTAAATAATAGAAAATATAACCTATGTTTAATTATGAGAAAACAATGTAAAATGAAAATAATACCTAATTTTAAAAAATCCCTTTCATGAGACGACGCGTCTCATAACTGAAGACAATTTTTTCTAAAAAAATAGTCCGTCTTGGAAGTCACATAGTGTGTTTACTTAACTCAGGGTTACCCGTATTCATAATTGAATCACGTCTACTCAGCTTTCGTAATAAAGCTAAGAAAAACGCTAAGTAAGAAAGGTACTCTTTAAGAGGAATCGAATGACACTATTTTTGTTTCCAAATTCCGACTTCGATTTCTTGACTTTCGGTTTTGGGCAACTTTCGGTTGAAACCGGGACTTCAAACCCAATAATTTCTGTATCTCCTCCTAAGGGAAGTCGATAACAACTTTTGTTTCCAAATTCCGACTTTTATTTCTAGACTTCCGGTTGTGGGTCATTTCCGGTCGAAACCGGAACTTCAAACCCAATTCTACTCCTTAGGGAAGTCGATGACAACTTTTGTTGCCAAATTCTGACTTTGATTTCTTGAGACTTCCGGTTTTGGACCACTTGCGGTCGAAACCGGAACGTGAAACCCAGTAAATTATGCATCTACTCCTTAGGAAAGTCGATGACAATTTTTGTTTCCGAATTCTGACTTTGATATCTTAAATTCCGGTTTTGGGCCAATTTCGGTTAAAACTGGAACTTCAAAACCAAAGCCAAGGCAATTTTTTGGCTTGGCTAAGTGATTTTATGTATTTTTATCAATAAAATCTGTAAAAAGGATGTTTTAAAAACTGCGTTCTTAGTATGCGTCACAACAAATTAAATACATTATAGGATAAAGTTATAGAAGTTTTAAAAGCCTGCAACTTTTATTTCAATATTTTTTTCTGCAGAGGGTCAATTACTGATTTTCAGTATTTTTAAGTCAAACAGAGGTTGATAATTATTTAGCGTCATTCACTCATGATCAAATTTAAATATTTAGGTTACCTTTTAATTATTTACATTGGCAAGAGAAAGTGCTTTGAATGTTTCACACTAAATTTTTTGTCTTTTTATCGTTAAGTATTTATTTGTTAACTAAGTTTGTAGTTCCAATAAAACACCAGATATTCTCTTTAAAAAATGGTGTATATGTGAATGACGTACACGTGAAAAAATTGCTGTCAGTTGAAAAACGTGACTAAAGCAATTCCAATCGATGAAAGTAATCAATGATGAAAGTAATCAATGATGTAATCAACTCCAATTTTTATTCGATTCAGAAGTGCAATCATTCCATTTAGGTGGAAGAGTAAAGCCATCTGGCAGATTCTCCATTATCTTTTCTTTCCTGGAATAAATGTGTTAGACTTAAGCGATATATCATGAGGAAATAGAAGGGAACAATAGAAAGTGTGGTGAAGACAAACTCAGCTGTGTTATATATTGTACAGCCTATGAGGGGATGGACGTAGTGGGAAGTGAAGTGGACTACAAACTGCGGTGGGCTTATTTGGAATGTCAATGGAATTGAACTACCCCTTTGTTCCGCGTTACATTACATTAAATTACGATCTAACAGCCAGCTTTTTATCTCACAAATTGATTAGTCCAATAGACTTTTTATAAATTTATCTAATAAAATATGGATAATTACAAAAAGTATTATAAATTTTTACTTTCTAGCGCACAATCTGTATGGTAGAATTAGAAAGTACTGTAACAATGGAAATCTTTTATACCAGAATTTAAAATGATCTTTACATTTCATGACTCCCTCAAGCCAAAAATATATTGTAATTAAGTGCGGAGCTAAAACAAATAGACTACTGAGTAGAATTTTAAGGCTAAAATCTCTTTAATGAATTCTGTATAACGTTTTTGCATTAGTTCCAATACCAAGCGAACTTAAGCGTATTTTATTTTACCTGAGAGCTAAAATACAAAAATTCAGTTTTTTAAAAAAAGGAAGACCTTTAGTTGTTTTGTTTCAACTTGCCTCAGTTATTATGTTTGCTGATTCCATTAGGTAACATAAAATCAATATTTATGTTGGAGTTTATCAAAACTCCTTGTTATTCAAGTTCATAACTTCTTACATTTTCCACAGTAATTAACAAAAAAACAACTTATGCGTGACGGCTTCTACGAAACAATTTCCAGAGGGAAGAAGAGAAAAATAAAACTAACCAACACCAAACCTTTAACAACCAATTCGGTCCTTTTCCGTTAATTTTTTACCACTCCAATTCATCGTGAAATCCATTAATTCACTTCTTAATTATAATTTAATGCTTTCTTTTAGTTTAATACCGCTCGAAATGTTTGTGAATATCTTGTGCCACCGTCGTCCCCTTTGATTAAGTACTGTGCTGCCCGCTACAAAGCTTCCGACGTAGCGACAGAGGGAACCGCCAATAGTTCCGGAAGGAGCGGTAGGCCTGTGGCGGCGTACTGACAGAGGCCTTTGTCGCCAAGGTCAACCCAATACCACAGCGCTCTCGGCGACTATAAAAAGAGCGCTGCACTGAGCCAAGAAATTCAATTCCGATCCAGACAGCAGAAAGACGTCCACGATCGGCACACAGCTACCGGACTCCAATGAAGGCTGATCGACGGCCCCGCAAGAGAAAAGATGATGGTTCCGCTCACCAATCCAACAGCGTTAGCCGTCAACCGGACCGTCATCGCCCGCTGCCGTAAGTGATGTCCACAGCGGTCCTTCGACCGAGCCTTACGCCCACCGGATCTGACGAAGCAGCCATCGACGCACTACTGCGAGGGAAGAAGATGCCATCTGAGCTGAACGACGACACGCCGTGTCGCCCAGCCTCCGACCGCCACAATGACTACGACCGACGCTTCTCCAAGACGACCACCACTTAAACGGCCCTTTTCAGGGCCACCAAAAATTAAAGGTTTGAATTCGCCACTTAATGTCGCCATCCAGTGACAGGACATTTAACACATTCAGTGCAGAGTCAATATACATGACAATTACCGATTACGATTGAATTAATTAAGATGAAATGCAACTTCATTGAATGACGGACGTGGTAGGACTACCACGCAGAGTTTTATCGTCAGTAGGGTTGGTAAATCTGATTTTTAAGAATCGTACTTTAGTAATATTAGTTAGAAAAATATGTCCAGTTGAGTGTGGAAGCCGTTCTTTAATATACCGCTCTATTTTGGTTTAGTGAACAGTCAAACCTTGGTGTTATTTTGTTAAAAAATTGGACTCGTAACAAGGTGTATTACATCGAATTGGGATAGTAAGCAATAGAGAGTTTATAAAAGGACTGCCGTGGCATCTTTACCACATCTGTCACTCATGTAAATCCTTAAATGGTAAGTATATATACCACATCCGCAAGGTTAATACGAGTTTTCATCTTATCGCTGACCAATATCAATATAATACTTTTTTTTGGTTTTACGTCTGACTGTTTTGGAATTGCTGCTAATGCAGACGGTGAGAAGGATGATAGAAGCAGATGAGTGATGAAAAACTGCCAGTCCTGTCCGGGAATCGAACCCGGGACCCCGGCGTAATAGCCAGTTGCGCTACCCACTACGCCAACGGGTAGGTCAAGAATATAATACAATATTGGGGGTATCATAGTGTTGCATTATTATTATTTAAGTTAGGTTAGGTTTAGTTTTACATTTTTATCGCTAAAAACTTCATAATGATTGTCAGGAACAAATTGTCTGAAAGATATACGGTTTTTGATTTATGGACGAAATATGTGGGGTAGTGAATTAACGAAAAAGAATAACGAAATCTCGCGACATTTTGTTAGTTTTAGTTTTCTCTCTCACCTCTGGGGATCATCTATTCAATTCTTATAACAAGGGTAGTAAGTTTTGTTTATTTAAAAATAACACACCTTCTCTGTAAAAATTCGTGAGCTCTTAACCATTACTCCCAAAATTTGTTGTTTTTAACCCTAGAGCCGGCAATCTTCGATTTTGAATCGATGTTACCGCTTCTTGAACTGGTCACGTCAAAAAATTGGATTTGCTTCATAGCATTGCAATGTTGTCGTTTTAGTTTTAAATTCATCTACAGACAGCGTTGCTGTTTTGAACAATACTTTAGTAATGTATAAAGTAAATTTTTACGTATAATACAAAAGTTTTAGTTGCATATTATGTCTGTGTTTCTCCGTTGAAATCACACTATCCTAGAGCTGGATTTGGTTATTTCTTGGTTTACATGATGGGTTTTTGTATATAATTATTTTTTTCAGTTTCGAACATAGAATCGTTTTTTTGGTTTTATTTAGAAATAAACATTATAAGTAACAATTCGTATGTAATGCATTTTAAAAGTAGAGCATAAGAAAGTTGTAAACAGTAGTGTCATCTGAAATTTTAGAAAAATATTTGTCTAGAAATTATTTTCAAATAGCTTCAGCATCCTTGACTGTCAGATTAAAATTTCAATAATGTATTTATTCTATTATCTTAAGTTTTCTTGTTATTTTGATACGTCAAGTGATAAGGTTTAACAAATTATAGGGTTTATAGCAAATTTTTATTGATTTCTGTACGGTTCGGTGACCCATATGCTAAAAATTCTAAGCCAGTTTTGAAAAATGTTATTGCCAGCTATAGGGTTAAGTTTATTAAAAGTTACATCAATATAGTGACAATTAGCAACTACTTTGGGTTAATGAACAGTGAGTTTTAATATGTAATACTATTTTTTCAAACGGTCACAAAATTAGTGAAATGTAGAATTTAAAAAAAAAATAGAAAAAACATCATGTTTTTTGCCACTCATTAAATTTTATAAAATTCATCAGCTATAAATATTAAAACACTAACTAATAAATATTTTGTTGAAAATTTTAGATCGAAAAGTTTGAAACACATGATGTATTATTTTTATTTAATCATAAAAAAGTAGAACTTTATGGAAACACATTTTATAAAATTTTGTACAAGGATGGGAAAATAAAATCTTGCACGAAGGAAAGTTAGTCGTCCATTATCGTATTATACCGTGGATTACTTACCTACGGGGCAGGGCCATATAGTTCATCCACAAAGAGCTTGGTTATACGTATCGTCCTACGTAGAGGGTGCACTACAGTCCAGAGATTATATGCCCTAATTTGGCCGCCCTTATGGAAGCCTGTGTTATATTTAGAGGCAAACATTGTTATTACATCAGATGTTATGTATTACTGTAGGGTGCGGAGTTAAACGCAAAATTTACCTAGCCCTATTTAGGTCACAGAGTATCCATAAAAGTTTGATTACATTATGTTGTATATTAAAAAAATCTGGTGTGAAACACTCACACAACTTTCTCTTGCCAATGCAAAAATTAACAATATAACCTAACAGTAGAAATAAAACATTAGAAATAAACTAAAAACTAACCTCTAAAAATATAACCTTATTTTAATAATGACTGAAAGACGCAAAACGAAATTAACCTCAGTTCGGCTTAAAAATACGGAAAATCACTCTTTCACACTAAACTAGGCTCTGTAGAGAAAAATGCTTTAAATAAAAGTTGTAGATCTTTTTATTTCCTATAAAATAAATTATATACACTTTTGTCGTAAAATGGCCGAAATCTTAAAATAATAGATTTTTCACACGTTTTCGTGAGAAAAAAAAACAGAAAATCGCTAATTACCGCTAAACTAAGCATTATACAAAGAAATGTTTGAAATAAAAGTTGTAGGTTTTTAAATTCTCTACAACTTTTATTATATAAGTTTTTGCGCTAAAATTTATAATGAAGCCGTAATCTTAAAGAAACTATTTCTTTACGTGAAAACATCCTCACCGAGAATTTCAGCAAACATGGCGCCTACCCTATCTTGTAGAGCATAAAAAATTTACGGTCACATTGGCGTAGTTGGTAATGTGCTCACCTATCATCATGCGGTCTTGGGTTAGAATCCTACACAGGCACGGCATATTTTCATACGTTACAAAATATAATTTTATCCTTCACCGTCTGTATTAGTAGTAATTGCAAAACAGTCGGACGTTAAACCAAAAAAAACCCAATTGATGGTTAGTAATAAACTAAAAATGAAAGTTATGATTAAAGGTATTTTTCATGAATTAATACTCTTTTACGGAAGTGAAATCTAAAAGTGTTACAAAAATCATCTTTTAAAAATTTTAATGTATGATAATTTAATTATTACTTTAATGAACCGTACGGATTTGAATTGAAATCACAGATCGGGTTCTGATAAAACAATCGTATAAAATAATTAAAGTTTTATCAAAATTGAAACCGCAGTACCGAAAAAATTAATCTGCAGGCTGTTCAAAGTAAAAATGATTTCATTAAATGAGTTTTTAGTACAGTTGCTATTATTATTCCATATATTTACATTTACGTTTGGTGTATCAAAGAGACAAACAAATATTCACTTCATATACAGAGTAACTGTTTGTATATATATAGCTAACATTTAAGCCTGGAAATGAATATTACTTTTCATGATTCATATTGCAAGTAGAGGCTGATGCAAAATGAAAATAAATATTACTCTTAAAATTCATTGATTTTTACTTTCTCTTGCCTATATGAATAGGGCTATATAGGAAGGAAAGTATTGTTTTCATATCGATTTTTCGAAATCGAGTTTTCACCCGGATCTATACGTTTTCAGACCCCCTGAACCAAAAAACATGTTTTTAGCGATTGGTCTGTGTGTGTGTGTGTGTGTGTGTGTGTGTGTGTGTGTGTGTGTGCGCGTGTGTGTGTGTGTGTGACACACACACACACACACACACACACACACCACTCTACCCTTAATCTTTTAAATCCTTTTAAATCCTTAAATCCTTTAAATCCTTAGATTTAGTGTGTTTACTTGATTTTGTGTGTGTGTGTGTGTGTGTGTGTGTGTGTGTATACAAAATATCTCAAGAACGGAACATCGTACGAACTTGAAACGTGAAACTTAAGTTACATACCACTACCGGACCCGATACGAACATTTTCATCAAAATCGGTCAACCGGAAGTAGTAGTTTATTCGTATAATTTTTCACTTTTTTGCGATTTTCTCAAAAACTGGTCCTACGATTTTTTTTATATCACCTCATTTACTAAATTTTTTATTCTCTACAAGATAGGGTAGGCGCCATTTTTGCTGAAATTCTGGGTGAGGCTGTTTTCACGTAAAACCATTTTTTTTTAAGATTGCGGCTTTAATATGCATTTTAGCGCAAAACGTTATATAATAAAAGTTGTAGAGAATGTAAAATTCTACAACTTTTGTTTCAAACATTTTTTTGTATAACGCTTAGTTTAGCGGTAATTAGCAATTTTCTGTTTTTTTCTCACGAAAACGTGTGAAAAATCGATTTTTTTAAGATTTCGGCCTTAGAATGCATTTTACGACAAAAGTGTGTATAATAAAATTTGTAGAAAATTAAAAGATCTACAACTTTTATTTAAAGCTATTTTTTGTAGAGTGCCTAGTTTAGCGTGTAGGAGCGATTTTCCGTATTTTTAAGCCAAACTGAGGTCGATTTTAATTTTGCGTATTTCACTAATGTTTTTTGAGGTTAGTTTTTTGTTTATTTCTAATATTTTATTACTAATGTTAGGTTTATTGTTAATTATTTGCATTGGCAAAAGAAAGTTGTGTGAGTGTTTCACACCAGATTTTTATTAAGCGTATGACTCAGAGATACTCCAAGAAAACAAGTTATTACAAACACAATAATATTTTCCGAAATAAATTATAATTAAAAACCACGAAATAAATATAAGTTATTCCTGAAAATTCTATCAACAGATTTTAAAGAAAAAAAATCTGGTGTGAAACACTCACACAACTTTCTCTTGCCAATGCAAATAATTAACAATAAACCTAACATTATTAATAAAATATTAGAAATAAACAAAAAACTAACCTCAAAAACATAACCTTATTTTAATCATGAGTGAGTGACGCAAAATGAAAATCGAACTCAATTTGGCTTAAAAAAACGGAAAATCACACTTTCACGCTAAACTAGGCTCTGTACAAAAAAAATGCTTTAAATAAAAGTTGTAGATCTTTTAATTTCCTATAAATTTTATTATACACTTTCGTCGTAAAATGCATTCGAAGGCCGAAATCTTAAAAAAAATCGATTTTTCACACGTTTTTGTGAGAAAAAACAGAAAATTGCTAATTACCGCTAAACTAAGCGTTATACAAAAAAATGTTTGAAATAAAAGTTGTAGAATTTTACATTCTCTACAACTTTTATTATATAACATTTTGCGCTAAAATGCATATTAAAGCCGTAATCTTAAAAGAAAAATGTTTTTACGTAAAAGCAGCCTCACGCAGAATTTCAGCAAACATGGCGCCTACCCTATCTTGTAGAGCATAAAAAATTGAGTAAATGATGCGATTTTAAAAAAAATCGTAGGACCAGTTTTTGAGAAAATCATAAAAAAGTGAAAAATTACACGAATAAACTACTACTTCCGGTTGACCGATTTTGATGAAAATGTTCGTATCGGGTCCGGTAGTGGTATGTAACTTATGTTTCACGTTTCAAGTTCGTACGATGTTCCGTTCTTGAGATATTTTGTACACACACACACACACACACACACACACACACACACACACACACACACACACACACACACACACACACACACACAGAACATAAAAACATGTTTTTTGGGTTCAGGGGGTCTGAAAACGTATAGATCCGGTGAAAACTCGATTTCGGAAAATCGACATGAAAACAATACTTTCCTTCCTATATATTCATATAGGCAAGAGAAAGTAAAAATAAATATTACTCTTAAAATCCATTGATTTATATTGAGCGTATGACTCAGAGATACTCCAAGAAAACAATTATTACAAACACAATAATATTTTCCGAAATAAATTATAATTAAAAATCACAAAATAAATATATTCCTGAAAATTCTATCAACAGTTTTAATGAAAAATAAAATTGCAGACATCAAAATATTTTTTTTAACGTTAATAGTTTAAAAAAAGTTACAGCAGTTTTTATCGCTACACCAAAAAGGTCCATATTGTGACACTTATCGCTAAGGTCCGTTTCGGGATCTAGGTTATTAAATAATTAATACACTAAAGTTTACAATTATAAATATTTATTACACTAATAGATTTACTAAATAAATAATAAACAAATTAAAATGACGTATTAAAATAAATAACTTAATAATTTACTTAAAATAAATAACTTATTAATTTACTTAAAATAAATAACTTAATAATTTACTTAAAATAAATAACTTAATAATTTACTTAAAATAAATAACTTAATAATTTACTTAAAATAAATAACTTAATAATTTACTTAAAATAAATAACTTAATAATTTACTTAAAATAAATAACTTAATAATTTACTTAGCACTACTTACAACCAATTTTATAGACTACACATACAAAATGAGACTGAATACACAAAAACTGGATTTAACACTGATGCACAATAACTTTTCAAAATACACACACAAAGACAGTATAACAATCGTTGACCAACACAATGCTCGGAAACGCGCCTGCACTACGTCCGATACCTACTCGTCAAAGATCAAACGAATACTGACTCTGAATAAGACTTGAGTCTGTGGAAGCTGTAAAAGAGAAAGCAGCACGTGTCCTGAAGGAGCTGACAGAAGATAACTTCCAGCACTGTTTTCCAACAATGGAAAATTCGCATGGAGCGTTGTAGGGATAGAGAAGAAGTGTATATTGAAGTTGACAATAAATGATTATGTATAAAATAAAAGTAAATTTTTTACAACGTCATTCTCGTTATTTAATAGCCACACCTCGTATACGTAAAACGTACAGAAATTTGGTATTGTATGAATACGCCCCAACGCGCGTGCACGTGTTATTGAGTAGATTTTGTTTTTATAATTTTGATAAATAAATAAACAAAAAAACAACATTATTCTCATCTATTGGTAAAGATTATTCAATGAAAAAATCCTTCCAGCAGTGGGCTACACTTTTAATACCAGCCCAGAGAAACATTATACGATTTTAAAATAAATTGGTTAACCACCGCTTACACATAAAGTAAGTCCTTCTACATTTGGATCCGCCTTTATAAAGGTAAGCAATATTATAGAATATTGTTTTAATCATTTTCAACAGGTGATTTCAATTACACACTTAATTAATTGTGTGCTGTGCCTATTTGTCAGAGTTGTATGTAATCATGATTGCTGTTCAAACCATACATAGCGAAGCCTATACAACATTAAATTAAATACCAAATCCACAAAATCCTTTCACACATTAATTTCAGTTGTTATTATAATTCAGAACCAGGATAATTAATTTATAAGTTGTAAATTAATAGTAGAGATCAAACAGGGTTTAATTACTTAGAAGAGAAATCTGAATTTTCAAGCCCAGATTTATTACCTTTCAGTTTCTACTTTGAAATATTCAAGAGAAAATTTGACTACCGGAAAATTTAGAGAACGTTTATAAATATTTCTTTGTTTAAAGAATTCGGCCTTCGGGCCATCCCAGTCAGCCAGCTGGTAGAAAGTCGCTATTATTTGTTAAGTAACACCGTTTGGGCAAGCGACTTTGTATGGTGACCAGTTGACAGCCATCCATGAACAAACTCTACTGGGGGTCCCTGTTCAAACTCATGTCTAATCTACATTAAAAAAATACAGCAAAAAGCAGCGATGAAATTGGGTAGTTGTCAACAATGTACAGTTCCCGATAACAAATAAAAGCTAAAAAAAAGAAAAAAAGTTAATATTTGTAAGTGAATCAAATAATGGAATTTTATTCGTTTGTATTTCTAGGTTGTTAGCATGAAAGACGTTAATATATTTTAAAGCCAATTTATTTTACAAGTAAAGTGGGCGAAAAATTGGAATTTAGCTGTAAATTTTAATGTAACATCAATTTTTAATTAAAAATCTGATGTGAAACACACACAACTTCCTATGCCAGTGTAAATAATGAACAATATAATCTATACAATTTTTTTTAGTTTAATTAAAGTCGCATTAACAACTCGGTCATTAGCGGTTATGTAACAGTGGGTTTTAACTTGTTAAAATTTTCAGACCCTGGGCGGAAATCGAACCCGGGACCTCCACGTGGCAGGCTAGCGCACTACCACTACGCTACAGAGGCGGCCATAACCTATATTTAATCATGAAAAAATAATATAATATGAAAAACATAGGCTAATTTTGATCATGAGTCGCTTTTCTACAGTTTGTGTTTGTTTATTGTTGGCCTATTTTACATGATTTTCTTCAGAATTAAATTCTCTACTAGTTTTAACACGTTGACTGCTACGTGACCCAAATATGTGTCACACTTGTCTTTAAAAATGGGCCACTATTTAAACAGTCTTAAGTGTATACACTTAAGACTGTTTAAATAGTTGGAATTTTTCAAATAATAAGATATTTCGTATAGGCTACTGGTAGTTTTCCTTGTTGTCCTGTACTAGAATGATGCTATTGTTTTTCATTTTATTATTTCTTTTGCTTATTTCGATTGAAAGAAATAGTCTAATATACTTTGCAACTAAATCCAATTACGTTTATTACTTTTTTTATTGTGACGCAAAAATGGGTCACATGGCTCTGAAATGTAAAATCATTCCAGCAGGCCATGTGATTCAAAAGTGTGTCACAACTTAATTTTACAAAAAAAAAATAGCTGTTATTATTTTAATTAATAAATGAAGTAAAATGAGAAGAAAATGGAATAAAATGTGAAAAATGAAACAAAAGTACGATGGCCCCGCTGTACGTGTCACAAAATTTAGTGCGGCAGTCAACGGGTTAATAAAGTTTTCTTAATTTTTTACCCGTTTAACAAAGTTAATGTATTTTAAACCATAAAGAAAACAGTTTTTCGAGACCCAAATAGGTGTATTTTGTCAGATATCTCAAAAACTATTCTATTTACAGATTTGGGACCTAATTTATTCCATTTTTCAGCTCATATTATACAAAATCTGTTTCACAAGTTTCTGTTCACAAGTTAATTAACGCTCTAAACGTTTCTGTAAAGCTTAATTTCTGCGGGGGAACTTAAACCCAGGGGAAAATTTTCGCCAGCTGTAGCTCGCTAATGAAGCAATTCCTGACGTATGTTTAATTAAACTTTTTCATTATGTTGATAAGATGAATGTACCTCAGAAGAATGTCGGGTTACTCGTGGGATACCCTATATAATCAAAGTTGTAGACACTTAAAAACTTAGAACATTTCTATGTACAGCGCTTAGTTAGCGACAATTAGCGATTTTCTGTTTTTTTTTTCACCAAATCGGTAAAAAATGAGGGTTTTTAATGTCACTGGATGGCGACATTAAGTGGCAAACCTTATAATTTTGGTGGCCCTGAAAAGGGCCGTTTAAGTGGTGGTCGTCTTGGAGAGGCGTCGGTCGTAGTCGTCGTGGTGGTCGAGGAGCTGGGCGACACGGCGTATCGTCGTCCAGCGGAGACATCATGTTCTTCCCTCGCAGTAGTGCGATGCTTCATCGGCTGCTTCGTCGGGTCCGGTGAGCGTAAGGCTCGGACGAGGGACCGCTGTGGGCATCGCTCGCGTCAGCGGGCGATGACGGTCCGGTCGACGGCTTACGGTGACGAGTCGGCGAGCGGAAGCATCATCTTCTCTCTTGCGGGGTCGTCGATTAGTCCTCGCTGGAGTCCGGTAGCCGTGTGCCGTGGTGGACGTCTTGTCGATCGGAATTGAATCGCTCGGCTCAGTGCAGCGCTCTTTATATAGTCGCCGAGAGCGCTGTGGTAGAGAGCGGCTACTGGCTTGGCCTTGATGACAAAGGCCTCTGTCGGTGGGGAGCCGAAAGGTTTGTCGCTATGCCGTCAAAGGGCCTACCGCGCCGACAAAGGCCGGCAGCACAGTAAATGATTTATTACAAGGGGTGGCGGTGAAACTAAGATTTGAAATTTCGTACACAATGAAAAAATATAATTTTCTATGTTGAGTTAAAATTTTAAACTTTTCAGTCAAACAATTATCGAGTTACACGCCTCTAAACGCATGAAATTTGTTGCGGTAGCAAAAATAACCCGGTTCTTTTTGTCTTCCAACCTCGATATGCCAATTTTTAAACAACATTAAAAATATAGGGCTATTATGGGACGCGCAGAATAAAATTAGCTAAATTTTGATGTAAAGTATAAAATCGGGCTTATAGTTTTGGAGATGCAAAGGTTCAAACTCGGGTGTCTATGATTATGAAACCGATAGTAGTTATAAATGTTATAGCAGGACTGTGTAATATGGTTAAAATTTATTTGGTCGGTAACACAATCCGAAGATTAACAAAGTGTAAAATATTTTAACGAAGCATGTAATTCAATAAATTGTAAAAGAAAAGATGAGAATGGTTAATGAATAGAATGCTTTAGCATGTCCTCCTTGCTCAGCCCTGTTTGAAGAGTAATTTCGCCCATTACAAATGCTAAATGAACTGCGCAACGGGAAAATACAGAAGAGAATAGAGTAGAATCACCCGATAAAAGCTAAATAAATTCGTTTGACATTTTGATATACTATAGGACGGCAATGAATCTATTTGAAAAGAGATCTCTACTAAAATCCTTAATGAATCGTTTGATAAATCCCTTATTCATCACCATATTTAAATAATTATCTTCTTAAATTTTATACTAAATTATAAAAAAAGAAGAAAAACATATAATTTATTATAAGTCCATTACAATTATAAAAAATATAATCATAATTTCTTTTCTTTTCTAATTTTTGCACGAAAAATCGCAATCTCTTTTCTGCGGAAAGAACTATAAACAGAAAAATCCCTTCCACGAAACGACGCATCTTATGGCTGGTGGCAATTTTTTCTAAAGAAAACGTATTGTTTTTAACGCTCATCATGCGGTCTTGGGTTAGAATCCCATTCAGGCACGGCATATTTTCATACGTTACAAAAAATAATTTCATCCTTCACCGTCTGAATTAGCAGTAATTGCAGAACAGTCGGACGTTAAACCAAAAAAAACCGCTCATTTACTTTTGTAAGAATGCCAAAAACCATAAGTGATTTCTGTATCTACACTTTAAGGGAAGACTGTACTTTGTACCCTGCCAATAATAAATTTTCTATTTTAAGGTAAATTTTCACAGGATGGATAAATGATAGGGAAATGAAACTTTACTTACTTATAGATGTCGGGTTTCTCTAGCTATTGGCATTTTTTCAATTTAATCTGTTGAACCATAAAGTTAAAAACAGAATAACGAAAATATAAAATTTTTACAAATTTTTCTACGGTATTTTACATATTAATAACTTTTGCAGAATTTGAGAAAGTCATAAAAATGTCAGAAATATGCCTTATACAGTATGTGCATATGCAAGATAAATAACTGGTAAAAATTTCAGCCTGGTAGGTTTAATGGTTTCCAAGAAAAATTAACCTAAATGTTAAAAATTTTAATTTGCGGGAACAGGCGAAAAAACAAAAGGCACAAATCAAAAACAAAATGTACAACACAAACGAAGTGAATTTCCCATCAACAGTTGGTTAGAAAGATAAACCAATGGCTGAGAGTATTAAAAACAATAATGTAGATATTATTAAAGTACTAAAATTCCCTTTGCTCTAAAACGATCCGTATAAAATTATGAAAAATATTCGTTCTTGGTGACACGATAATTTTTCTGGGTAAACCTCCTAAAACTTAATTTTTTTCATTAAAATACCATTTTTTCACGTAATATGAAGTTTTGTGGTTGAACTAGGTCTAAATAATTGAAAAACATAAAAAACAGAAAACCGAAATTTTCAGTTAAAACCAACATACAGTTTCACCTTAAGAGGAATCGAATGACACAATTTTTGTTTCCAAATTCCGACTTTGATTTCTTGACTTTCGTTTTTGGGCCACTTCCGGTAACAATCAAATAAATTTTTAGAATTAATAGTCGCTTTTTGCTTCAATGGGAGGAACAAAGGGAATTATGCCTGAGTCTGGGGAAAAAGCTGTAATTATTTAAGAAACGTAGAGGTGTCTTTTAAGATAAAACTCTAAAAACTGTGTACTTTTCTATGGTACTTCTCACTGTTGACTTAATTTACTTACGGGATTGCAGGTTCGTTTGGTACTTTGTGTTGTTATTCAAATTCCATTGCAATAAAAGTGATAAAAATATGAACTTACTCGCTATCCATTTTATCAGCTATTTTCAAAGTTTTAAGTGATAAAAGTTACCACTTTATGGACAAAATAAGTTTCATGTTATAAATGCATTTAATTATGAGTTGGAGTAAAATGTTGTTTTTTTAGAAAAAATTGTCTTTCCTGGATAAAAAAGGTTTTTAAAGGCGCAGAATTCACGCAAATTTCAAAAAATATTTCTCTCTTCTTTTTTACTTAATAATAATGGTTTTATCTTTAGTCTTGAGTGACTTGACTTATGCGAATAGATCCGCAAATACGAGGTGTGACTATTAAATAACGAGACTGACAATGTAAAAAATTTAATTTTTATTTCATACATAATCACTTATTGTCACCTTCAATATACACTCCATCTCTATCTTTACAACGCTCCATGTGAATTTTACAATTTATTGTAAAATTTTTTATTGTTGGGAACAGTGCTGAAAGTCATCTTCTGTCAGCTCCTTCAGGACACGTGCCGCTTCTACAGACTCAAATCTTGTCCGTTTTAATACAGATTTCACCTTAATGAACAGGTGGAAGTCACATGGTGCAAGATCTGATGAATAAGGTGGATGTTCTAACACTGAGATGATGTACTTGGCTTGGAACCTCTTGGCAGATAACGCGAAATGAGCTGGCGCATTGTCTTGGTGGAGAACCCATGATCTGTCCTTTCACATTTCGGGGCGTTTTTTCCTTACTCTTTGACTTAGTTTAGAAAGTACCTCAAGGTAGTAATATTGATTAATTGTTTGACCTTCAGGAATCCTGTGAAGGTACTCAATCCCATGGATATAAAAAAAAATTATCAATGCTTTGAATTTTGACTTGCTCATTCAAGTTTTTTTGGCTCTCGGTGAAGTTCGGCTCTTCGTGTGCATGGATTGGCGCTTCGTTTCCGGATCATAAGTAAAAAAAACCACGTTTCATCAGATGTTGTTATCTTCTACCTGTTCCCTAAGGTGAAATCTACATTAAAAGGGACAAGATTTGAGTCTGCGGAAGCTGTAAAAGAGAAAGCGGCACGTGTCGTGAAGGAGCTGACAGAAGATGACTTCCAGCACTGTTTCCAGCAATAGAAAATTCGCATGGAGCGTTGTAGGGATAGAGAAGGAGTGTATATTAAAGGTGAGAATAAGTGATTATGTATGAAATAAAAATTAATTTTTTTACAACGTCAGTCTCGTTATTTAATAGCCACACCTCGTATTTTACATTTATTTACTCTCGGGAGTCTGGGGGATACTGATTGGTGTACTAGTTTTTCTCGATTTTTTTGCAACTCTTCACTTATTTTTGAAGGCACGAGCCCCCAATGTGATGTATACAAATTTAAAGTAACATTTAAGAGGATAAAAAAAAATTATAATTTATCAGGGTAACGTTCACAAGCGCAAACACAACGTAAAGTAAATTTGTTTTTGATATTTTGACAGAACTGTGAACAAAGAAAAGGATTCCTTGGGCAAAACAACATGTCACTCACTAAGTTCTTTTAGCATAATAATTAAAAAGTAATTTATTTTAGACTAAATTAACTACATAGCAAAAGTTTTAGATTTAAAACCGCGAATGATATGAACTGCATTTTATAAATTAAGTTGTTTTCAAAATTAATTAAAACAATAATTAATGATGAAGGATACTGGAATGTTGCCAAAATTCTTGGGAAACTTATATTAGCGTCGATAAAACATAGCAGTAAAAAATAACTTGATAGAAATAATTTAGTTTATATTTTCCCAGTTAATATGATCCAAAAATAAACCTGCAATGTTTCCATCTCTATAGATATTTTTACAAAAGGTATAACCGGGTTTAATCTGCACCCACTGACTCGCGGAATTCAACATTACTTTCATTCCGAAAATAATTAAAAATTAGTCTAACTAATGGTTCATAGCTTACTGCAAAACTTTTTATTTTATTTTATTTTATTTCGTCAACTGTTACCGGCTATATTAAAGTCATTGTACAATTCAAAAGCAGCTTAGCGTTTGGTTAACTGACCCTAACATACCATTTTATAACTTATTAATCGGTCAGGGCGCACTTCAGTCAACTTTCTTGTCTAACCAGGTGGCTATTTATGACGTTCCAAAGAACATACGGAAGCTGCTATCCAAATTTGGAGATGATTGGTTAATTTTCTTTAAGATGTTTGCAAATCCACATTAAACATTCTTTTACTTCCCTTTTTTGACCCGCCGGGTTGGTCTAGAGGAAAATTCGTCGCCGCGATTTAACTGTTTAACACCTGATTTCCGGAGACAAAGGTTCCTGGTTCAAATCATAGTATACAGTAGGTTATATTTATTAAGACCATTTTTTTAAAATTTATTTATTTAATGTCCCATCAACTGCTCGGTCATTAGCGACTACGGCGGAGTATGTAACATTAACTATGGGATTTGACACGTAAAATTTCTAGTCCCTGGCCGGGAATCAAACCCGAGACCCCCGTCCCCGTGTGGCAGGCCAATGCGCTAATCACATGCTACGGAGGCGGCCTTTAAGATAATATTTTTTTAAATACGGAACGTATGATGTGGTTAAAGAGAGAAAAAATGTTTTGTCATTATACTGCATGCGTTTGTATCGCACATAATTAGTCATTAATTATGTTGCTGATAAATAAATGTATTTTTATATTAACAAAGGAAATAGTTTATTTAAATATCCGTTAAAAGTAAGATTCGTTATAAAAATAAAGAGAACAATCAATTAAATGTAACCGCTAGCTCATAAATATATATTAATATTCCCGACATAATAGTGATACATTTTTACTTTCTCTTGCCTATATGAATATATAGGAAGGAAAGTATTGTTTTCATGTCGATTTTTCAAAATCGAGTTTTCACCGGATCTATACGTTTTCAGACCCCCTGAACCCAAAAAACATGTTTTTAGCGATTGGTCTGTGTGTGTGTCTGTGTGTGTGTGTGTATGTGAACAGAATATCTCAAGAACGGAACATCGTACGAACTTGAAACTTGAAACTTAAGTTACATATCACTACCGGACCCGACACGAACATTTTCATCAAAATCGGTCAACCGGAAGTAGTAGTTTATTCGTATAATTTTTCAGTTTTTTGCGATTTTTTCTCAAAAACTGGTCCTACGATTTTTTTTAAAATCGCCTATTTTACTCAATTTTTTATTCTCTACAAGATAGGGTAGGCGCCATGTTTGCTGAAATTCTCGGTGAGGCTGTTTTCACGTAAAAACGTTGTTTTTTTAAGATTACGGCTTTAATATAAATTTTAGCGCAAAAACTTATATAATAAAAGTTGTAGAGAATTTAAAAACCTACAACTTTTGTTTAAAACATTTTTTTGTATGACGCTTAGTTTAGCAGTAATTAGCGATTTTCTGATTTTTTCTCACGAAAACGTGTGAAAAATCGATTTTTTAAAGATTTTGGCCTTAGTATGCATTTTACGACAAAAGTATATATAACCAAATTTATAAAAAATTAAAAGATCTACAACTTTTATTAAGAGCATTTTTCTCTAAAGAGCCTAGTTTAGAGAGAAAGAGTGATTTTTCGTATTTTTAAACCAAACTGAGTTCGAATTTCATTTTGCGTGTTTCACTCATGATTGAAATATGGTTATATTTTTGAGATTAGTTGTTTGTTTATTTCTAATGTTTTATTACTAATGTTAGGTTTATTGTTAATTATTTATATTTGCAAGAGAAAGTTGTGTGAGTGTTTCACACCAGATTTTTATGTATGTTTGTGTCGGCAAAAATTTGGTAAATGTTTGTGTGGGGAGAAGTTCGTTACTTGTCTAAATAACCCATTAAAAGTAAAATTAATGTGTCGATGTTTAAGTAAGCAATCACTACACCATAATATTAATTTGTATTGTATGTAGTAATTGCTTACACGTGTCTTGTAATTTTTAACGGAAAATGAGACCTTCGAAACTTAAAAGAAGCGTTCTCATTGGTCCAACGTCATACTTAGAGGGGGTTGTACCGAGTTTATATATAGAGGGCAATTGTAATTTTTCAGGAGTTCGTTAATTTAATTTCAATAGTGGAGTTCATTGATTTCAATAGAGAGAGTTCATCGTTAATTTAACAAGTAGATTATGGCTTGAGTTAAAGAGTTCACTAATTTCAATGGATCAGAGTTTGTTAATTTCAATGGATCAGAGTTCGTCGTTAATCTTAATAGTTTGATGGTTTGGCGTGAAGTGAAGCAGTTTTTAAATCATTATTGTTTTATTATTTATTTTAAAGTTAATTAAAGGCGGTATGTTAATAATTTATATTGTGAGCTGCGGGGAACATCAATGTTACATCAGGTTTTTATAGAATAATCATATAAAGTTTGAATTGTTAATATTTTTCTATCTTGTCCTTATCATTGTTTAAGTAATTAAAATATTTATGTATTTTAAAATTAATATGTTATATTTATTTTTATTCTGCATTGCATGAATTTTCCATTCCTTTCAATTATTCGACCGAAGTCACGTCTTTGGAACAGTATTGTTTTCTTAAGTTTTAATTTTGTTTTTAATTGTATGTTACCATACAGATTTTATAACGGTACACGTTTTCGCAAGAGGGATTTTTTCAAATTTTATAAATTATAATACCAGCTGTTTAAAGTAGTAATCGATTTATTACTTTCTCTTGCCTATATGAATATATAGGAAGGAAAGTATTGTTTTCATGTCGATTTTTCGAAATCGAGTTTTCACCGGATCTACACGTTTTCAGACCCCTTGAACCCAAAAAACATGTTTTTAGGGATTGGTCTGTGTGTGTGTGAACAGAATATCTCAAAAACGGAACAACGTACGAACTTGAAACTTGAAACTTAAGTTACATACCACTACCGGACACGACACGAACATTTTCATTAAAATCGGTCAACCGGAAGTAGTAGTTTATTCGTATAATTTTTCACTTTTTTGCAATTTTCTCAAAAACTGGTCCTACGATTTTTTTTAAATCGCCTAGTTTACTCAATTTTTTATTCTCTACAAGACAGGGTAGGCGTCATGTTTGCTGAAATTCTGGGTGAGGCTGTTTTTACGTAAAAACATAGTTTTTTTAAGGCTTAAGGTTTTTTATTACGGCTTTAATATGCAATTTAGAGCAAACATTTATATAATAAAAGTTGTAGAGAATTTAAAACTCTACAACTTTTATTTCAAACATTTTTTTGTATAATTCTTAGTTTAGCAGTAATTAGCGATTTTTTGTTTTTTTCTCACGAAAACGTGAGAAAAATCGATTTTTTTAACATTTGGGCCTTAGTATGCATTTTACGACAAAAGTGTATATAATTAAATTTATAGAAAATTAAAAGATCTGCAACTTTTATTGAATGAATTTTTCTCCATGGAGCCTAGTTTAGTGAGAAAGAGTGATTTTCCGTATTTTTAAGCCAAACTGAGGTTGATTTTCATTTTGGGTCTTTCACTCATGATTAAAATTAGGTTATGTTTTTGAGGTTAGTTTTTTGTTTATTTCTAATGTTTTATTACTAATGTTAGGTTTATTGTTAATTATTTGCATTGGCAAGAGAAAGTTGTGTGAGTGTTTCACACTAGATTTTTTTATACTGCGCATTACAAGAATTGTAGTTACTAGTATAAAAAAAAATATAGTGTAACCGTTCTGAAAATTTCATTCTTAAAAATGGATATTAGCGTAAAATACTTTATGCGAGATAAATTAACTTTTTATTAACATATTTTATGTAACATTATACTATGAATTACAACAATAAAAAAATTAAAACTTGTAATAAAAATAATTAAAAACTTGTTAAGGAAAATTTTTAATTTCAAACCGAGAAATTGTTTTAAAATACTCCTCAGGCGAAAAATTTACTATCATCATAATTTAAAATAACTATAAAAGTAGTACTTTTATATGGATTTAAATACTAGAGAATGGTTTCCGATGTACTTTGATGGTTGAGGTTCAATTAACCATATTCTCTCAGGAATGGTCAGGCTGTGTCTGTACAAAACTACACCTCATTCACACGTCATACACATCATGTCTATCTCATTGGGTCATCGGGTAGCTTATTGTTTTGAATTAAAAAGATTGCACCGTAAAGGCCAAGCCAATTGCTGTGAGCACTGGACTACACATGCGCATACTTGACTGTCCCGCATACCCCTCCGACCTAAAAAAGATGTACAATCAGAGTGTTGTTGAAAATTGACAACACCCATTATGTTGTAGGCATGCTGTTCCATTTTTGATTGCATACGCTGCACTATTGCAGTACATACAAGACTATAACTAATGCAAACGCACCTTTTGCCCTGCGCTCTCCTTACGAAAACCAGGCTATACAACATATTAAGGATAATATTAGGGATTTTTAGAGATAAAAAACTTTCCTTTTTAAGTAAATGTGAGATTAGGATCTTCAATACAGGGGATTAAAATAGTCATTATCTCCGCGCTGCTAAGATGGGTGGAGCCATACTACCGGGTGATTTTTTAGTCCTGTTACCCAATTGTTAATGTCTGGTAATGTTTTTCTAAGAAAGGGATATTTTGTTTTGTGACACAAAGTTGGTAGCCGTACTTCAACCGGTATAGATACGACAGTTTGAGTTGATTCTCCTTGAGTTGCGTAAAATTTTGTGCTGTTTCCAGTTGTGTTACGAACAGAATGTCTTTTACCCTAGAACAACGGGTTTTCATTCTTGAACAATATTTTGCTACAAAATCGTATGCGAGTGTAAAAGAATCATTTCAAATTAAATTTTTTGGTGTTCCTCCACTCTATTCTAGTCAATTTCTAGGCTAACTAACTGAATTTTTAGAGGCAGGTATTGTTTACAGCAGAAAACGTAGTGGTCGACCAACTCTCTTGACAGATGACGTTAAGAGAATGTGAAAACAAGATTGCTCAATTCTCCATGGAAAAGATTACAAAAACTTTCCTCGCATGTTGATTTGTCATGTTCGAGTGCTCAGAAAGCTACTAAAAAATTGAAATTGTATCCGTATCACATAAGATTAGTTCTAGAGCTTCAGCCTCCAGATTTAAACAAGAGATTGTTTTAGGATAAAAGACATTCTGTTCGTAGCACGACCGGAAATGGCACAACATTTTACACAGCTCAAGGAGAATCAACTCACACTGCCATATCCATACTGGTTGAGTAGGGCTACCAACTTAGTGTCACAAAACAAAATTTATTTTTTTTAGAAAAATATTACCAGACATTAACAATTGGGTAACAGGACTAAAAAATCACCCGGTATAATTTTCATCCATCCTTAAAATGGGGATCAGGTGCTTTTTACAATCCAAATTTGAAGATGGTTGGGTTTTAATGGTGTTTAAGATGTTTGTGAATCTACTTAAAAATCTTCTTTTATTTCACTTTTCGCGACCCACCGGGTTGGTCCAGAGGTAAAGTCGTTGTCTTGACTCAGCTGTTTAATAGCTGAGTTTTGAAGAAGAAAGTTTCTGGTTCAATTTTTAATATGGATAGTTACTCTTTTTTTTTTTTTAAATTCCTAATGTGTGTACGTTGCAATCTGTTCAATTCAGAACAATAAGCAACCCCATGACCCAATGAGATGAGGATGATATGTATGACGTGTAAATGAGGTGTAGTCTTGTACAGACTCAGGCCGACCATTCCTGAGAGCGTATGGTTAATTAAACCCCAACCATCAAAGTACACCGGCAACCACTGTCTAGTATTCAAATCCGTATAAAAGTAACTACCTTTACTAGGATTTGAACCAGGAACCTTCGTCTCCGAAAATCAGCTGTTAAACAGCTGATTTTGGCGACGACTTTACCTCTAGACCAACCCAGTGGGTTAAATAGTTACTCTTATACGGATTTGAAAACTGGACAGTGTTTACCGGTGTACTTTGATGGTTGGGATTCAATTAACCATACTCTCTGAGGAATGGTTGGTCTGGGTATGTACAAGACTACACCATATTTACACAATTATACACATCGTCCCTATCCCATTGGGTCATGGGGTGGCTTATTTTTTTGTTTGTTTTTGAATTGAACAGATTGCAACGTACATACATTAGAGATAAAAACTTTCCCTTATTATGTAAATGTAATGTGTTTTTGAAGCAGAAAGAGGTGCCCTATTTTCAACACAGGCTCATGAAGAAGAATATTGGAATGGTATACAAAATGTATGATTCTATGAACGTTGTACGTTTGTACAGTGATAAACAGAGCGTTTAATAAACAAAACAAGCTAAGAATACAATCTGCATTGCCAATTTCTAAGACGAAAGAGTACATAGTTAAGTAAACTTACCTAATAATAATAATTTCTAAAGTTTTTGAAACACAATTTGTGTCTTAGTCATTCCTGAACTTTTAAGAAATTGTAGTAATTTGATATAACCCTAATTAAAATTTGTTAAGTAGTTTTTGTGTTTAGTTTTGTAGTTTTACAGTTATAGTGGACTTATGTAAATACATAAACACAGTTATACCAAACTTGGGATTAGTCTTAAATAAACATCTCCCCATTCTGGTTATACAAACATAAAAGTATAAATGCATACATAAAACTATGTATAGTACATTTGTTTTAGGAAGATGCTTGTAAGGGGAGGGTGAGTAGGTAGAGTAGGGATAGTTTCAAGGGGCAAGTGTTGTCTCCTTCTCACTTAATGATCATTCCCTCTCTTTCTAACTGTATACTACTGTTACAACTACGAGGTGCTTCCCCCACCACTAAACAGAACAGCTCAGCGGCACAGAGCGTTGGAGGGAGAGCTTCTAGCTAGAACAAAATGACCTGTATGCTGTTGGCGTTTCTGCAAACTGTCACAGTAATTTTGCTGCTTGTTTAACTCCAGCTGATCCATGTAACGTCGGGTAATGTAAAATAAAGAACAATCCTTTCTTTGAAAACAACAATTACCAGTGTAATAAAAGTAAACTAAAATTATTATAATAACACCAATAGAAATAACTGTTTCAAAATGTTTTACCAAAAAATGAAGCTCAAGTATTCAGAAAAAGTCAAAAATATCACAAGGTTCCTTTACGTAATTATATTGTTCTTTAATAGTTCAGTGTTCTAATTTATGAGTCATTTTCTCATTTTTTCTCATTTATGAGACCGATTTTCATCAAAATCGGTCAACCGGAAGTAGTAGTTTATTCGTGTATTTTTTCACTTTTTTGCGATTTTCTCAAAAACTGGTCCTACGATTTTTTTAAAAAATCGCCTAATTTACTTAATTTTTTATGCTCTACAAGATAGGGTAGGCGCCATGTTTGCTGAAATTCTTAGTGAGGCTGTTTTCACGTAAAAAATTTGTTTTTTAAGATTGCAGCTTTAATATGCATTTTAGCGAAAAAATGTTTATAATAAAAGTTGTAGAGAATTTAAAATCCTACAACTTTTATTTCATTTTTTTGAACATTTTTTCGTATAACGCTTAGTTTAGCGGTAATTAGAGATTTTCTGTTTTTTCTCACGAAAACGTGTGAAAAATCGATTTTTTTAAGATTTCGGCCTTAGTATGCATTTTACGACAAACTTTATACATTTAAATTGATAGAAAATTAAAAGATGTACAACTTTTATTTAAAGCATTTTCTCTACAGAGCCTAGTTTAGCGTGAAAGAGTGATTATCCGTATTTTTAAGCCACACTGTGGTAGATTTTCATTTTGCGTTTCACTAATGAGTAAAATAAGGTTATGTTTTTGAGGTTAGTTTTTGTTAATTTTTAATCTTTTATAACTAATGTCAAGTTTATATTGGTCATTATTTGCATTGGCAAGAGAAAGTTGTGTGAGTGTTTCACACCAGATTTTTTTGTTTTCACAGGATCAACAAAATATGATATTAATTTAAAAATATTGTGTAACTCAGGTAACTTAGATTAAAAATCTTTGTAACTCATTCTATGTTACACACATGAACCTTTAGAAAGTAAAAATAAAAATATACATTGTTTTCTTTTTATGGAGAAAGGAATTAAACAGAGCACTCTATCAAGAATTTTAAAAGTTGCGTGATTTTCAACAATAATACGTACATATATACACAAAGAGACTTTTCTAAGATCACGAGATATCACTTTACAGGATATAAATTGGATTGTACATTTCTTTGAAAACGATCCAAAGAAAACAATATATTTTATCTTTGATATAGTGACATTCAATTAAGATCGCCAAAGAGAATTATTGTATTTTCATTTATAAGTCCTTTTCAAAATCTTTCCACATGAGTTAGTAAGCCAAATGTTTTCAGTCTTACTTTTTCCATAACCTATAATAGATTACAAATTTACTATTTTTATATAATAATACTCTTATAATTTTTTGTTTTTTTTTGTTTAACGTCCGACTGTTCTGCAATTACTGCTAATGCAGACGGTGAAGGATGAAATGATTTTTTGTAACGTATGAAAATATGCCGTGCCTGAATGGGATTCGAACCCAAGAATCTCAATGGGATTCAAACCCAATACTCTTATAAGCTTATTTAAATTTCTATAATATTGTTGTTGAAAAAAAAACAATTTATTCTTAGATACTTAGACTTTTACTTTACTTAAGGTCTTGTCAAACAGAACGTAGACTTTCAGCGCGAACGGTCCGCTCTTGTCCGCGCGGACCCTTTGTTGTACATTGTTGCATCATCTTAGTCAAATAGACAGCGGCCTACGCCGCGTACCAATCTATTCCGCGGCGGACTGTTGGGAGGTTGTATTTTTCTACAGAGTCCGCGACGGACAGGATAGCCGATGAGGAAAAATTAATTGAACTTGTAAAGGAGCACCCACATTTATATGATGTGCAAGATAATGATTACAAAAACTTGGTTAAGAAAGCACAATCATGGAGGTAAATAGCTAAAAAACTTCAACAAACCAGTAGTTTTAAATACAAATTTTATTATTTTTTGCTATTACAGTATTTATAACAAAAAAATTCGTTTTACGTTTTTACTGTCAACGTGATTGACAGCATAACTGTACACTGAAAGTGTATCAATCTGTATTAGTCATTGACTTATTAATTATTAACATTATTCATTGACTTAAATAGTTGAAGTAATTAACAAATTGGTCTCGTACACGTATGTCTGTTCCTGGTAGTGACTTTGGAGGCAGTATAATTTTGTTATTTACGAACTCACAATAGAAAGCGGAATTTTCGAAGATACTAAAGGGTGATTCAAAAAGAGCGACGGTTTTTAAACGGCTGGTAAATTTTTGTTTATCGGTTGGCAACATTGTTAGACCTCATTTCTATTTCGGAGAACATTCCGATTGACGATTCAGTTGTAGTTTCTCTTGTTCGCAGTGTAGTACTCTCGCAGTCTGTGTCTAACCATGGAGAAGTTTACTATTTCACAACGAGTGTTAATTGTCAAAACATTTTACCAGAGTGGAGAGAGTTATGCGGCTACTGTCAGGCGACTTCGCGGTACTCTAGGACGAATTGAAGCACCGAATGAATCAACAGTTCGCAGGCTCATGAAAAAGTTTTTTGAGACGGGTTCAACAGTCGACCTTAAAAGTTCTGGACGTCGTCGTTCTGGCCGAACTGAGCAGAACGTTGCGTTGGTTCGTGACAGTGTGGCTGTTAGCCCAGCAAAATCAATACGTCGCCGTTCTCAACAATTGGGTTTAAGATGTTCTTCTGTACGGAGAATTCTTCGGTACGATCTCCAATATCACCCGTATAAAATTCAGTTGACGCAACATTTAAAAGTGGCAGACCACCAGAAGAGACGACAGTTTGTTGACTGGGTATTGAGAAAACGGCAGGATGATGACACCTTCGCAAACAAAATCATTTTCAGTGATGAGGCGCACTTCCACTTAAACGGTTTTGTTAATAAACAGAACATCAATGACTTGAAGGAGGAAATTCGAAGGGTTATCGGGCAAATGGAAGTCGAAACTTGTCGTGCAGTAATATCCAATTTCATGGACAGAGTTGATGCGTGCCAGCGCAGTAGAGGAGGACACATGCATGACATCATTTTTCATACATAAAATCGGAAGGAAAGATGAACTTGTTGATGTATTTATTTTCAGTTTTTCAATAAAATAAATCTCTTAATTTGATATATCAAAACCGGCGCTCTTTTTGAATCACCCTATACTATCATTATGCTGCCCATAACTACCTATATCAACAATAATTAAATTATAGTTGGGATAAATGAAAATACCTACATGAAAAATCGGTCTTCGAAGGAACTCAATTCATTGCAAAGTTGGTGAAATTCGCCTACCTCCTCTCTTTTGCAATTAATTTCGTGCACCCATTTTCTTTTTGGTTTCGACTGACTCAAAGCGAACAAAAGAAGTAATATTCTTCTTCGTCTGAGGAACTGCTAGACAATATAAATTTAAGTTTCAAAGTTGAAAAAATAACAAATCATAAATTCGCCACGACTCGTTTATGTTTTTATTACAACTGTTGTAGTCCGTCCAGATTTGTCCGCGTTAAGTTAGGCTCTCTCATTCCGCAGCGGACTGCACGCGGACTGTCCGCGCGGACAGTCCGCGCGAACCTGTAGAGGTTCAAAACACCCTTACGGCTAAAGATCTAAACAACATTAGACGAGAAAAAAGTACTTGACGTCATTACGTGTACTATTATAAAATAAATTTGTAAAGGAATTAATTACGAGCAAGGTCTTTAGAATTTGAAATATCAATGGTAGGCATACTATTCTAAGCCTAGTCGGTCTCTGTTTAGGAATGTTGTGAATGCGTACGAGATCTAATCATGAACGTAAGCTAATTCACACATTCGCATTACATATTCGGTATTCATGTTTATAGTCGGAATGTAACATGTTAACATTTACATAATTCTTCATTGGGTTTCTAATTTTCTATTCTTAGAGTTAACATCCGTTGATTGGTATATTTCTATAAATAATGCTCTTAATATACTGTATCAGATGTTTGAATTTTAATGTTAACAAGGAAATCTCATTCCTAATAATTAATATGATTATCTCTGTAACCTTAAATGTTAGTGAGATAGATTCCACAAAAAGTAAAAACGTTTTATAAAATACCAAAATGTACAGTTACATTTAGCCGTAGACTAAGCCTATATAGACTGAAAGATAAGCCTAACTGCTAAGTTTCTTTTTTTGTTTTTTTTGGCCTACCTATTTCTAATTTTAAAACAACTGGACGTTACCCTCCACTATTAAACTACACCTAGTAATAACAATTACTTTAAAAAAGTACAGGATAATTTTAGAGAATAATAAAATTATATTTTATTGTTATTAATATAATGGGGTTCTGCTAAACCTTCACAAAAACGCATTTAGGCAATCCAGAAAACATATTACATAATACGTAGTAATAGTATTGTAAATACAATACTATTATACTATTATACAATACTAGTATTGTAATAGTATTGTAATAGTATTGTTGTAATAGTATTGTAATAGTATTGTAATAGTATTGTAGTTTTGTATTGGAATACAAAAGTGTATTCTATATGGAGCGGCAAAAGACCTCCCCAATTTGAAAGGCTAATAAAAATACTTAAAAGATTTTGGTCAATATTTTATTAAACTAGCTGAAAGAATTACACAGGCCTACAGGGAAAAAATTTTTTTTTGGTGCCGTGAATGTTTAAGCTGATTTTTACTATATTCGGGGCGATAAATCGAAATATGGAATCCGTTTTTACGTATCAGCTTTAGATTTATAGATATAGTATATTTCGAAATTATTATTTTTAATATTTGAGAAAATGAGGAATATACTATTTAAAGGTATTAAAATTCTCAATTAAACTACCTCTTCAGAATTTCTGTTGCCCCCACTGTATATGCATTATTTATGCAAGAAATAGTATATTAATGTCATATATTACTAATTTATAAGATAATAAAACAGTTTAGAATGCAGTTTAAAACGTTTGAAATACAACATTTACAACGGCTTGTAAACCCATTCAGTCACTCCTTATTAAAACATAGTGAGTTGTTCAAAGTGTTATAGTTAATATCGAGTTAGTTAAGTGTTAGTTTGGTGTTATCGTGTTAGTTTAGTTAGTGTTTGACATTTAAAAATGAGTAGTTCAAGTCGCAGAAGTTGTATTAATCATCCTGATGTGTTTTGCTATGTTTGTGGTGAGTACACATTTAAAGAAAACAGGAAATGTATCACTGACTTTATGAAACGTGCATATGTTGGATATTTTGGTGTTCGGCTTGGTGATCAAGACAAACCATGGGCACCACATATTGTGTGTAAAACATGCACAGAACACTTACGGCAGTGGACCATGGGTAAAAGAAAAAGCCTTAAATTTGGCGTGCCAATGGTATGGAGGGAACCCATAAACCATATTAATGACTGTTATTTTTGCATGGTCAATGGTTCAGGGATCAATAGAAATAATCGCCAAAAATGGTCATATCCTGATTTGCCTTCAGCCAGACGCCCAATAGCCCACTCAGAGGAACTACCAATCCCAGTATTTGAAACCTTACCTGTCATTTGTGAGGATGAAGGTGACATTTTTGGACACATTTCCGAATCCGATAAAGACAGTGATAGTGATTACGAAGGGGCAACAGAAAACCCACAACTATTTAATCAAGAGGAATTAAGTGATCTCGTCAGAGATTTAGCCTTATCAAAGGAAGCGTCGGAACTCCTGGCTTCAAGATTAAATGATAAAAATTTACTGGAACAAGGTGCTAAAATTACTTTTTATAGAACAAGGGAAAAGGAACTGCTACCACTCTTTAACCAAGAAGACAACCTTACTTTTTGTTTGAACGTTAAGGGGCTCTTGGAGAAAATGGGACTTCCACACTACGATGCAAATGAATGGCGTTTGTTTATTGACAGCTCCAAGCGCAGTTTGAAATGTGTTCTGCTTCACAATGGAAACAAGTTTGGCTCAATACCACTTGCTCATTCAACTGTGATGAAAGAAGAGTATGATACAATAGCTTTAGTTCGACAGAAGATAAAATACCATGAACATCGTTGGGTGATTTGTGTAGACTTGAAAATGGTAAACTTTCTTCTTGGGCAGCAAAGTGGCTACACAAAATATCCTTGTTTCTTGTGCCTCTGGGATAGTAGGGACCGAAAAAACCACTGGATCAAAAAAGAGTGGCCTAAGAGAGAAAAATTGTTAGTTGGGCAAAAGAACATTATTTCCCAGGCTTTAGTTGAACCAGAGAAAATCATCTTACCACCCCTCCATATTAAGCTAGGCCTTATGAAGCAATTCGTTAAGGCACTTGACGCTAATGGACCATGCTTTGCCTACATAGGAAGGAAGCTACCCCAGATAAGTACAGAAAAACTTAAAGCGGGAATCTTTGATGGACCACAGATCAGACTTCTCACAAAGGACCCGGCTTTTGTGGGGTCCATGAATGAGGTAGAGAAAGAAACTTGGCTTTCATTTGTGGATATTATAAACAATTTTCTGGGAAATCACAAAAGTGAAAACTATGCTGAGCTGGTAAACCAAATGCTAAATAACTTCCAATCACTTGGATGTAATATGAGCATCAAGGTCCACTATCTGCACAGCCACCTGGACCGTTTCCCTGAAAACCTAGGTGACGTAAGTGAGGAGCAAGGTGAGAGATTTCACCAAGATATAAAAATCATGGAGGACCGCTACCAAGGGAGATGGGACACCAATATGATGGCTGATTTCTGCTGGAGTTTGAAGAGAGAATGTTTGAAAGTCCATTCCAGAAAATCACGCAAGCGAAGCTTCCGTTCTGTCAAGTAAAGTTTTTTGTTTAATATTTGTTTTTTTCTCAAAACTAAATGTGTAGGCCTATATGTTTTGTTGTATGAAGGGTTTTTTTATAGTTAAATGGCTTTAAATATACGTATTTTCTGATTGTGTGATTTTTATTTTTATTTGGTATACCCATATCAACATTTTTTTTTATTTTATGCCTAAAAACTGGCACTACCTACATTATCTTGAAAACTAGAGCTGATAGGGCAAAACTAAGGTCATATTCGGATTCAGCACCCCAAATATACCTAAAATCAGCTCTAAACACTTTGGCACCAAAACCACTGTAGGCCTGTGTTATGTTTGCCATTTAGTTAGATTTATTCAGATTTTTAATTCTCATAAATGAAAATGTCCTTCGTCACTTACTTTTTTCTGGTTTTACGTCTGACTGTTCTGCAATTCCTGCTAATACAGACAGGTGGATGATAATGATAATGAAAATGAGTGATGAAAAAATGCCAGACCTGACCGGGAATCAAACCCTACACCCCGGCGTAGAAGCCAGTTGCCCTTCTTCAGTTGAGAGCATAAGCGTGTCTTGGAATTTTCCAGATTGCCTGACAAGATACAATACGGTTGGTCCAATCACGTTCAATGGAATATGGAAAAGGAAAAATGGAATATCTGGGTAACATGCGTGGACCAAAATATGAAATGCTTTGCTGGAAAATACCAGGAAATATTCAGAGGAAGAGAGATGTGGAACAAAGAAGAATTTCTTGGTTGAAGAAGCTGCGATGTCCAAAGTCCGAATAGCCATCATGATTGCCAACTACCGGTCATAGCTGGCACATTAAGAAGAAGAAGAATCACGTTCACTAAATTCCTGCACAACCATGATTTTGTATGGATGAAAGTGTAGGTCTTGGTGTAAAATTATTCTCACTCAACGATCTGAACATTTCACATAGGCTAATATAGTAGCCTAAAATATGTTAAAGATTTAGGCCTACTGGACATGCCTAATTTCGTAATACAGTACTGTACGTTGCATTTAGCTTAGCTATTGGCTACAGTGTTAAGTACTGTACATTATTGTATGTTTGTTGCTTAGGTCAACAGCCTAAAGGCTGGTTTGAACCTCTAGAGGTTTTACTAAGTAAAAACGAGGAATGAGGTGGTTTACGCCTTCAGGTGGTTCGCCTTCCTCACTGATTTGCAAGAGTATGCTTATCAGCATGCCAGGCCCTCCGAAAAGCACCCACTTTTCACCCTGCAAATGACACTAACTTCATTCGCCACAGGGTCTGGCTGTATAGTGAAATTCATTACTCTCAGAGGAGATAATTCTGACTAGTGTCTTTTACACCTCTACCTCTTCTGTTCTTAAATGATTCAGCCATTTAATTGGCTGACCGAAATATAACTATTGAGAAACAGAACTATTTTTTGTAGCCCTGGAACCAACAGGTCGAGTGCAAATAATTTAACACTCCACCTGCCCGTTATGGGCAACATTACTGTACACAGGTCCAAAATTACGCTATTTTATGTACGCAATATGTGCTGAATATGGTACATTGTACTGACAGACTATGGTTCAATCGTTCTGTAGTCGATCAAAGATTTGTCGATTAAAGAAATTCATTGTTTTGGTTTACGCCTGTTAGACCTGTATAAAGGCAACCAGATGACTTTGAGAGTCTGTACTCTTGTATGGTCAAACATTTCATCTTAAAATTAAAGAAGCAGCACTGTTTCAACATTTTTCAAAAGATCAAAAACGCTGTTTTGAGAACAACGTAGCTACATGATTTTGTCCAAAGAAGCGAAATCAATAGTTCAACTTAGAGAAACGGCTGAATTCGAGTTATAAATGGATTTTACATGGTAAATGAACAGAAGGTTTAAAAGATCTGAAATTCATTTCGAGGTACAGAAAATTCGAGTGTAGTTACTTTTATACAGATTTGAATACTAGATAGTAGTTACCTGTCTACTTTGATGGTAGGGATTCAATTAACCATACTCTCTAAGGAATGGCCGGCCTGAGTTTGTAAAAGACCTAGTAAAATACACCTATAAAATACATATCACAGATCTAGTAACATAACTTTATTCATTTCACATTGAAACGAAACGCACACAAACCCATACGTACAGCTACGCCCGTGTAACAACCGGGCTGAATGACCGTTACAAACTAGGGGAAAGAAAGGAGTAGAGGTATGTTATGGCTGCAGTTTCGTGCGTTCCTGAAAACATTGTCTCCACTAACACTTTACGCGAAAAAAGTATAACAGTAACAAAAGGAAAGCATGAGTGCAACATATTCGTGCACGTGCGTGTGTGTGTTCTGTGGGGCGCGTATTGTAATTTGTCATTTAATATAATTTGTCATTTGCAGGGTGGAAGTAGATGATTTTCAGAGAGCCTGGCATGCTGATAAGTATACTTTTCCACTCTGTGAAGAAGGCAATCGTTAATGAAATGTTAATGAAATTGTTAATGAAATTATATTTACTTATTGCGCGTATTGTTATTTACTTCTTTTCAATTCTTAGAAATAGATAGATAGATAGATGGGGGAGAGAGAGGGAGAAAGAGAGAGAACTTCTCTCTTTCTTCCGTCTTCGAGAAGGAGAACGAAGAGCGGTGTACGGAAGTGTACATCGAGTTACGATAAATGTTTTTGTTCGTGGCAGTATACTAAAGCTATGACGTTTTACATCCCACAGGTTGTTGTGTGGGCCTGCCTATCTGTACAGCAGATGAGACAACCATGTACCAGGAATTCGAAGACAACGCTCAACCATCGATGGCCAGGAAACCTTTTCCAAAGTAACTATTGTGGTTACTGCAGCATGGCGGCATTAACAAGTAAATAATTTTATAATTTACAATATTTCAAGTTTGCAAATTGTAATTTTATTATTGAAATATATTTAAGTTCGAGTAAAAATAAATTTAATTATTAAAATATTATAAACGGAGGTTAGATACCTCCAGGGTAAAATTTAACTAACAATTTTTAACATTATTTTATTTGTTACAAAATATAAGAATAAATTCAACCTGATAAATGAGCCATAAATATGATATTTCTTACAGACATTTTTTGTCTGTTACTAAAACTACGGGAGTCGTAAATTTGAAAAATATGATTTCATTAGCTGTTAACTTAATATTTTAACCAACAAATTTATAAAAAAAAAATTATTTGTTGAATGTTATAAAAATGGATTTATTAAAAATTTTTATAAAGTTTTACAATGTTTTTTTTTCAATTGTAGAATATTTTTTAATAAAAATGATGTACTGCATACCATAATGCAGTACATAATTTTTGAACGTATGTATTTTTTTTTTTTTTTTTTTTTTTTAGGCCCTCATTGGAGCAAAATTAATCGATTTATAGAAGATCCCTAGTTGTTTCTCCTATCCGCCCAGTAGTTCTTCATCCTTTGCGACACTCTCGCCCTATCCTCCACAGTCCAATGTCTGTTTGTCTGCCTTTTAGGTACTTCTGGAAATTTCGTGTTTGGATTTTTGATCTTATATCCTTCTTCTCTGTTCAAAATCTGTGTCTCTGAGATATCCAGGTCCTGCAGATCCTGTTGAACTTCCTCAAACCAGGCGTACTTGACTTTGGTTCTCAAAAAGAAATCCAGTACCTGTCTGGTAAATCTGGATTCTGGCAGTCTCCTAAGATGTCCAAAGAACCCAACTCTTCTCTTCCTCATTATCTCGGAAATTTCCTCATTTTCCCTGTATAGAACCGAATTTGGCAACAACCTATACTCATTGTCCACTCTGTGCTTTTTGTTTATTATTGTTCTGAGGATTCTTCTCTCTGTCTTTCTAAGGTCCTCCATCTTCCCACAGTGCCTCAACCTGCCCAAAGTCTCACACGCATACATTACCACAGACTTCGTGACCGTATTGTAGTGCCTCAATTTGGATTTTATGGACATTGACTTCCTCTTATAGGTGGACCATGTCAGTCTTTGAGCTCCCTTGAGTTTGTTTACTCTTGATTCCATGTTTATTTTTTCGTTTAGATTATATGTGATCACCTCTCCCAAATACTTAAATTTTTTAACTATCCTAATTTTGTGATTGGCTGCCTCCAGATATCTTGGTGTTTCTGTATTTGTGGACATCGTATGTATTTTAATTATAAATATTATTGCAATTCGTCGATCTAGTGAAATTTTAATTGACAGGAACATAGAGTAATCAAACAATGTGTTTTTCATTGAATGTAAACAATTTGTATTGAAAATCAAATTACAAGTGAACATGTCATTTGCAGGGTGGAAAGTAGATGATTTTCAGAGAGCCTGGCATGCTGATAAGCATACTTTTTCACTCTGTGAAGAAGGCAATTGTTAAGCACCTTACTCCTCGTTTTACTTACTAAAGCCTCTAGAGGTTCAAACCAACCTTCCGACTGATGACCTAACCGACAAGAGTAAAAGGTTCCCTTGGTTTTAATATGTCCATTGTTATTTAATTTTGTTGATTATTTTATTATATAGTTAATTATCCGGAAAGTTTTATGAAGTTTAATTATAAAAGTGGCTATTCTTTACTTAGTAGTCTGGAGAAAATTCGATTTCAAAAAGTCGACATGAAAACAATAATTTTCTTTCAGTATATATTCACATAGGTAAAGAGAAAGTAAAACCAATCCGTTTTTCTTATATGTTTTTGATTTCGTGTTAAAATTCTACTTAACGAATTGACAATGGTATAAGCAATTATTGTTGATTATGGAAGTTCAGGTTTTAATGAGTTCAAAACTTTAGGTATCTAGGAATTTCAACGTGGTCATACACTAACCGAGAATCGAACCCAGGACTTTTAATTTTATAAAAATCTAGCACGCTAACCATTGGCCATTGAATTTATTTTATTTTCATTTCAATTTACTTTAATTGAATGTAATAAACTAGTTTTTTAATGAATTAAAACAAAATCGCAAATTGAACACCAAATTTCTTCGTAATAATATTTTTATAACGAGTTTACTTAAATACGATCGTACAGAACAATTAAATAGAATTAAAAACCCGATGCCAAAATGAATTACCAATAAACTATAAAGAAATACAATTTAAAGAAAATAATAAAAAGCATGATAAAATTTAAATTTGTTTTTCGAGTCAGGATAAAATCTTTACGTAAAGGAAAAAATTGTTTCGGAAGAGAGAAAAATTCAAAGTTTAGGCAACATGGAACATTTTAATATTGGTTTGCAAGACTTGAAGATTAAGTTAGAAAATAAGGGAGTAAACAGGAAAACCAATTTCAGAGTTAAGCCTCTATATTTAGGAATAAAAGGGCAGAAACCTTTTTGTAATTTACAATCTATTATTTTGTATACTTGCTTAATAATAGACTAAGGAAAACCTGTTAGGTTGTTAAAGATTGTTTATTAATAAATAATTCATTCATTAATTTTGTGCTGTTGAATTTTAAGAATGGTTTTATAAGTAAAAATCTTTTATTAAAATTTTCCTTCTATGTAGAGTACTTTAAATTTACCTTTTAACCCTAGAACGGCCAATGAGGGCGTTCCTCGAATCCACACTTTTGTATTTTTTTTTTTAATATATCCTACCCTGCTTGCGGAAAAAAATGTAATTGTTCTTCATTCACTGCTCTATAAACGCCAATATAGTTCTAAAAATAATTATATTTTAGACGTTATTTATATACAAAAAGTAAACAAGTGTGTGGTTTCGAATCGACACCTCCCTCTTCTTGGCCATACCTGGTACCTTTTCATTTTTCACACTAGTTTCGTTTAAACATGAACATTTATTGTATTTATAAAATTACTTAATACTAGGTATATTTTTTAAGCAAGTACCGTTTTGAAATAAGTAAAAAACAAACATAGATTTTTTTAACAATTGTTTAAAAAATTTATTTATTAAACGTCGCATCAACTGTAAGATCATTAGCGACGATGTTAGGGTGCAACTGTGTGAGGATGAAATGATTTTGTAACGTATAAAAATATGCCGTGCCT
Source organism: Catonia carolina (assembly GCA_035578175.1). Taxonomy (NCBI): domain Eukaryota; kingdom Metazoa; phylum Arthropoda; class Insecta; order Hemiptera; family Achilidae; genus Catonia; species Catonia carolina. The sequence goes on along the minus strand of JAQMRL010000016.1, from coordinate 17,146,242 downwards.
GAGTGGAATTCAAACCCAGGACCGCATGATGAGAGGCAAGCACGTAACAAACTACGCCAATGCGGCCGGCGACAATTTTATTATATATATAATTTTTTAATAATATGTTTTATATTTTTATTTACAAATTAGCTTTTTTACTTAAATAAATTATGATTTATTGAATTACCAACCTACCAAACCCAAGTAATTAGAGAAAAGATCGGTGGGTTCGAGGAACTCTCCCTTGATCACCCATGTTACATAACCCATGCGCAGGAGCTTGACCGTTCTAGTGTTCGGGAGAAGAAAAAAATAAGACAAAGTTCGATTAAATCAGTTTGAAAAAATACTTCCTGATTATTCTGTGCAAGAGGGTAAAAATATCTTAATTCAATCCGCGAATTAGAAGTAGAAAATTTTATTTTATTACTATTTGTGTTGTTTAGGTCATCAGCCGAAAGGCTGGTTTGAACCTGCAGAGGTTTTACTAAGTAAAAACGAGGAGTAAGTTGGTTTACCATTGCCTTCCTCACTGAGTGGAAAAGTACGCTTATCAGCATGCCGGGCCCTCTGAAAAGCACGTATTTTCTACTCTGCAAATGACACCTTCACTTCATTCACCACAGGGTCCGGCTGTATAATGAAATCCATTACTTTCAGAAGAGATAACTCTGAATAGCGTCTTTTACACCTCCACCTCTTCAATATCCTCTTCAATAGTTCTTAAATGATTCAGTCATTTAATTGGCTGACCATGTGATAAGAAACAGAACTATTTATTTTAGCCCTGCAACAAACAGATTGAGTGTAAATAATTTGACACTCCACCAGTATGTTATGGGCAAATTACTATTTATGTAAACTTAATATAATAATCCGTCACCCAATTTAGTCACAAATGACCAAACAACTGATCGGATTTAGCGTTAATGAAAAATTAATAACTTTTACAAACGAGATATACTACGTTACGCAGAAATATAATTTTAATCTCGAACAATCAAGCGTATATTGCTACTATGGTCTGATTACGCGTTTGCGTGTCGAAACCAAAAAATGTAGAAAATGGTAAACCTACAATTTACCCTAAAAGACTCAAATAAAACAACCGTTTTATAATTTTTTTTTTGTTATTGTTAAAACATCTGCCGTTTATTTTACTTTCTCTGCCCTATAATATGTAATGTAGGGTAGGAAAGTATTGTTTTCATCAATGTTATTAAAATAGATTTTTCACTAGAAGTAGCCTACACGTTTTCAGGTCCCCTGAACCAAAGAAAAACATGTTTTTAGGTGTGTGTATATGTGTGTAAACAAAATATCTTAAGAACCGAATATCAAACAAAATTGAAATTTGAAACTTAAGTTAGATAACACAAGAGCAACCGACACAAACATTTTCATTGAAATCAGTAAATCGGAAGTAACTTAATATTTTATTCACGAACAAACAGTTTTAACGAAAACAGCTCTACGATTTTCTTTAAAATCGCCTCATTTACTCTTTTTTTATATTTTATAAGATAGGGTAAGCGGTATGCCTGCTGAAATTCGTGGGGGTTGTGCTCTCGAAGTACTTTTTTGTAAAGATTGCGCCCTTAATATTAGGGCGAATCAAATATAAACGGTAATTTTGCTGTTGACTGTACCAAACACGTTCGGACCAGATGTGGCGGTGAGCAGTTGTTGTTTGGTTTAATAGGATTGGGGGGAAGAGCTTACTTCGCAGCATTGTTGCGTTCTGCCGTCAGTACAGCCATGACCGAGCGAGAGGTACATCCATCTGTTGCGCAACGAATCGTCATAAAATTTTTAGAAAATGTACGTGTTAAGCCTTCGGAAATTTTTACTCGTTTGCGGGCACAGTTTGGGGACACTACTCTGTCTAAGAATCGAGTGAATACGTGGGCCAGAGAATTTAGGGGTGGGCGAGAACGTGTTGGAAACGAAAGTCACCGTCGACGCCCAAGGTCAAGTCTCACAGATGAAAACATTAGTGCCGTTCGAGAGCTTATTGAAGGTGATCGCCGGTTAACTGTTCAAGAAATCTCGTCAGAAATTGGTATCAGCTACGGGAGTGTTCAGTCTGCAATCACAGACCACCTTGGCTTCAGAAAGATTAGTGCTCGATGGGTTCCGAGGTTGCTGTCCGGAAATCAAAAACAGGTCAGGTCGGAGATCGCCGGGAGACTTCTGCATCGATTTCAAGAAGAAGGTGAAGATTTTTTGAGGCACATCGTCACATGTGATGAGACGTGGGTCCACCATTACACTCCCGAATCGAAAATGGCAAGTAAGGAGTGGCGAAGGAAGGATGAAGGCTGCCCAGTGAAAGCCAAAACTCGTCTCAGCCGGAAAAGTTCTTGCAACAATTTTTTTTGACTCAAGGGGAGTTCTACTCATTGATTTTCTTCACGATCAACGAACAGTGAATGCGGCTTACTACTGCTAGGTGCTACAGTCGGCAAAAACCAGTTACCGAAACAAAAGACGAGGTGTGCCCATTAGAGATGTCATCCTTCTCCATGACAATGCAAGGCCTTACACCGCATTGTTGACAAGGAATAAATTGGAAGAAATGGGCTGGGAAACTCTCGAACACCCTCCTTACAGTCCAGACTTGTCCCCTTGTGACTACTTTTTGTTTGCGCAAGAATCACTTGGAGGAAAACGATTTGAAAGCAATGAAGATGTCGAGAAGCACGTGCGCGATTGGTTGACAACTCTCCCTCAATCTTTTTATGAACAGGCAATATTCAAGCTTCCAAATCGGTGGCAGAAGTGTGTAGATAATGCAGGAGACTATATTGAAAAATGTATGTGAAAAATGTGAAATGTTTGTTTTTGTATAATATTATTCAATAAATATAATTTTAAAAATTACCGTTTATATTTGATTCGCCCTCGTACAAGTACGGGAAAAAGTGTACATATTAAAGTTGTAGAAAAGTAAAACGTCTGCACTATTTATTTCAAGCATTTTTTTGCATAGTTTAGTGTCAATTAGTGGTATTCTGTATTTTCTCACTGAAATCAGTAAAATATGAGGTTTTAAAAATTGCAGCCGTAGTATGAATTTTACGACCAAATTATAATAATACACTAAAGTTAGAGAAAATTCAAAACCTACATCTCTTAAAGAGTTAATTTAGCGTCATTCATTAAAATTAGGTTATGTTTTGAATTGTACATTGCTTTTCATGATTAAACATTGATTATATTTTTTTATTTTACATCAGCAACAGTAAGTCGTGTGAGTGTTTCACGCTAGATATTTTAATAAATTATCAAAAGTTTTAAAATATTTACCAATTAATTTTTTTTAGTTTACATTTTACAGAACATCAGTGGAGTTTTTTTAACTCCAGAATGAATAATATAAAAATCAGACGGCTGTCCTGAAAAAATAACACAATTTTAGGCTTCAAGAGATCATGAAATGTAAGTTCAGCTAAAAATGTTCACTAAATTCTATCAAGTGTGAAGAATAAAAAAAAATAGTATTAGTGCGTTTGATATAAATATCAACCGGAATAAAAGCATTTAATTTACAGCAAAAATATAAAAATATGAAAAAGATAAATTAAAATGACCTGTTTTGTAAAGTCGTTTAATGGAAAACAAAATTCGCTACAAAGGTATTAATACTAACATAAATAAATTGAACAAACGCCTCCAAATAAACTATACGTATAATACGAATGGGGGAAAATAATAATTCAAAAACAAAGAGAAAAACATATTTTGGTTTCAGGCATTCCACTGTTAATATTCTTTTCCTTTGTCCCGAGTATGGTTTTTCCAGCGTTTGTCATGTACGTTTTCATCAATCAAACATTTTGTTAATCTTACCATGTACATCATTGTGGTATGCTGCTTTGAATGAAATATATACGTCTTTGACTTGATATTAATTTTTTTTTTATTTTGTACCCATGGTCTTCGGGCTAGCCCAGTCATTTAGCTGGTAGAAAGTCACTATTATTTGTTAAGTAACACTGGTTGGGCAACGGATTTTGTATGGTGACCAGCTGACAGCAATTCTTGAACAAACTCCACTGGGTGTCCCTGTTAAAAAATTCATGCTGAATCACATCAAAAATACACAGCGAACAGCGGCGATCGAATTGGGTGGTTGTCAATAGAGTTAGTGCAGATCCCGATAACAAATAAAAACTAAAAAATATAATAAACATTTGTACCTATAACATTGAACGAGATGTTCTAATTCTTTTATTATTATACTTTGTGTCTTCTTCTTCTTCTTCTTACTATCAAGGATTAGGCATAAGCCTGTTCCGAACTCACAAACCATCCTGTACGTCTACACAAACACCGTACATCTCGACTACTGCCATCTTCTTCGAGGTCTTCCCACCTCCCTTCTTCCAACTGATTCCAACATATTCCATCACTTTGAGAGGTATTCTCTTCTGGCATCCGTTCAAAATGTTGTCTCCATTGATTCCGCTACTCCTCCACTTTTTCATTCAAGCTAAATACACACAACTCAGATCTAATTTCCTCGTTATGTATTAGATACAGCCTAGAGCAGCCTTTCACCCTTCTTAAAAATCTCATTTCAGCTGCTTGGATCCTACTATTATTTTTTTGTAATCATAATAAATATAGACTCTCCCCGACCTAGGCGCTCTGCGGTCGGGGGCAAAAGTACAAGATATACGTTATTATTTGGGGACCCTGAAAACGACCTTCGAACTTGTACATCTAGGCGGAAAGAGTCTGTTGGAAGGCGACTGCGCCGGTGTGTAATCGTCATAACGGTCGATAAGACGTTTCGTCATCCAGCAAAGACGTCATCTTCTTCCCTCGCAGTAAAGCATCGATGGCTGTTTCGCCGGGATCCGTTGGGCACAACGCTCAATTAAGGGACTCCTGTGGACATCGCTCGCGGCAGATCGCGGACGATCCTGGTCGATGGAGACTACAGTGTCAGGTTAGCGGAAGCACTATCTTCTCTCTTGCGGGGCTGTCGATGGGTCTTCGTCGGTGAGCCATTAGTGTCAAGTCAAAGCTGTACAGTCGATTTTTTTTGTTTTACTTCTGACTGTTCTGCAATTTCTGCTAATGCAGACGGTGGATAATGATGATAATGAAAATGAGAGATAAAAAAATGCCAGACCTTACCGGAAATCGAACCCGGGATCCCGGCGTAGAAGCACTAACCACTACGCCAACGGGCCGGCCAGCTGTAGAGTGGAGTGGAATGACGAGCGGGCTCAATCCAAGGCGTCTTACTAGGTGTGGCTATTAAATAACGAGACTGACGTTGTAAAACATTTTGTTTTAATTTTATACATAATCACTTATTGTTACCTTCAATATAAACTCCTTCTCTATCTCTATAACGCTCCATGCAAATTTTACATTGTTGGAAACAGTGCTGGAAGTCATCTTCTGTCAGCTCCTTCAGGACACGTGCCGCTCAAAAATGTTTGAAATGAAGCTCGCAAAAATGTTTGTATTGACACTTACGCGATTGAAAATGACCCGATGTTTGTATTAACACTTTGTACGCGATTGAAAATGACCTGAATATTTTGGAAACGATAATAACATGTGATGGAACGTGGATTTTCACTTATGATCCGGAAACGAAGCGTCAATCCATGGACTGGAAGGGCCCAATTTCACCGAGACCCAAAAAAGCTCGAATGAGCAAGTCAAAATTTAAAGCAATGATGATTTTTTTTTATATCCATGGCGTTGTGTACCTTCACTGGGTTCCTGAAGGTCAGACAATTAATCATTATTACTACCTTGAGGTACTTTCTAAACTACGTCAAAGAGTAAGGAAAAAACGCCCCGAAATGTGGAAGGACAAATCATGGGTTCTCCACCAAGACAATGCGCCAGCTCATTCCGCGCTATCTGTCAAGAGATTCCTAGCCAAGTACAGCATCTTAGTGTTAGAACATCCACCTTATTCACCAGATCTTGCACCATGTGACTTCTACCTGTTCCCTAAGGTGAATCTGCATTAAAAGGGACAAGATTTGAGTCTGTGGAAGCTGTAAAAGAGAAAGCGGCACGTGTTCTAAAAGAGCTGAAAGAAGATAACTTCCAGCACTGTTTTTAACAATGGAAAATTCGCATAGAGCGTTGTAGGTATAGAGAAGGAGTGTATTTTGAAAGTGACAATAAGTGATTATAAATAAAATAAAAATAAAATGTTTTACAACGTCAGTCTCGTTATTTAATAGCCATACCTCAAATATAGTAACCATTGGGGCAGTTACTAGCTCTTTGCATTGCCGATAAAGATCTGTAAGCCTTATCGAAAGTATTGTCAGTATGTCTCTGTCAGCATGTAAGAAATCATTGTCGGCCGGCAGTGCAGAACCTAAAGGGGGCGACGGTGACAATAGAAAAGTCAATAAATAATAGAATAATCGAATTCTACCTTAATCTAATTTTTTCTAGAAAAATAACAATTGAACAAAAGAACCCGTTATTATGAAAAAACACTAATTGATATCTATTAAAACTCATATAGTTACCGCTTCTATTGTCCCAAATATTCTGTCGTTTCAGTATTTTTGGACAAGATTTGGAAAAGTGTATTGACTTTTTGAACTGCTTTATAAACATTTTCCAAACCTATTTTTCTAATAGTATAGAAACCACAAAAATTTGAATACATACGAGTAGTTTAAAAGAAATGCTTATTTGACATACCAAATAAGCAAAGAGTACAGAAGATATTTTCATAGTATAAAAGATAAAGCAGGAATCTCTTTAATAACTGGGTTAATTGAAAACTAGGTCAAGTACAGTAGTTTATGTAAGTGAACAATTGAATTAAGTAATACCATGTCCTTTACTTCCCTAACCTAATAGTGTTTGTGTGTTACAGTAAATTTTCTTCTACTTATTCTACTTTGCGGTACTATTCACAAAGCAACAAAAGTACTACGATACGGTTTGTCCGTCATATAAATTTAATTCCCTATTGATCACATCCCTAATTAATTAAGTTAAAAGTAATTTCAAAAAATACTTTTTCAGCAGAATACAATTGTGAAAAAAATAAGGAAGGAAAATAAATGAAAATAATTAAGGTCGGAAAACATACAATTTTTTATTTTTGATAATTTCAAGCCTTATGACGATGACGACAAAGAAAGTAAAAAAAGTCCTGAAAACCGATTTTTTTTTAAATGAAAAATTTCAATTTGTATGCCTGCTTATTATAAAAAATTTGCCTGCTTAAAATAAAATAAGATGTTTATAAACAGCTGATTAATTATAAAAAAATTTACGTATTTCATTGTTGGATCGCGGGCCGCGGTTCGAATGGATAATGTGTTAGTGGCCTAGATTGTACGGGATTCTTTGTTACGGTTAAGTTTGTTATTTTGTCATCAGCATTGTATTTTATGATTGATTTGGTAGGGAAAATAAAATTGTTTAAAATTGCGTGAGTTGCTTTGTTTTAAATGTTTAATAACTTATTTTTATGAACCCATAATTTTCATTGTTGTCATTTTTATTGGTTAGTTTTTTTTGTCAAATAATTTGTTGAATAAATATTTATGCAAATTAATTAAATTAAAGTTTACAATTTTACTTTACTATAACAAGTTGTAATAATATGTTTTTATGTTGTAATTTATTAATTACACAACTGGGTTATAATTTTTCTTGTGTTAATACAATCAAAATGTACATTGTTATTGTTATAAAAAAGATTACGCATTAAAAAAGTATAATGTAATGTATAAAAAAATACACACATTATTTATATACATTACTTTATACATTATTTACGTGAGAATGAAAATTTACTTGTTTTGTATTGATAAGTAGCTACTGCTTTAGTCCCAGCTCCGTGTAGTTGGGAGGAATGCAGTGCGTTGTTATAGTTGTGGGAGAATGAATGAGTGTATGAATAAATTAGTAGTATTTCACAGCTGCTGTATTTGTAGTGGTAGCGTGTACTAACTAGGCTAAAAACATATTATCATTCGGCGCATTAATTTAAGAAATACCTACTGGGTTATTATCTTGGTCGGATTCCTAATATTTAACTTACCATTTTATATCAAAACATGTAAATAAATAATTGTAATAAATACAAACACTGCCCATAACAGACAGGTGGAGTGTCAAATTATTTACACTGAATCTGTTCGTTGCAGGGCTAAAAGAAATAGTTCTGTTTCTTATCACATGGTCAGTCAATTAAATGACTGAATCATTTAAGAACAGAAGAGGTAGAGGTGTAAGACACTAATCAGAGTTATCTTCTCTGAAAGTTATGAATTTCATTGTACAGCCAGACCCTGTGGTGAATTAAGTGAAGGTGTCATTTACAGAGTGGAACATATGTGCTTTTCAGAGGGCCCGACATGCTGATAAGCGTACTTTTCCACTCAGTGAGGAAGGCAATGGTAAACCACTTCACTCCTCGTTTGACTTAGTAAAACCTCTAGAGGTTCAAACCAGCCTTTCGGCTGTTGACCTAAACAACAACAAATATAAACAAATATGTTAAATACGGAACGTTTTTTATTTTATTGAGTGATGATGCCTACATAACCCTTAGGCTTGTGCATAGGTAATGATATGCGGTGATTTACAGACGAAAAATGCCAGACCTGACCGTGAATCGAACCAGAGTTTGAAAACGAATGTTTTGTATCAGAGTAATATAACAATCGTTCTCTCAGCATGCGTCACTCCATCCCGCAAGTACACGGAGCTGGGACTCAAGCAGTAGGTTTTTCTTAAGATAAAGGGAACACTAAGATAAAGGGAAATGTTTCTTGTATTGACCGTACGCAAAATAAAAATGACAAGGTATGTAAACAATAAACGATAGTTTTTGAACTCTATGTACACTACATGGTTAAAAATCAATATTTTGTTGAATATTCTACTTACAATGTGAATAATGTTATTTGTTCAACGATCTACTCCTTTGTCTCCGGTCATTTGCTAAAACAAAAGAAACAACATTGTTATCAATTTATATAGAATTTTTTTTTTAGCTTTTATTAGTTATTGGGAACTGTACATTATTGACAACTACCCTGTTACGTCCAGCCATACTTTAAATGTTTTCTTTTTCTTTACAATTTTATTTTATAAACATTTACAGTCCAGCTGGTCAAAATTTAAAATCAATTACATGTAACTAGGCAACAAAAAAAAACATTCTTTATAATACGCATACATCAAGATCAAGTACAATACATACAAGATCAAAAAAAATGAACTGAAACTTTTTTCAAGAACATTATTAAAGTTCATCATTATTATCATCATCATTATCAATCATCATTGCTACCATCATTATTATAATCATCATCATTAACAAAAATCAATTATTAAATCAATATTAATCAATACATCAATTATTATTTCATTACATCGCCACATACCCAATTTGATAGCTGCTTTTCGCTGTATTTTTTTTCGAAGTGAATTTGACATGAGTTTGAACAGGGACTCCCAGTAGAGTTTGTTCATGGCTGGCGGTCAGCTGGTCACCATACAAAATCGCTTGCCCAACCGGTGTTACTTAACAAATAATAGCGACTTTCTACCAGCTGACTGACTGGGCTGGCCCGAAGGCCTATATAGAAATTAATAAATAAATCAATAGTACAATTGTTCTACCAAGATATACAAATAACCTTCAATAAAAAGTGGTGTTAAGAATACTTGAAATAGATTGACTACAGCGGGCTACACATCTCGAAGACTATAAATATATTTCTTTTCACATTACATATTTTTGTTAAATACTTAAAATATTTAAGAGAAGAAGAACGAAACATGAAAGTAACTTTAGTATGATTAATCATCTTTAAAAAAATCTAGAGTGAAACACTCACTTGACTTTCTCTTGCAAATACAAAATTTATGTTTATAATATACAGTAGAGTACCGATTTTCCGTGGATCGTTTAACCGGGGTTTGGATTAACCGTGCGATCACTAGAAATTTTTTTGTTTTTTAGTTTAACGTCCGACTGTTTTGCTAATTGCTGCTAATGCAGACGGTGAAGGATGAAATGAATTTTTGTAACGTATGAAAAAATAGTGGGATTCGAACCCAAGACCGCGTGATGAGAGGCGAGCACGTTACCAGCTCCTAAAATAAGTTGCAAAGAAGCTTTAACTGGTGCCGAAACATTACTAACTTTCATGGAAAATCAGGATGACACAGATTACGTGGACATTTTACACATTCGTGGTTATATAAGAAAAATAAAAGAAAAAATATTGCGGCATAAAATGAAACAAAGTAATATAACAGATTTTTTGTAATTTTTTTTGGTACGTAGTTTAAGGTAAGACTTATATAAATTTATGTAGTAAATATTTTTATTTCAATACAATTTGTTTATTTATTTCCGATATCCGATAGTATTAACATGTATTAATCAGTAGAATAAAACATACGCGTAACTGGTGGTTTTGTTTATGACGTAAGTGGTCTGGACCGAATTGGGTTGTATTATCCGTGTTTTCCGGTTTTCCGGTATAGTTATCCTCCCAATTACCACGGATAATCGGTATTATACTGTACTTATAATGAAACACATAATTTATGTTTATTATGCGTAAAACAATGAGAAATAAAAAATATATCCTAATATTAATCAAGATTAAATGAAAATTAATCTCTATTGGACTTAAATTTCGATGAGAAAAATTTAGAAAATCACAAATTGATGCTAAATTAACCTCTGTAGAAACAATACGAGAAATAAAACTTGTGGGTTTTTAAAAATTTTATACACTATACTCTTAAATGTAAATTCTGTATTGTTAAAAAAAAATTTTACCGATTTCATTGAGCAAAAGATGGAGAATCACAAATTGACGCTAAACTAAGCACCGTAAAGACAAAACGCTTAAAGTACAAGTTATCGATTCTAATTTTTCATTTTTTCTTGTCATCAGTCTCTCGACTGGTTTGATGCAGTTGTTTAAGCTGTTATATCTTGAGCAAGTCGTTTCATATCGTCATTCCTGCAATACCCTACATCTTTTGTAATTTGATATAAATATTCTAATCTTTACCTCCTTCTTTAAAATTAATTTCCTCAATATTCCCTCCATTACTGATAGACCAATACCTGGATGTCTCAAAATATGTCCCACTGTCCTATCGCTTCTTCTGGTAAGATTTAGTTTTCTATAGAAACTTTTTTCAACACTACAAGAACAAATTAAATGGTTATACCAACTGTTAACGGAAAAACAAGTTTAACCATTATTTTTCTTATGAAATTTGACCTTATCGAAATTAAATCATATTTTTACCTTCCTATTAAAAAAATTCATTTTGATTCAATATAACGGTCAAAATTGACGTACAATATTAAAAATCTACCATTTTTTATCCCTAATGTGTATACCTTGCAATCTGTTCAATTTAGATAAGCTAATTGAATTTGTACAGTAAGTTGAGCCCGCTTGTTTTTACAATATGTTGTACAAAGTTGAAAACAAAATTTGTACTGCAATAAGTAGCTGAGTTTGTAACAGTCAGTTGGATTATTAAATTATTTGCACTCAATCGGCTAGTTTCAGGCCTGCAAAAAATAGTTCTGTTTCTTATCACATGGTCAGCCAATTATATGACTAAAGTATTTAAGCACAAAAGAGGTAAAGGTGTAAAATACAGTAGTCACAGTTATCTCCTCTGAGAGTAATGAATTTCATTATACAGCTAGACCCTGCGGAAAGTAGATACATTTCAGAGGGTCGAGCATGCTGATATACTTTTCCACTCAGTGAGAAAGACATGATAAATCACCTCATCCTCGTTTTACTTAGTAAAGCCTCTAGAAGTTCAAACCAGACTTTCGGCTGATGACCTAAACAACATACAACCCCATGACCCAATGAGATGAAGATGATATGTATGACTTGTACATGAGGTGTAGTCTTGTACAGACTCAGGCCGACTATTCTTGAGATAGTACGGTTAATTGAACCCCAACCATCAAAGTACACCGGTAACTTCTAGAAGTTTAAATCCGTATAAACGGTTACCTTTACTAGTATTTGAACCAGGAAACTTCATCTCCGAAAATCAGCTGTTTAACACCTGACTCGTGGGACGACTTTGCCCCTAGACTAGACCAACCCGATCGATTAAACCTAACATTTTTTTGTAATCCCTAATGTTAATTTTTTTAATCCCTAATGTTTATTTGTACGTTGCAATCTGTTCAATTTAAGAACAATAAGCAATCCCACGACCCAAGGAGATGAGGATGATGTGTATGACATGTAAATGAAGTGTAGTCTTGTACAGACCCAGGCCGACCATTCTTTAGAGTATGGTTAATTTCAATTAACCATGTAAATTCCAACCATCAAGGTTCATTGGTAACCACCGTCTAGTAATCAAATCCGTGTAAAAGTAACTACTACCTTTACTAAGATTTGAACCAGGAAATCGTCTCCAAAAACAGCTGACTCGTGGCGATGACTTTACCTTTAGACTAATCCGTTGGGTTAAAAAAACCTAACATAATGCAGAACTTCTTAAACTAAATGTAGAGTCACATTTTTTCTGTCTCAAAATATTTTTCAGATAAAGTATAAAGCAGTTTCCATACTTAAATATCATCTTGTATATTAAATACAATACAATACAAACAAAAACCACATCCAACGAAAATAAACAGACTTCCTTTAAATAAATACAGTATTTCCTAGCCGATGACATCTGTTTGTAACAGCTTCTAAATTAAACTCATTTTTTCTAATCATAAAAGTTAATTAATTTAGTTATGATAATGGTGCTGGAGTATAATTATCAATTTTTAAATACATCTCTTGTTTACATGGTCTAAGTGAAATCTTTTTACGTAGTATCCTGTTTTGTATTTTCCGTTTTCTTTTTGTACAACTCCGCACGTACGTACGTAAGAATAACAATGTAATCGCGTTTTCTGATAAAATCAGAAACGTGCTCGGAATTTAAATTATTCTTATTATTTAGTTGTTCTAATCAAATTCTCCGTCGCTTCCTTTAAAACCATTTCACTTTATGTTAAATTTTATTATACTTATTTAAATTTAAATCAATTAACGCAATGATAATAATATTAACGATGAATTTTTTCTTTGTAATTTTGTTTTTAATCCGGCTTAAATTATACAATTTAATTTTTTACGTTACAATCAAATCTTTCTTCTACATTTCTCGTTCTTTATACAAACTTAGAGTATTTTGTAATTGTGCCATCAATGGAATCTCAAAACTGTGTAAATTTTTTTTTTTTTTTTGGTTTAACGTCTGACTGTTTTACAATTACTGCTAATTCAGACGATGAAGGATGAAATGATATTTTATAACGTATGAAAATATGCCATGCCTGAATGGGATTCGAACCCAAGACCGCATGATGAGAGGCGAGTACGTTACCAACTACGCCAATGCGGCTGGCAAAACTGTGGAAGTTACAAAAAATGTTATATGGGTCACTTTTACCATTTTTTTACCGCACATATGATAAAAATATGGTGTTACCATATTGAAATAACAGCCACTTCTCGACTTTGACAGACAACTTCATATTTTCAATAGCAACCACTATTTTCTTCTTTTTTTTTTGGGCTCCCAAACTCCCCTACACCCCGCCGTCTCCACCCACTACTATGGCTGGTCGCAAGGATGCGAGGTGGTACAGTAGAACAGCAAGATAATATCGCCTTAGTATCCGCACCATTACAACTTAACGTAGTCATCCTTTCTTCTCTAAATACAGTCAGCCGCCGAGCTTAGCATACACCACATAGACACAAATAACACATAAAAATACATAAAATAACATAAAAATCACGCAGTATTTACAGCCTTCCTTCACAGTATCCTGTACAGTTTTTCTTTAATTTTACTATCTCTGTGAAGCAGATCTATCTCTCCATTTATTTCATTGGCTGTAGCTATACATCTATTGATTGGAGCTATTTTACTTTTTGTAGCTCCAGCAAACAGCCTAAAACTTCTTAAAGCTGTGCCTGGCACTCTCAGAAAAATCTTCGAGATATCCGGAACTTCAACTCGTGAGTGCAGAATGTTGTAAATGTAAAGAACTTCCATCACTCTACGTCGCGTGCTCAGACTCTGAAGCCCGTAGAATGAGAGGGCATCCGCATAGCCATCAAATATTCTCCCAGATCTACATTCCAAATTATAAATTAGTCTTTTCTGCACCCTCTCTAGTTCCTTTTCTGTGACGTCCCTTCTATTGTTCCACACCGTCGAACAATACTCGAGGACGGGACGCACAAGGCTCTTATAAAGTCTAAGTACTGTCTTCTCAAATTTGAAATCACGACTGATCCAAGCTATGAGTCCTAAATTCCTTCGAGCTTTTGCAGCTATTGAAGCTACTTGCTCACGGAATAATAGCTTGGAGTCAAACAACACACCAAGGTCCGTGGTGCTGGTCTTTCTTACGATTTCCTCATGGCCAAGGGTGTACTTGTGTACATAGCTCATCGTTTTCCTTGAATAAGTTATAACGAAAGTTTTAGTTAAGTTTAAATAGAGCCTGTTTCGCAGTGACCATAGCTGTATTTTTATGGCTATTTTAATGGAATATAAAATTTTAAGCGTGGAGTACATCTGAATTTTTTTTTATCTAACAATAATTGAAGTAGTTTTCTGTATACAACGTAACAGAGTTCATCACACCCAGTTTATAAAATTAAAGTTTATCTCAAAGCTAATAATTTACAATCCCAACGATAGGTGTTAAAATGTAATTGGCTGTAGAGTTTACGTAGAAAAATTGTATCTCTGTAATCTTTAAATTAACATACTTAAATTTGCTGTAAAATTAAAGCTTACATTAATTTCTGTAATATGTCATAACCGTTTTCAAATATACCTCAAAAACGTTTTTTTGAATATTTGAAATAAAACAATTAATTAATTACATTTCGTGACTAACTAATCATTCAAAGTGGTAACTAATCATTCAAAAACTTAATGGAAAAATCTTAAATGTTTCAACAATTAAAGAGTTAAGACTAATTTACTACTATAATTTTAAAAGAAACTAACGAAGACATATCCTCGCGACACTTCCCTGTAATACGACGCCTTTATCGCCAGTGGATGAGAGATTTGATGATTTCTTTAAATGTTATGTTTTTGTTACTTTTGGGAAATTTCTAATTAAGCAATTTAAGTGTATTGTACTAAGGATACATTTGGTGTATGTCCTTCTTAATCACGTGATTGATGTTATTTTGTTTCTATATTTTATCATCGCATACAGTGATTTTGTTGTTAAGTCATCAGCCGAAAGGCTAGTTTAAACCTATAGAGATTTTACTTAGTATAACGAGAAATGAGGCGGTTTACCATTGCCTTTCTCACGGAGTTGAAAAGTATGCTTATCAGCATCCCAGGCCCTCTGCAAAGCATCGATTTTCCACCCTGCAAATGATACCTTCGCTTCATTCACCACAGGGTCTGTCTGTACAATAAAATTCATTACTTTCAGAGGAGATAACTCTGATTAATGTATTTTACACCTCTACCTCTTCTGTTCTTGAATGATTCAGTCATTTGATTGGCTGACCATGTTATAAAAAATAGAACTATTTATTTTAGCCCAGCAACGAACAGATTGAGTGTAAATAATTTGACACTCCATTTGCCTGTTATGGGCAGTTACGTTGGTTATGTTGTAGAATAATTTAAATCAAAAAATAAAATTGAAATAATTAAACACTTTGGTAAAACAATCTATGACTACCATAAAATAAAGTTTTGATTATTTTTGAGATTCACGACTTGTAAAATTGTAATTTACGGGAAACTTTGAATACAGTTTCAAGGGCTGTCTGCGTTACCAGGGCAAAACTTTAATCTTTTTTTTTAAATGCTTCCAGATACCGCAGGAGAGAAGTAATTATACCATTTCAATCAGAAGAATTTGAACTATTTAATTTAGCAGAAAAAAATATCAAAAACATTTTGTGGTTTTTAAGGTAGACTTCCTCCGTTAAAAAACTTGCTCTCTTTTTTTTCTCCGAACCCAACCGTTTAGATTCTTATAGCCACTAAATTTTTTTATATATAATTATGTAGCTGTTCGGGAAGTAGAAACAATATGATGTGCTTCTGGGTTATTACAAATGTATTACTTTAGTTTATGTAATGTGTTTAGTTTATGTAAATGTAATTACTTTAGTTTTTCTGTTCTACTTCTAAGGAATGAATGTGATGAATTTCAACTTTTTGGGTGTTCAAGAAGTAAGGGAGTGATAATTAAGTGATTTTAATATACACATTTATATACGTGAGGTGGAGTGTGAAAAAGTACCTCTTCTCGAAAAAGTACAAATTTCAGTACAAACCTAAACGAACGAATTGTTAGAGTTAATATGTATTTTTATTTATTTTTTATTTTTTTAATTATTTTTGATTACTTTATTTTGTATTTTAAATATAATATCTCCTGTGGATGAGTAAGAAAAGTAATAACTATTCCAAGACATCAGGATATTTTGTAAGGATGATTGCAGAGATGTCTGTCTCGAAGTAGAACCTGTACAAGTTGTTTAACCTGGGGTAACAGATGGGTAACCTTGTCTGATCCTTACTAACTGTACTCTGTTGTAGAACCACCGAAAAAAGGCGAAATCACTATTTTAAAGGACTTTTAGCAATAAAAGTTTATAACTTTTAAGAAAGTTTGGTGTACAACGTTAATGTTAAAAAAATTGTACTAAGTTATATAAAAAAGGGATTTAAAGTTCACTTTTATGTAACATTTTCTTAAATGAGTAAAATCAAAAGAGAGTGGTATTTTAAAAGTCTGAAATTAATTTTCCGAAACACTCAGCCAAAAATATTCAAACTGCCATAAGGTAGGCCCCTCATTATTTTTAAAATTGAAATTTTTTTACCAAATTTTTCTGAATTAAGAGCGCTAAATCTGAAATATGTTAACTCAAAATCGAAAAATTTCCGCCTCACATACGCATTTATATTTTAATAAATATAAATTTGTTTATTAAATAAATTTTCAATAAAAGAAACATATGTTCAAAATATTTAAATCAACAAAAATCAATAAAATAATTAATTTTTGTTGTACAAATATTTTTGTTTATTGATAAAATAATGTCAGAAACAAAAAATGAACTGTTTTTGTCATTTTAACGAATTTAACATATTTTACAATGTTTTAAAATAAACCATTGATTTAAAATTTGATATCATTTTATTTTCATTAACATAAACGAAACAACATATTTGATTACCAAAAAATATAACAAAATGTTTATTCATATATTGTTAGTAGGTATGATACATAATATCGGATAAATAATGAACACACGACGAAAACATTTTATGAATTATTTTGTAAATGAAAAATTTCGGACGGTATGGCTATTGTAATTGAATTAAATTTCCATTGCAGATTTTATATTTTGATTTATTCCATAAATTTTGCACTAAACAAGGATATTAGATATAGACGTATTTGGGTATTTTATAACCGTTTTCAAAATGAGAATTCAATATCAGATTGTCTCCCTGTAATATTCAAATATGGAATACTGTGGGGTTACAATATCAGAGAATAACAGTTACATAACACCTGGTTTTTAAACGCTAAACTCTGATGATTAAAATTTCACTGTTGTCATTTTAAAAAAAATTTATTGTACATTTTTTCCAGATTCTTTTAATGACCTGGTTGTTAATTAATTAATTTATTAATTTAATTTAATTTTATTTTTTTATCCTATTAGGTTATGATATTGGTTCTGAAAGTGGGAGCCGAGATGAAGGGTTTAGAAGATCGTCAAACTCAATTTAAAAAAAAATAAATAAATAAAGTTTTGTGTAGACCAAATATATGAAGTGAAATACTCTTTATTTTTCTAACATTGGAAAAAGTTTTTAATTTGAAATAAGTCGTTATAAACGAAGTTATACAGTTGCATTAGTACTAGGCCTAGTCTGGATTTTTGTTTTGAGTTACAGCAATACGAGGTGTGGCTAATAAATAACGAGACTGACGTTGTAAAAAAATTTATTTTTATTTATACATAATCACTTATTATCACCTTCAATTTACACTCCTTCTCTATCCCTACAACGCTCTATGCGAATTTTACGTTGTTGGAAACAGTGCTGGAAGTCATCTTCTGTCAGCTCCTTCAGGACACGTGCCGTTTTCTCTTTTACAGCTTCCACAGACTCAAGTCTTGTCCCTTTTAATGCAGATTTCACCTTAGGGAACAGGGAGAAGTCACATGGTGCAAGATCTGGTGAATAAGTTGGATGTTCTAACTCTGAAATGCTGTACTTGGCTAGGAACCTCTTGACAGATAACGCGGAATGAGCTGGCGCGTTGTCTTGGTGGAGAACCCATGATTTGTGCTTCCACATTTCGGGGCGTTTCTTCCTTACTCTTTGACGTAGGTAGTTTAGAAAGTACCTCAAAGTAGTAATATTGATTAATTGTTTGACCTTCAGGAATCCACTGAAGGTATACAATCCCATGGATATAAAAAAAACAATCATAAATGCTTTAAATTTTTACTTGTTCATTCGACCTTTTTTGGCTCCCGGTGAAGTTCGGCTCTTCCAGTGCATGGATTGGTGCTTCGTTTCAAAATCATAAGTAAAAAACCACGTTTAATTTCTTATTGTTATCGCTTCCAAAAAATAAGATTTCACTTTACGGAACAGGTAGAAGATAATAATAACGTACGAATTTGAAATTTCACGCTGTAAGAATATAATTGTCTACGTTGTGTTAAAATTTCAAACTTTTCGGTCAAATAATTATCGAGTTGCGGTAGCTAAGAAAACCGGGTCTGTTAGTCTTCCAACCTCAATATGGAAATTTTTTAACAATATTAAAAATATAGGAATATTATGAGTCAACGCAGAATAAAATGAGCTAAATGTTGATGTAAAGTATGTTAAAATCCGACTCATCGTTTTGGAGATGCAAGGGTTCAAACTCAGGTATCTATGATTATGAAACCGATAGTAGTGTTCATTGTATACTCGTTTAACGTGAATGCCCTTACCATCTTAGTCGGCGCAAGCTACTAAATGGAGTACTATTGTGATAGTGTTAACACACCTTTTTTACTTTTTCTTGCCTATATGAATATATAGGAAGGAAAGTATTGTTTTCATGTCGATTTTTCGAAATCGAGTTTTCACCGGATCTATACGTTTTCAGACCCCCTGAACCCAAAAAACATGTTTTTAGCGATTGGTCTCTCTCTCTCTCTCTCTCTCTCTCTCTCTCTGTGTGTCTGTGTGTGTGTGTGTGTGTGTGTGTGTGTGTGTGCGTGTGTGTGTGTGTGTGTGTGTGTGTGTGTACAAAATATCTCACGAACGGAACATCGTACGAACTTGAAACTTTAAACTTAAGTTACATACCACTACCGGACCCGACACGAACATTTTCATTAAAATCGATCAACCGGAAGTAGTAGTTTATTCGTGTAATTTTTCACTTTTTTGCAATTTTCTCAAAAACTAATCCTACGATGTTTTTTAAAATCGCCTGATTTACTTTATTTTTTATGCTCTACAAGATAGGGTAGGCGCCATGTTTGCTGAAATTCTTGGTGAGGCTGTTTTTACGTAAAAACATTTTCTTTTTAAGATTGCGGCTTTAATATGCATTTTAGCGCAAAACGTTATATGTATGATAAAAGTTGTAGAGAATGTAAAATTCTACATCTTTTATTTAAAACATTTTTTTGTATAACGCTTAGTTTAGCGGTAATTAGCAATTTTCTGGTTTTTTTTCTAACGAAAACGTGTGAAAAATCTATTTTTTTAAGATTTCGGCCTTAGAATGCATTTTATGACAAAAGTGTATAAAATAAAATTTATAGGAAATTAAGAGATCTACAACTTTTCTTTAAAGCATTTTTTTGTACAGTGCCTAGTTTAGCGTGAATGAGCGATTTTCCGTATTTTTAAGCCAAACTGAGGTCGATTTTAATTTTGCGTATTTCACAAATGTTTTTTGAGATTAGTTTTTTGTTTATTTCTAATGTTAGGTTTATTGTTAATTATTTGCATTGGCAAGAGAAAGTTGTGTGAGTGTTTCACACCAGATTTTTAATACTAAACTGTCACTGTTCTTTTGACCTGTTCACAGCTATGTTTATAACTAATGTTACGATAATAGTGCGAATCGGTTGTGAACCTTATCCTTAGCTAAAGTGGTGAGGCTAACAGATGATTGGATATGGGAATAGGCTAAAGACCGCAGGAAGAACTGCTGTAGTACAGCCTAGACAATAAATTGGTGATATTGATATGATATTATGATATTAATATTGATGACCATATAATATCCAAAATAATTTTTTTATATTACACGAATGTTTTACATAATATAAAAAAAAGGAAAATAATTATTTGAACCCAAAAAAATGACTTATAAACTTCTGTATAAAATAATAAAAAAGTTTTTAAGTTGACGACGTATTTAAGTCTATGAACGAATATTATAATTAAACATTACTTACGTACATGGTATTTAAGTATAAAAATACCTTTCCTTAAACTGTGAATAACTTTGTTTCCATATACGAAAAGTACGGCTCGTGTATTCGGGCTTCCTTTCTATTAAATTCTGTTAAATCGCAGGGACAAATATTTAAAACGGTGGTCATCGATTTGAGACAAGAGTGCTTTCTTCACTCATGGACTCTAAAGCTGGAAACTCATAAAGCTTCTAAAGCTGGAAGTGCAGAAAAAAAAATTATTTTGCTGCCACAGGGCAACAAAACCACAAATACTGTATATAGAGAGGTTTTAAAATAATTTAATGAGGCCTACATTAGCTGCTGTGAAGCAAAGCGAGCGGGGGTTGCTAATAGATCTATAAAAGAGTACTGTTTGAAGACTATTAAAAAGTTAAGTGCAGTTTACCGTCCATTTATTAATAATTTAACATAATTAATTAACATTGTTAAATTATTTTCAATAAATAACTCAACAGATATTTTGTTGCGTTATTTACTATCCTTTGTTAAATGACAAAAGAAATTTTAAGTCAGTGTAAAACAAAATATTCCGAATTCCATTTAACACTCTCATCTACCTTAAGATCCTGACTCATACTCCAATAAAACTCACTCCCGACTTGACACTTTTTTAAAGGTTCGTTATCAATTAAAGTTCCATCAAAGTAAATTCCTGCACAATATTAAATTCCTCAGTTTACTAAACTTAAATATTACAGTCTTTTAAAGCTGCTACTTCAATAAAAAAAATATATATGGGTAATCGATATCCAATAGTAATTAAATTTATCTACCTAATAGTTTTCAGCTTTTATTTGTATTGTTGTCTCGCGTTCTATAATGCGCTCGTATAGGATAGATTACTATGTTGCTAATCTTTAAACTAAATTATTTGAACAAAAACCTATTTATGCAGGTAAAAAATTCATCAATAAATTACTACAAGCTTTAAATACTTATTTAGTTCCACGGCTACAAAAATAGTTCATCCTAAACGTTTATTAGTATCTTTAATACGCCCATAAAACAGGCAAGTAGAGTGTTAAATTATTTTCACCCGATCTGGTAGTTCCAGGGCTACAAAAAATAGTTCTGTTTCTTAACACATGGTCAGCCAATTATATGACTGAAGCTTTTAAGAACAGGAGATGTAGAGGTGTAAAAGGCACTAGTCAGAATTACCTCCACTGACAGTAATGAATTTCATTATGCAGCCAGACCCTGTGGTGAATGAAGTAAAGGTGTCATTTGCAGGTAGAGAGTAGATTCTTTTTGGAGGGCCTGGCATGCTGATAACTGTAGACTGCTATTCCACTCAGTGAGGAAGGCATGTTAAACCACCTCACTTTGCAGTTTACTAAGTAAAACATCTAGACGTTCAAACCGGCCCTTCGGCTGTGACCTAATCAACACAAACATTAATATACATATTTCTATCAAATTTCAATAAAACCCCAAACAAGTAGTACTACGAAAAGCTTTCCTTAATTGAATTTTCAAATTCAACTATTTTCAGTTGTTTTAAAAATAGCTTCTTTCATCAACAAATAATTGAAAAGTTGCAATAACTTTAATATAACTTTATTATTACAATTGAAAGAAACATATATTACTTCAATAATCTTCTCGCTTTAGGAAAGTTCTTTAAATGCTTAATAAGTACTCAATATTTTATTCACAGAAAGATTTTTAAATGAGTTCGTAAATTGAAAATTTATGTAGTAATTTAATTGCAAAGTTTTCAGTTAATTAAATTTCTGTTTATTACTTTCTCTTGCCTATATGAATATATAGGAAGGAAAGTATTGTTTTCATGTCGATTTTTCACCGGATCTATACGTTTTCAGACCCCCTGAACCCAAAATACATGTTTTTAGCGATTGGTCTGTGTGTGTGTCTCTGTGTGTGTGTGTGTGTGTGTGTGTGTCTGTGTGTGAACAGAATATCTCAAGAACGGAACATCGTACAAACTTGAAACTTGAAACTTAAGTTACATACCACTACCGGATCCAACACGAACATTTTCATCAAAATCGGTCAACCGGAAGTAGTAGTTTATTCGTATAATTTTTCACTTTTTTGCGATTTTCTCAAAAACTGGTCCTACAATTTTTTTAAAAATCGCCTGGTTTACTCAATTATTTATTCTCTACAAGATAGGGTAGGCGTCATGTTTGCTGAAATTCTGCGTGAGGCTGTTTTTACGTAAAAACATTTTCTTTTTAAGATTGCGGCTTTAATATGCATTTTATCGCAAAACGTTGTATAATAAAAGTTGTAGAAAATTTAAAAACCTACAACTTTTTTTTCAAACATTTTTTTGTATAACGCTTAGTTTAGCGGTAATTTGCGATTTTCAGTTTTTTTCTCACGAAAACGTGAGAAAAATCGATTTTTTTAACATTTCGGCCTTAGTATGCATTTTACGACAAAAGTGTATATAATTAAATTTATAGAAAATTAAAAGATCTACAACTTTTATTTACAGCATTTTTCTCTACAGAGCCTAGTTTAGAGAGAAAGTGATTTTCCGTATTTCTAAGCCAAACTGAGGTTGATTTTCATTTTGCGTCTTTCACTCATGATTAAAATTAGGTTATGTTTATTTCTAATGTTAGGTTTAATGTTAATTATTTGCATTGGCAAGAGAAAGTTGTGTGAGTGTTTCACACCAGATTTTTTTGTTATAATGTAGTTAATCATTAAAATGCATCAGAAATATATCCCTCTGCTTCTAACTGAACTGAGAAAAAACTGGTTATCTTGTACTTTAAAACTTCATTTAAGTAGATTATTAAACAAGCTGTAAAGTAAACTGCACTTAACAAGTTTTTGGGTAATCTTTTACCAGTACTAAGAGTATGATGTATATTCATATTTTTACCGATTTTGATTTTGTGGCCACAAAACAACTCCACCAACCATAAAATTTTTATGTTTTTCACTTGGTGGGACACGCGGTTCCAAACTCAGGATTCATTATTCAGTTTACGTACTAGAGTGGCTTTTACACCTCTATCTCTTCTCTTCTTCAATGATTCAGTCATATATAATTGATTGGCTGACCATTTGATAAAAAATCTGGTGTGAAACACTCACACAACTTTCTCTTGCCAATGCAAATAATTTACAATATAATTTAACATTAGTAATAAAATATTAGAAATAAACAAAAAACTAACCTCAATAAACATAACCTTATTTTAATCATGAGTGGAAGACGCAAAATGAAAATCAACCTCAGTCTGGCTTAAAAATACGGAAAATCACTATTTCACGCTAAACTAGGCTCTGTAAAGAAAAATACGTTATATAAAAGTTGTAGATCTTTAAATTTCCTATAAATTTGGTTATATACACTTTTGTCGTAAAATGCATTCTAAGGCCAAAATCTTAAAAAAATCGATTTTTCACACGTTTTCGTGAGAAAAATCAGAAAATCGCTAATTACTGCTAAACTAAGCGTCATACAAAAAAATGTTTGAAACAGAAGTTGTAGGTTTTTAAATTCTCTACAACTTTTATTATATAAGTTTTTGCGCTAAAATTTATATTAAAGCCGTAATCTTAAAAAAACAACGTTTTTACGTGAAAACAGCCTCACCGAGAATTTCAGCAAACATGGCGCCTACCCTATCTTGTAGAGAATAAAAAATTGAGTAAAATAGGCGATTTTAAAAAAAAAATCGTAGGACCAGTTTTTGAGAAAATCGCAAAAAACTGAAAAATTATACGAATAAACTACTACTTCCGGTTGACCGATTTTGATGAAAATGTTCGTGTCGCGTCCGGTAGTGGTATGTAACTTAAGTTTCAAGTTTCAAGTTCGTACGATGTTCCGTTCTTGAGATATTCTGTTCACACACACACACACACACACACACAGGCACACAGACACACAACAGACCAATCGCTAAAAACATGTTTTTTGGGTTCAGGGGGTCTGAAAACGTATAGATCCGGTGAAAACTCGATTCCGAAAAATCGACATGAAAACAATACTTTCCTTCCTATATATTCATATAGGCAAGAGAAAGTAAAAAATAGAACTATTTTATTTGTAGTCCTGAAACTAGCAAATCAAGTGAAAATAATTTAACACTTGAACTGCCTGTTATGGGAATATAATTAAATTTTAAGATCTAAATCACCTGCTAGGTTATTTTTGTGTAGTTGGTCACATGAAAGTGAACTTAAAAGCTTATGAACCGATATTACACCTTTTTTATGCTAAATTTTTGGAAAACTAAATTGATTAGGTGACACTTGCTGTTAACCATAACTGATTTTAAAAATTATTAAATTTATTACGTTTTAAAAAGCTTTATAATTTTTACCCTAAATGAACTTAAAAGTTTTATAATTTTGAAAAAATTGTGTGCATGATATCAGAGCCCTCAAGAATTTTCCTTGAATTAATCATTTAACATTATGATATTATCTGCCTTTAGGCAGTCCCTTGCACTGTGTTTATCTTCTTCAACTTGTTCTGTTTTCCTCCAACGTCTTAATTACATGATAAAATATAATAGTTCATACTACATTTGAAGTAGTCTCTCTCTAATCTTTATTCTTCTTTCACCTTTTATTGGTCTTTCTACTATAGTTTTAATTTAACCTTCTCCTCTCGTAATCTCTCATTCATTAGCTTTCTTCCAATGAATGGTTGACATCTAATTTCTCTATTCTTCCACTCTTTTTAATACTTCTAAATTCATCAATCTTTCATTCCATTTAATTTTATCTAATCGTTTCAATACCTACATATCAATTTTACCCCATAATATGTATGTTTTTATTCGTAAAACAGTACACCCCAAAAACAATTTTTCACTAAACGTTTCCTCCTCAGTAAAATTCAATTTTATTACATAGCAATTATTTACCTCTATTAAACACTTATTACGTCATTTTAATTTTTCTTTTTATTATAGTTTCACATTTGCAACCTTCAGTCAGCAAATTTGTTAAGGATCTGTATTGTTTATTTAACTTTTTTTTATTTACAAAATATAAAGTCTTTAAGAACTTACCCGTACAAGTCTTATTGGTGGGAATTTTTAAAACTGACATCTGTCATTTTTCGATGTCCGTCCGCCACTTCCAGTTGTCAGAAACTACAAGAGATAGCAACAAAGGATTTTTGATTTCGTAATCTAAACACAAATTTAGTAGGCCTGGATTGAATTTAAAGTTCCGGTTTTGAAAAAGTTAAAAAAATAAAAGTCAGAAAATAAATGAGAAAGCAACTAACGATTTTCAGATTCATAATCTACACAAAAAGTTAGTGGGCCTGAATTGGGTTTGAATTTCTGATATTGCCCGGAAGTGGCTCAAAACCGGAAGTCAAAAAATCAAAATCGGAATTTGGAAACCAAAATAATGTCATTCGATTCCTCTTAAAGAGTTGATATAAAATCATTGGGTTTAAAGTTCCGGTTTTACCAGAAGTGGCCTAAAACCGGAAGTCAAGAAATCATAGTCAGAAACTAAACTAGATACCAACAAACGGTTTTCGGATTCGTAATCTGTAAAAATAGTTAGAGGGCCTAAATTGGATTTGAATTTCCGATACTGACCAAAAGTGGCCCAAAACCGGAAGTCAAGAAATTAAAGTCGGAATTTGGAAACAAAACTAATGACATTCAATTTCTCTTAAAAATTAGATACAGAAATCAGTAATGGTTTTTCCCATAGGCAAAGGTTAACCTTTTTAAAAATTACCACCAGCCATGAGACCCATCGTCTCATGAAAGGGTTTTTGATACATAAAATTTAAATGAAAAATACAAAATTACAATAACCCTTGCTTACAACTAGCTATTTTATTTACGATTTTATTTAAATGTTCTTGTCGTGTTCCCTTGTATGGGTCTAAAAACAAGTATATCCAGTGAAAACTCGATTTAAAAAATCGACATGAAAACAATATTTTACTTCTCTATATAGGCCTATACGGGAAGATAAAGGAAAAATTTTACGAACAATTTAAATTTCAAGTAGGCTATTAGCTTTTTCTTAATTATCTGTTTAAAGAGGTAAAATCATTTGAAGATTGGAAAAAGGAAAAGTGATCGATCGTAAGAGTATTAGGTAAGAAAGTTAGAGATTGTTCACAACAATAAAGTTGTTGGGATTGGTTGTAAACTTTCAATTGAGCTTTAGTCGGAAGGTTTATCTCGTAAGGTTTAAGTTATCAAACTAATTTAAAGCTCTTAAAGACTCTCATGTGACGTGCCATGAATTTTATATTGTGATTCCTGATACTACAAATAAAGGAGAATTACGTTTTAGAAAACAAGTAACAAAGCAATTTACAAACAAAAATTAATTAAATAGTTAAATTATATTAAATAATTTTAATTTTTAAGTTTGAGATTGAATTTTAACTTGAAATTAAATAAGTTTACTTCCTTACGATAGTTTTGCGGCTTTTTACAATTTCTTCAATAAAATTTTCCACCAAGTGAATTATTACTTCGTCGTGTTCAATACTGCTTGAGTTCCAGCTCCGTGTACAGTTCAGCCATCCTAAGTTTGCTCCTACTGTAAACAAACCAAAGCCAGCTACTACAGGGTGCACGTTAGGGTCCACGACTTTATGGATGTTGTATTCCGATTAAGTTAACTATGTTTTAAATTATAAGTACTAAAAGTACTTAAAATATCAGTCATAATTTGATGTACGCCTAAAAATTTCATTTCTAAAATTACTTTTAAAAGTATTTTGTATTTAAATACTTTTGAAAATATTTTGTTGTTACTTTTTAATCAGCGTGTACACATTTTTATATAATGCGCATGCTCAGTGCCGTTATTATTTGTTGACAGTAGGAGCAAACTAAGAAAGGCTGGACTTTAGTTTTGGAAGGAATGCAGTGCGTTGTTACAGTGGAAGAATGAATGAGTGTTAGCAGTGTTTCACAGCTGATGCATTTGTAGTAGTAGCGTATACTAACTACACTAAAAATATATTCTTATCATCCGGCGCATTAATTTAACAAATACCTACCGGGTTATTAACTTGGTCGGATTCATAATATTTAACTTACCAGTTCATATAAAAAAGTATGTAAATAAATAAATGTAATAAATACAAACAAATATGTTAAATACGGAAAGTTTGAAAGCGAGTGTTTTGTATCAGAGTAATACAACAATCGTTCTCCCAGCATGCGTCACTCATTCGATATACTTCTCCCGTACCCTTCACCCTGCAACTAAAGTCCAGCCTTTCTTAGTTTGCTCCTACTGTCAACAAATAATAACGGCACTGAGCATGCGCATTATATAAAAATGTGTACACGCTGATTAAAAAGTAACAACAAAATACTTTTAAAAGTAATTTTAGAAATGAAATTTTTAGTCCTACATCAAATCATGACTGATATTTTAAGTACTTTTAGTACTTATAATTTAAAACATGCCCAAAACGGGCAGGTGGAGTGTTATTTTAATTGCACTCTATCTGTTTGGTCCAGGGCTAAAAAAAATAATTCTGTTTCTTATCACATAGTCAGCCACTTATATGACTGAACTATTTAAGAACAGAAGAGGTAGAGGTGTAAAAGACACTAGTCAGAGTTATCTCCTCTGAAAGTAATGAATTTCACTATGCAGCCAGACCCTGTGGTGAATTAAGTGAAGGTGTCATTTGCAGGGTGGAAAGTGAGTGCTTTTCGGAGGGCCTGGCATGCTGATAAGCATACTCTTTCAACTCAGTGAGGAAGGCAATGGTAAACCACCTTACTCCTCGTTTTTACTTAGTAAAACCTCTAGAGGTTCAAACCAGCCTTTTGGCTGTTGACCTAAACAACAACAACAACAATTTAAAACATAGTTAACTTAATCGGAATACGACATCCATAAAGTGATGGACCCTAGCGTGCACCCTGTAGTAGCTGGCTTTAGTTTGTTTACAGTAGGAGCAAACTTGGAAGGCTGAACTGTAAATGGAGTTTGGGACCGCACAATACATAATTCTACATCAAATGACGTAAACAGCTGAGTCACAGTGACGTCTTTTGTTACCAGTGTACTTTGATGGTTGGGATTCAATTATCAATATTCCCTGAGGAATGAATGGTCGGCCTGTTTTATAAGTACCACATCAAGTACAACACTGGTTTCAATAACAACATATAATTCACGTTTTCCAACCTCAAACCAACTCGTTAAAAGACGGATGTTTTTTGAAACGTACATAAGAAAACACACAAAATAAATCTAGAGAAAATTCAAAATAGAAATTAAAGGAATACAATAATACTTTCAATCCTATGCTAGAAAAATTCAGAATCATGAATAACAAAATGAAAGAACATAATAGCTTAACGGACCGAACGCACAGGAATTAAACCACAACTATTAATATATCATATTAAGCATTTCGCTTGAAATGCGCCCGGTAAGAGTTTTCGCAGCCGGCGCAAGCGAACTGCTTATTTAGCGCTAACAACTTTGATCGAATTTCACATTTTTCTTTATTCTTTTAATTATTGATCAAAACATGTTTCCAATGCTTTAGTATAACATTGTTTCACTTTAAACGACATTTAGTCTTCATTTCAGTATTAAAAACAAACTGCAAACATTTATTTTCAATAATTTTAATGCCGCGGGACCCGATTTAGTATGTTTTTTTATATCGGATCTCGGAAAATGTCCTCCTCCTCCGATTGACGTTAGGCGGCAGCACCGTATACATGTTACATGTTACGGTTCGGCTGCCCTGTCTTATATGCTATAATTTTGCTGTGAGTTGGCATGCTCGGCTAGCTCAGTCGGTAGAGCATTAGACTCTTAATCTCAGGGTCGTGGGTTCGAGCCCCACTTTGGGCGGTTAATTTTTTTCTTCATAAAATCAATTTTATACAAACAATTTATTTACAAAAAAAGTATAACTATAATAAATTATTATTATTTTTATTATTATTATTATAAATAATAAATTATTTTTTAACGTCATACTTATCATCTCGCGTATTGTTATGATAGAACATAATTATCCCCACAAAATTACAATAAAATTGTAAACTGACCGGTAAGAGTTTTGCAGAAACGGTCGCATCAATAGTCAATTTATTTTTAGAAATTATATAATATATTCAACAAAACGTTATGATATCCTCTCAAAATTACAATAAAATTGTAAACTGACCGGTAAGAGTTTTGCAGAAACTGCGTTGTACTAACAATTCAAAGGTGTAACAAAAGGTTAAGGATATCTGGAGTAGGTAAGAGTTTGAAAATATGGCTCAAACATCACAAAAACGTATAAATTAAAAATCTATATATAATTAAGTTTATATATAGATTTTTAATTTATACGTTTTTGTGATGTTTGTGCCATATTTTCAAACTCTTACCTACTCCAGATATCCTTAACCTTTTGTTACACCTTTGAATTGTTAGTACAACGCAGTTTCTGCAAAACTCTTACCGGTCAGTTTACAATTTTATTGTAATTTTGAGAGGATAAAACTATTGTTTTCCAAACATATATTTGTTCCTTGTACACTATTACATTGTCAATATTGTAATAGAATTTTAATTTTGAAAACTTGCTTCTAAGGGTTAAAAAATGTAACTACCAAATAAAAATAAATATAACTTCTGTACCCTCCCGAATCTTCTTTATTTTTATTTACACATAAATATTTATTTACAAATTCATCTAGCGATGAAGGGTGATGGACGAAAATAAATGATCAGAAAATGTTAGACCTGATCGGTAATCGAATCCGAAACTCCTGGTTTAGAAGCTAGTTGCGTTGACCATGACACCACGGGCTTACATTTCACAAGTGCTGTACTTCTGAAAATCATCATTAGTGTCCATAATATTACCGTAACAGGCAGGTGTAGTGTTAAATTATTTGCACTCGATTTGCTAGTTCCAGGGCTTCAAAAAATAGTTCTGTTTCTTATCACAAGGTCTGCCAATCATACTTTTTTTTATTGTAGATATTCTGCAACTAGTTACTTAAAACTAACGAACAGTTTAACGGACCGCGCCCACAGGAATTAAACCACAACTATTAATATATCATATAAAACTATTGTTTTCCAAACATATATTTGTTCCTATTACACTATTACATTGTCAATATTGATAGAATTTTAATTTCGAAAACTTGCTCATAAGGGTTAAAAAATGTAACTACCACATAAAAATAAATATAACTTCTGTACCCTCCCGAATCTTCTTTATTTTTATTTACACATTAATAATTATTTACAAATTCATCTAGCGATGAAAGGTGATAAACGACAATAAATGATGAAAAAATGTCAGACCTGACAGGTATTCGAGTCCGTAACTCCTGGTTTAGAAGCTAGTTGCGTTGACCATGACACCACGGGTTTGCCTTCTCACAAGAGCTGTACTTCTGAAAAGAAGTCATCATTAGTGTCCATAATATACCCATAACAGGCAGGTGGATTGCACTCAATCTGCTAGTTCCAGGCCTTAAAAAATAGTTTTGTTTCTTATCACATGGTCAGCCAATTATATGACTGAAGCATTTTAGAACAGAAGAAGTAGAGGTGTAAAAAACACTACCCAGAGTTATCTCCTCTGAGAGTAATGAAGTTAATAACAAAGCCAGATCCTATGGTGAATGAAGTGAAGGTGTCTTTTGTAGATGCTTTTTGGAGGGCCCGGCATGCTCATAAGCGTACTTTTCCACTCAGTGAGGAAGGCATCCTAAAACGTTCACATACATCCTAAACGTTTATTACTATATTTAATACGCCCATAACAGGCGGGTAGAATGTTAAATTATTTGCACTCGATCTGCTAGTTCCAGAGCTACAAAAAATAGCTATTTGTTTCTTATCACATGGTCAGCCAATAAAACAACAATGCTTACAATGCGTACAATGCTTACTGCTTAGTGCTTAAGAAATCAAGTAAAACGTACTAAGTAGAAACACGGTGCTATCAAGATTGAAACAAATTAATCTGGGTTCAGTTAAAATTTTACTTATGAGACATTTCTAACAACCCCCACCTCATTCCATTCGTCATAATATTCTCCAGTTGTAACTTATCATTTTGCAAACGAATATTAAAAGTTGCTGACTCATTAATGCTGTTTCTAGATAACTTCTATTAATATTTTATATTTTCAAATAAAATTAAGATTTAATTTTATGTAAAAATATAATATAAAGGTTAGCATGAAGGTTAGTTTTTTAATTTTTACACACTTTTTACTTTCTCTTGCCTACGTGAGTATGTTGTTACGGTGATCAGCCTGGTTGGCTGGTTTGAACCTGTAGAGGTTTTACTAAGTAAAACAAGGAGTGAGGTGATTTACAATTGCCACAACTCACTGAGTGGGAAAGTACGCTTATCAGCAAGCAGGCCCTCTGAAAAGCACTTATTTTCCACTTTGCAAATGACACCTTCACTTCATTCACCACAAGGTCTGGCTGTACAACGAAATTCATTACTTTCAGGGTAATAACTCTCACAATTACTTAGTACTCTCGGTATTACTTTCAGAGATAACTCTGATTAGTGTTTTTTACGCCTCTACCTTTTCTGTTCTTAAATGATTCAGTCACTTAATTGGCTGACCATGTGATAAGAAACAGAACTATTTTTTGTAGCCCTGCAACAAACCGATTGAGTGTACGAGGGGGTACCCAAAAGTATCCGGAATAGCTCTGCTGTGGGCGGAGCTTGTGCAGTACAAATTCCCGCCACTAGGCTGCTTGTAGCGCTACTCATTGCCAGTTCAATGCCATTTTGTTCGTTGATCTAGCTTGTTCTGTTCTCGTGCAGTGATTGTTCTCGCTAGTGCTGTTTTGTGCTCGTGTCGTTTTTCATGATGGCAAGTTTTAATGAACAACGTGCGGCTGTGAAATTTTGCTTCTTGCTCGGTAAAAACGCCGCGGAAACAGTTGTAATGTTGAACACAGCTTACAAAGACGACGCTATTGGAAAAACCCAAGTGTACGAGTGGTTTTTGCGCTTTAAAATGGCGACATGTCGATTGAGAACAAACCTCGTTCTGGACGACCGTCGACTTCCCGAACAGACGAAAATGTTGTGAAAGTGAAAGAAATTGTACGAACAGACCGACGACAGACCATTGACCAAATATCACAGGTTAGTGGGTTATCTTGGAGCTCAGTCCAACGCATTTTAACAGAAGACTTGACAATGAAATGAGTCGCTACCAAGTTTGTGCCTCGGGTTCTGACAGACACTCAAAAGGAACGTCGAATTGAAACGTGTTGTGATTTGAAACAACAGCTTGAAACTGATCCAAATTTCATGTCAAAGATCATTACGGGTGACGAGTCTTGGTGCTATGGGTACGACCCAGAAACCGAACAACAATCCAGTCAATGGAAGACTTCATTATCACCCCGACCAAAAAAAAAGTCGTCAAGTCAGATCGAACATAAAAACAATGCTGATTTGTTTTTTTGATGTGAGTTTGATGTTTCCATTCAGAGTTCGTTCCACCAGGCCAGACGGTAAATCAAGCTTTTTATCTTGAAGTGTTAAGAAGACTACGAAACAGCATTCGTCGTAAAAGACCTAATTTGTGGCAGACAGGGGACTGGTTTTTCCACCACGACAACGCGCCTGCACACACGGCAATCTCGGTTACCCAGTTTTTGGCGAAAAACGGCATGGTTTTGCTACCACACGCACCGTACTCACCCGATCTGGCTCCGTGTGATTTTTTCTTGTTCCCACGCATGAAAAGGGGCATGAAAGGTCTCCGATTTAACAACGTTGATGATGTCAAGAAAAAAACGACGGATGAGCTGGCAGCCATCACTGAAGAGGAGTACAAAAAATGTTTTGAACAGTGGAAGCACCGGTGGGACAAATGTATTAGTTGTAATGGAGAGTATTTTGAAGGGGATAAGGTTCTTTTGTAAAAAAATTAAAAATAAATAGTTTTAAAAAATAATTCCGGTTTCTTTTGGGTACCCCTCGTAAATAATTTTACACTCCACCTGTCTGTTATGGATATATGAATATATAGGAATAAAAGTATTGACTGAAGCTTTTAAGAACAGAAGAGGTAGAGGTGTAAAAGACACTAACCAGAGTTATCTCCTCTGAGAGTAATGAATTTCATTACACAGCCAGACCCTGTGGTGAATGATGTGAATATGTCATTTACAAAGTGGAAAGAAGATGCTTTTCATATAGCCTGGCATGCTGATAAGCATACTTTTAACTCAGTGACAAAGGCAAACCACCTCACTGCTCGTTTTACTTAGTAAAGCATCCATAGGTTTAAACCAGCCTTTCGGTGATGACCTAAACAACAATACTCTTAAAAATGGTACAGTTTACATAATGTGGGCAGGGAAAGTAAAATCCACATAAACTGCTAGAAATTTAATTTTTATTGACTATTTAAGGTTATAATAATATCAGTAAGTATATTAAAAGGACCTAAAGGCTTTTAATGAACCGTTGTTGCAATATTAATGACATAAAATTCCTTCTAAATTATTTCTCAAAAATGAGGTCGTTAGTGTGTTTTCTATTATGAATAATATGAATCCATTTGATTCTCCAGGCAATCTCTTTAATATTTCATACTGTTTTTCTCTCTTCTAATCTCTACAGTCTTCTATTCTACTCAGTTTTTGTAAAATTTTACATTCAATAGAAAACATTGCTTTAAACCATTTTGTAAATTTTATTTTATTTTTAAAAAGAATTCATAACTGGAGATTGTCTTTTTCATTATGTTAGGTACGTCATTCTAACCTCTACTCACACCATTATTATAATAAGCAATTTTTTAACCTAATAAAAAACTAAAACTTTCTGCAAAATTTCTACTGGATTTTATTATTATTTTTAATCTGGTGTAAAACACTCACATGACTTTCTTTTTCCTATTTAGTAAGTAATGCAAACAAAATATGACCTACGTTTAATCGTGAGTAAATAATGTAGTAAAATAAAAGACAACCTAATTTTAATCATAAATAAATGACGCTAAATTAAAATTTACCTCTTTTCGACTCGTAATTACGGAATATCACTAATTATTGACGTTAAACTAAGATCTGTAGAAGAAATGTTTGGAAAAAGTTGTCGGTTTTTTTAATTTTCTACGAATATAACTTTACTTATTTTCTTTTGTAGTAAAATGCATACTAAGACCAAAATCTCGAAAAACCCGATTTTTACCGATTTTGGTGAGCAAAATACGTGAAATCACTAACTGGCGCCTGAATACGTGCGAAAAAATGCTTAAATTGAAAATTGTAGGTTTTGTACATGACTTTAATCATTACAATTTTACCCAAAATAAATGTCAACTGCAATGTTAACAGAAATCTTTTTTTACCATGAGATCACAGCCCTTCACGAATTTCAGCAGACATGCCGTTCACCCTATTATAAACCGCACGAATTAACTACTTACGGACGATCGATTTTGATGAAAATTTTTGTGTCGGGTACCCTCGTAGTCTGCCCATAACAGACAGGTAAAGTATCAAATTATTTACACTCAATCTGTTCGTTGCGGGGCTAAAATAAATAGTTCTGTTTCTTATCACATGGTCAGCCAATTAAATGACTGAATCATTTAAGAACAGAAGAGGTAGAGGTGTAAAAGACACTAATCAGAGTTATCTTCTCTGAAAGTAATGAATTTCATTGTACAGCCAGACCCTGTGGTGAATGAAGTGAAGGTGTCATTTACAGAGTGGAAAATATGTGCTTTTCAGAGGGCCCGGCATGCTGATAAGCATACTTTTCCATTCAGTGAGGAAGGCAATGGTAAACCACCTCACTCCTCGTTTTACTTGGTAAAACCTCTAGAGGTTCAAACCAGCCTTTCGGCTGTTGACCTAAACAACAACAACACCCTCGTAGTACGTAACTTAAGTTTAAATTTCTAACCTCGTATGATTTTCCATTTTTGAGTTATTTTGTTTGCACGTACTCGCACACACACACACACACACACACACACACACACCACCCACCACCACCAAACTTAATAAAAATCGTGTTTTTGGGTACAGGCGAGCTGAAAATTCGTATCTGCGATAAAAATTCGAATTAGAAAACTAAAATGAAATCATAACTTTAACTCTTTATTAATCGTATACTACAGCAAGAAAAAGTAAAAAAAACCATCAAATTTAATCACTACTATCGGTTTCATAATCATAGAAACCCGAATTTGAACCCTTGCATCTCCAAAACTATGAGTTGGATTTTAACATATTTTACATCAAAATTTAGTTCATTTTATTCTGCATTGACCTATAATAGTCCTATATTTTTTATATTATTTAAAAATTGCCATATCGAGGTTGGAAGACAAAAAGACCCGGTTTTTTCGCTATCGCAACAAATTTCATGCATTTAGAAGCGTGAAACTCGGTAACTATTTGACCGAAAAGTTTTACATTTTAACACAACATCCGATAATTATATTCTTAAAGCGTGTACGAAATTTCAAATTCGTCTGTCATTTAAATTTTGATTTATTAACAATATTCTGAACCCTTGCTATCTCGGTAACCGCTCGATCGTTCGGCACGGGCAAACTATCGTTTTATTCAGTATAAAACAATTAACACAGATATGTTAATACTTACTTACTTACTTAAGCGAGGTCTCTTACAGCATCATCAGGCCGTTTCTCGCATCTCAACCTCCATTTGCCCCTATCCAGTGCATCTTCAGGAGCCAGTTGCCTCAAATTCATGGCGTTTTGAATGTCTTGCTCCCATTTTCTAGGAGGGCGCCCCCTTTTTCTCCTTTCTTGAGGTGTCCATTCCATTATGAACTTGGGTCATCTAGCTTCTGACATTCTTTTTACATGTCCATACCATAACAGTTGGCGACTTTCTATTGCTTCAACAACTGACTCCTGTTGATTCATTCTTCTTCTTATTTCTTCATTTCTTATGTGACAGATATGTTAATAACAAGAAATATTGGTTGGCCAATGTTGTGGTAGAATTTTTAAAATTTAGAAAAATAGTCTTGGCTATGCAGAGGGTGGGTGCTACTATCAGGTATTCAGCCCGACAGTATGTCACGTAGACTACACATGGATGGCAGCGCCCACCCCCGCATTACCCAGTCTATTTTTCAAAATTTTAAAAATTCCACCACAACATTGGCCAACCAATATTTCTTGTTATTAATTGTTTTATGCTGAATAAAATGATAGTTTGCCCGTGCCGAACGATCGAGCGGTTACCTTGATAGCAAGGGTTCAGAATATTGTTAATAAATCAAAATTTAAATGACAGACGAATTTAAAATTTCGTACACGCTGTAAGAATATAATTATCGGATGTTGTGTTAAAATTTCAAACTTTTCAGTCAAATAGTTACCCAGTTACACGCTTCTAAATGCATAAAATTTGTTGCGATAGCAAAAAAACCGGGTCTTTTTGTCTACCAACCTCGATATGGCAATTTTTAAATAATATTAAAAATATATGACTATTATAGGTAAACGCAGAATAAAATGAGATAAATTTTGATGTAAAATATGTTAAAATCCAACTCATAGTTTTGAAGATGCAAGGGTTCAAAATCGGGTGTCTATGATTATGAAACCGATAGTACACACCCTGTTTGAATGATTGAGATGAGGATAAATACGTATATTTTAACAGTATTGCTTATTCATTTGTGACTATCAGCCAGTCACTTTAGTAAAATGGTCGACCTACAAAATTGGTACTACTTAACAACCAAAGCGATTTTCTGTGAGCTGACAGACTGGGTTGGCCTGGAAACCAAAACCACCGGCGTAACGATTTTTCTATTCACTACTGAAATAGAGAAAAATATTTCGAATGAAACTATTCGTTTACAATATACCTCTTAAAAAAGACTTTGAGAAATAAAACAATATTCTTGTTGCACTTCATGGCTCTCTAAGTAAAATTAGAAAAAAAATACTTAATTTTTTCACTAGATTATAAATCCAGGGCTACAGCAAATAGTTCTGTTTCTTATCACGTGTTCAGCCAATTATTTGACTGAACTATTTAAGAACAGAAGAGGTAGAAGTGTAAAAGACACTAGTCAGAGTTATCTCCTCTGAAAGTAATGAATTTTATTATACAGCCAGACCCTGTGGTGAAGGAAGTGAAGGTGTCATTTGCAGGGTGCAAAGTACGAGAAACTCGTAGATGCTTATCGGAGGGCCTGGCATGCTGATAAGCATGAGCTACTTTTGTACTCAATGAGGAAGGCAATTTTAAACCATCTCACTCCTCCTTTTACTTACGCTGGTTTCACACCGCCGCCGCGAAATCGCTGCGATATCGTGACAGTGGTTTCGCTGTTATTTCGCAGTGAAATGACTTTCACACCAGCGCGAAAATTTCAAAGCGTTACAGCGTGATTCCTGGTGCTTTTGTTATAATGGTCGATTGGCTTCGGGAGTGTTTATACAAAATGTCAAGTATTTCTTTTTCTGAAAAGAAAATGTGAATCATGAAATCTATTTCAGGTCGTAGCCTGACTGACTGAATCAATAATGTGTTATCCATGGTAATAGTAAACTTGCAAAAGATAACAGAATGCAATTTTCTGAAATGTTTCGCTGGGATATCGGTCGACTGCGACAGATTTCTTGCGGTACTGAAGCGATATTGTGGTGAACTGGCGAAACTACGGCGGTAGGGAGAAAGGATTTCACTGCTCTAGCCGTCTCAACCGATATCTCCGTAAGTAGGTAACACATTGTTTCACCTGACTATCGCGTATTCAGATCGACAACTTGATGTGGAACGAAAGCGAAGCCGCTGTTACGGTTTCGCGGCGTCGGTGTGAAAACGGCGTTAGTAAAACCTCTAGAGGTTCAAATCAGCCTTTCAGCTGTTGACCTAAACACAGATTGTAAATTATGATTTATTTGTCGACAATCTATACCTTATGAAACAGATCTTAATTGTTTATACTGAAATTCACGCTTTCATTTCTTTCATCTTGGTTCTGAATACATATTTCTACCTCTTCTGCTCGTTCATTCTTAAATCAAAGATTTGATGTGAATACTCACGACATAAGACAAAGGACTATGCTTTAAACCTTAAAAAACCGAGAAAATGTAACTTATATTTCTTCTTTCATTAAAACAGACATAAAAAAAATTTGGTGTGAAATACACACGTCATTCTCTTGCCAATGCGAATAATGAACAAAATAACCTAAAATTAGATGTAAACAAAAATCTAAGCTCAAAAAACGTAATCTAATTTTAATCATGATTGAATAATGCAAAATGAAAACTAACCTTAGTTTAGTTTAATAATATGGAAAATCACTCTCTTACTTCACACTAGGCTCTGTAGAGAAACTTTCTTTAAATAAGGAAAAAATGTCACTTTTCACTTTTTTGCGATTTTCTCAAAAACGGCTCCTACAATTTTTTAAAAAATTGCCTCATTTACTTCAATTTTAAGATCTGTAAGATAGGGTAAGCGCCATGTCTGCTGTAATTTTGGATAGCCTGTGCTTTCGTAGAAAAATGTGTTTTTTTAATTTGCTACCTTATTATGAATTTTAGAGCAAAAGTGAATAAAATCAAAGTTTTAGACAATTTAGAAACCGACAACTTTTATTTCAAACTATTTTTGTATAAAGCATAGTTTAGCGGTAATTAGTGATTTTCTGTTATTTTATGAAAATCTGTAAAAAAAT
Organism: Catonia carolina; assembly: GCA_035578175.1. NCBI lineage: Eukaryota > Metazoa > Arthropoda > Insecta > Hemiptera > Achilidae > Catonia > Catonia carolina. Next base: position 17,107,041 of record JAQMRL010000016.1, on the reverse strand, counting down.
TTATTGTTTAAGATTTCAGCCTTAGTATGCATTTCAGGACAAAAGTGTATATATAAACAAATTTATAGGAAATTAAACGAACTACGACTTTTATTTTAAGCATTTTTCTCTACAGAGCCTAGTTTAGCGTCAAAATATGATTTTTCATATTATTGAGTCAAACTAAGGTAAGTTTTCATGTTGCATCATTCACTCATGATTAATATTAGGTTATGTTTTTTTGAGGTTAGTTTATTTATTTTTGTTTATTTCTAATGTTTTATTACCTACTATTGTTAGTTTACGTGGTTCATTATTTGCATTGGCTAGAGAAAGTCAAAATCTGTAAAAAAATTTATACAGAAAAAATGTATTAAATTAAAAAAAAATTTATTAAAAAAAATTTATACAGAAAAAAAATTTATTTTTTTATCTGTAAAAATTTATTTATTTTTATTTATAGTGTGTTAGAGTGTTTTACACGAATTTTTTTTCTTTAGTATTTATATTTATTGTAACTAACTTAATTTTTATTTATTGTTAGACTCACGAATAATTTTACTCAAACTTAAACTACCTAACGATTACATTATTATAAGAAAAATAAAACCTAATGGCTACTTTCATTCTCCAACAATAATAATTATTATTTGAAGATGCAACTCTAATCATTAAAATGTCTTATCTAGATACTTACTCAGTAGAAATGAAAAAATGATTACTTTATAGAAAGGTGAAAAACTTGCATGCAAACGTGCAAGTTAATTATTAAATTTATTGGACCTTATCAACTAGATTTAAAGCTGTAAAAATCGTTTTATGTCATTTCATATAGTCAGTCAATTAAACTGATATATTGATGAAAAAGAAACGTATAGATGTAAGTGGCATTTACCACGGTTATCTCCTATGAACATAATGAATTTCATTAAAAGCTAAACCTTGTGACGTATAAAAGTGTTATTTGCAAGGTAGAAAAGATGTACATCACAGAAAGTTTGGTGTAGGCTACAGAAAATTACTAGAGGTAATGTCGCGGCCAGTCAGCATTTAATAACTAATTTTCGTAGATGAAGGTTCCTGGTTCAAATCCTAGTAAAGATAGTTACTTTTATACAATTTTGGATACTGGAGAGTGGTTACCGGTGTACGAGGTGTGGCTTTTATTAAATAACGAGTTGTTTTAGCTTTCGTAAGAAACAAAAACTTTCGTAAGAAAGCTAAGAACAAAAGCTAAGTAAGAAAGCTACTCCTTAAGAGGAATAAAATGACAAAATGTTTAGGGTTAAAAATGAGTTCAAAAATTAGTTCAAAATGGGTTCAAAATGTTTTAGTTTCCAAATTCCGACTTTGGGTTTTGGACTACTTCCGGTCAACACCGGAACTTCAAATTCAATCCAGGCTCACTAACTTTTTGCGTAAATTACGAATCCGTAAACCGTTTGTTGTTACCTCTTGTAGTTTCTGACATCTGGGGGTGACGGACGGATATAGGGAAATGATAGATGATAAATTAAAAAATTGCCACCAAAAAATGAAAACGATATCAGTCGATTATGAAAATTATTAAGAACGTAGTTCTAAAATTGAAGAGATTCCTGAACTTAGCTAAACACTTAACCCGAGATCTTCAGATTAGTAATCAAGGATTCGTATCATTTTGAAAAATATCATATTTTTTGACTCCGAGAGGAGATGAATCATCATTCAATAAAATTGTGCTTAACAAAAAAATCTATAGAAATTCAAACCCAGTGGTTTTTTGTTCTAAATGAACAATAAAGCAAATCTCAATCACATTAATTTAAATAAATTTCAAAATCTGCCCATAACAGACAGGTGGAGTATCAAATTATTTACACTCAATCTGTTCGTTTCAGGGCTAAAATAAATAGTTCTGTTTCTTATCACATGGTCAGTCAATTAAATGACTGAATCATTTAAGAACAGAAGAGGTAGAGGTGTAAAAGACACTAATCAGAGTTATCTCCTCTGAAAGTAATGAATTTCATTGTACAGCCAGACCCTGCGGTGAATGAAGTGAAGGTGTCATTTACAGAGTGGAAGATATGTGCTTTTCAGAGGGCCCGGCATGCTGATAAGCATACTTTTCCATTCAGTGAGGAAGGCAATGGTAAACCACCTCACTCCTCGTTTTACTTAGTAAAACGTCTACAGGTTCAAACCAGCCTTTTGGCTGTTGACCTAAACAACTAAACAACAACAAATTTCAAAATATTAAGAAATTTCATCCTTAAATAATTTTATCCATTTAATAAATGAGTAACATAAATAGATGACTGGAAAAGAACAATAAATAAAAGTTATCTCTTCATATAAACGACCTATTTTCCACGATCATAAAAAGGTAATTTAATACTCTATTTGAGAGAATACTTATAATATATGTGCGAGTAAAATTTCAAAGATAGCAAGTACGTATTACGTGGTTGAAAAATGGGTGGCATTATAAGAAAATAATTTACATTGGACAACTGTTACGATGTACGCGAATGAAGGAACAGTTTAGATAATAAATGCGAAGAGTTTCACTACTAGGTGACCACGACAAGTCTTTTCTTATGAAGTAGAAAGCGTTTTTGGTTCTGTTCATTCAATGAAAGAAACATCTGAAAGTACATTCCGCATTTACTACTCATCATTTTTTACTACAAAATGTCCCATTAATCGAATACACAAACTGATTAGGTATGTCCACACTCATTCGACTTTCGATTCAACGTCGCATACGACATGGCATGCGCTTAAGAGGCATGCCACCTTCCCACACTCATTTGAAGAAATTTATCTAAAAGAAAAACAAATATTTTTGAACAATGCACTAAATTAAAGTCTGTTCTTTCCTGCATTGAATGGTTTGATTTAGATAATTTTATTTAAAAATTAATCGGAGATAACTCCAGCAATTTACGCAAAGAAGTACTCAGTTTTTAGCCGGTGTTCCGTTAATGTGGTTTTTAAACGTCCGTTACTCCGTCCAGGCTTTTCATAAAAATCGGCGTTTAAGTACGTTGAATATCAGAGTTTTTTTTATAATATGAATATTTTAAAAGTTAAATCTCATGTTCCGTTTTAATATGCCGGCCATTTTTTTAAAAAAGTGCTTTTTTGGCTCCACGTAAGGGTAGGGTGATGTAGGATGATTTTTGGACTGAACCATGCATTTTCACAACGGTATTATGTCAAGCAAAGCGTTTATTTAATTTAAATAAAAACATCGTTAAATTATTCAAAATGAACTAAATTATTCAGAATGAGTTGCAGCAGGAAAAACACAGAAGATTGTTTTTCTAAACGACTCTATACTCAAAGTGGATACCGCTATAGAGCTCAGTTTCTTCAAGAAGTTTAGAGACTAATAGAATTTTCTAATGACACCACATACCAATTTCTAATTACAAATGCAAAATACGATACATGGCACAACAATGCTGTAAAAATGCATGGTTCAGTCCAAAAATCATTTCCCTCTCTTTACGTGAAGCCAAAATACACTTAAAAAAAATGGCTGGCATTTTATAATGGAATATCAGACTTCTATTTTAAAATGTTCATATAGAGAAAACTCTGATCTTCAACGTACTTAAACGCCGTTCTTTTATGAAAAGCCTGGACGGAGTAACGGACGTTTAAAAACCACATTAACGGAAAACCGGCTAAAATCAGAGAACTCTTTATGCGTAAATTGCTGCATCTCCGACTAGTTTCAAGTTAAAATAATATAAGTCAAACCAATCAACGCAGGAAAAAATAGGCTTCAATTTAGTGTAGAGTTCAAAAATATTCATTTTGTTTTTTTGAGATAAAGCCCTTCAAACGAATGTGGACAGATGATGTCATGCCTTTAAACGCATGCGATGTAGCATGCGACGTCACATTCGACATCCCATGCGACGTTAAATGCGACGTCGAATGAATGTGGACATAGCTATTGAAATACTGATTCATGCCCTCAATAATACTGCCCATAACAGGCAGATGGAGTGTTAAATTATTTGCACTTGATCTAGTTCTAGGGCTACAACAAATAGTTCTGTTTCTTATCACATGGTCAGCCGATTATATGACTGAAACATTTAAGAACAAAAGCCGTAGAGATGTAACAAACACTATTTAGTCACAGTTATCTCCTCTGAGAGTAATGAATTTCATTATATAGCCAGACTTTGTGGTGAATGAAGTGAAGGTGTCATTTGCAGAGTAGAAAATATGTGCTTTTCAGAGCATGCTGATAAGCATACTTGTTCACTCAGTGAGAAAGGCACAGGTAAACCACCTCACTCCTCGTTTTACTTAGTAAAACCTCTACAGGTTCAATCCGGCCTTTCAGCTGATGACCTAAACAACAATAGGTTATAATTGTTATTGAAAGGCTAGAAAAAAATGGCTGAGAAAATGTATAACAGAGCTACGAGAGCAAGTATTGGCAACATTACTGGTAAATTATTGGCTAGCTATGAAGTGGGTGGAGGGCGATGCTCATCAGCTTTGAAAAATAGTATAGTGGTACCTTTTTTTTATTTTATTTTGCAATCAGTTAATAAATACAATAACTTTAAGCAAATATGAGAAAATCTGAGTAATGTCCTTAGATTCAAAACACAAACGACACTCAGTAGTGTGTTTGAAAAAGACCAAACTGTGAAGAAACAAAAATACATCTATACAAAATCAAACTTGATGAACCGTGAATCAACATCCCGAAACACAAAGTGTTGAAGTTGGAGATGACAATGCCGATGGTGGAGATGAAAACGACGCCAATTACGAGATGCCGATAATTAGGAGTTGAAGTAGAAAAGATAAAAAAATTTAAATGACTAACAAAATCGTAGAGGTAAGTCCAATGGTTACCTAACTTCAATTTCGTTCGATATTCCGTTCTTGAAACATTTTATTCACATACACAAAATTCACAACACCCCATACGCACATGCAGACTAATCACTTAAATAACTTTTTTGGGTTCAGAGAGCCTGAAAACATGTAATATTTCTGGTAAAAACTCTATTTTGAAAAATCGTCATAAAACAATACTTTCCCACTCGCTTTTGAATTGCTGGCAAGCAAATTTTTGTTTACTTATCACAGTTGGTTATTACTTTGATGATTAACCCAATTATTGTCATGTTATGAATATTATGTACATAATATTACATAATACGGGCCATTACATAATACTATGTATAATATTACATAATATTTTACATAATTCGGGCCATTACATAATTATATGTATAATATTACATAATATTATACATAATACGGGCCATTATATAATACTATGTATAATATTACATAATATACATAATACGGCCCATTACATAATACTATGTATAATATTACATAATATTACCTATACATAATATGGCCCTTTACATAATACTATGTATAATATTACATAATACGGGCTGGCCCGTGGTGTCGTGGTCAGCGCAACTGGCTACTATGCCGGGGTCCCGGGTTCGATTCCCGGTCAGGTCTGGCATTTTTTTCATCTGTAAATCACCACATATCATTACCTACGCACAAACCCAAGGCTTATGTAGGCATCATCCCTCAATATAAAAAATAATCAGTCCTAATCGCTGGGTAAACACTTGACGTGATCAACTAGTACAAGAGTACATTCACGACGATGTACGGGAGTCTATTCTTGAACCAACTAAACGTTATTATTTTATTATGTGTAGAGACCATAACGGGTAGACATTGTTTATTTAAAAGTCTTAGTAAAGATGAAGAACACGTACTAACGACAGAGTATGGGGTAAAACCACAAGAGTTTGAAGAATTTCTTTCGTTATCCTGGTGGATAGTTACTTTGAACATTACTTACATAAAGTTTCGTCTATCTATATTACTCTAAAGTAAGATAGGTCAACGCGAAGTCATGAATAACTACTGCAAATTTATAATCCTTGTTTCAGAAAGTTTAACCATGAAATATCTTTTTGTAGTAACATTTTTCCATCAGAGTTTCTTTCATCTATTCATGTTTAAGATACTCAAATGCTCTCAAATGATCGATTAGGAAATTAACAAGAAAAATCTGGTGTGAAACACTCACACAACTTTCTCTTGCCAGTGAAAATAATTAACAATAAACCTAACATTAGTAATAAAACATAAGAAATAAACAAAAAACTAACCTCAATAAACATAACCTAATTTTAATCATGAGTGAAAGACGCAAAATGAAAATCAACCTCAGTTTGGCTTAGAAATACGGAAAAGCACTCTTTTTCTCTAAACTAGGCTCTGTAGAGAAAAATTCTCTAAATAAAAGTTGTAGATCTTTTAATTTTCTATAAATTTAATTATATACACTTTTGTCGTAAAATGCATACTAAGGCCGAAATGTTAAAAAAATCGATTTTTCTCACGTTTTCGTGAAAAAAAAACAGAAAATCGCAAATTACCGCTAAACTAAGCGTTATACAAAACAATGTTTGAAATAAAAGTTGTAGAATTTTAAATTCTCTACAACTTTTATTATATACATTTTTGCTCTAAATTGCATATTAAAACCGTAATCTTAAAAAAACAATGTTTTTACGTGAAAATAGCCTCATTTAAAATTTCAGCAAACATGACGCCTACCCTATCTTGTAGAGAATAAAAAATTGAGTGAACCAGGCGATTTTTAAAAAAATTGTAGGACTAGTTTTTGAGAAAATCGTAAAAAAGTGAAAAATTACACGAATAAACTACTACTTCCGGTTGATCGATTTTGATGAAAATGTTCGTGTCGGGTCCGGTAAGGGTATGTAACTTATTTTTCAAGTTTGTACGATATTCCGTTCTTGAGATATTTTGTATACACACACACAGACACACACACAGACCAATCGCTAAAAACATGATTTTTGGGTTCAGGGAGTCTGAAAACGTATAGGGGGGGGGGTGAAAACTCGATTTCGAAAAATCGACATGAAAACAATACTTTCCTTCCTATATATTTATATAGGCAAGAGAAAGTAAAAATATTAAATTTATGAAATCATTTAATAGGTTGGGTGTTGTTGATTAGGGCCTATGTACAAATTTATTCAAGGCATTATTTTATTTATTTTTAATTTTATTATTTTATTAATTTTTGCATTCAAGGGCAGATGGCCGTTCGCTCAAAAAATGTACTTGGCAACCGAACTATGGAACAAGTTAAAGATTTCAAATATTTAGGATGCAGGATTTCCTATGATAAAAAAATATGACGTAAGTAAAAACTGGTAAATTCAGCGCTGTATGCGGTTCTATTCGCAGGACAATAGAAAAGAAAACGAGACAGGGCACCTAAATGAAATTTTAAAGAACACTGGCTGTACCACTCATAATATATAGGAGTGAAACATGGGTGGCACTACAGAAGAACGAATTTCGTATCCAGGTTGCAGAAATGAGATTTTTGCGGGGAATCAAAGGTTGTACCGGGTTAGATAGAGTACGTAACGAAACTATACGACCCGAGTTAAATGTTCCATCACTGTGGGAAACATTAAGAATATTAAAAGAGAAACTGGTTCAACCATTAACTTTGCATACCAGCACACAGACTTCTACTAAGAGCATCAAAATATGAACCTAGAGGAAAGCGAAGCTTGGGAAGACCTAAAAAGAGATGGATCCGGAACAGGCCACTGAGTCTAATCCTTGATAGATGATGATTATGATGATGAGGTTGAGTGTTGCAGTTAATCTGCCTCAGTAGATCTACAATATTACAAAATGAGAAATTCGTATCCAGGCCGCAGAAATGAGATTTTCGCGGGGAATCAAAGGTTGTACCGGGTTAGATAGAGTACGTACCGAAACTATACGCACCGAGTTAAATGTTCCGTCACTGTGGGAAACATTAAGAATATCAAAAAAGAAACTGGTCCAACCATTAACTTCGCATACAAGCACACAGACTTCCACTAAGAGCATCGAAATATGAATCTAGAGGAAAGCGAGGCTTGGGAAGACCTAAAATGAGATGGATCCGGAACAGGCCACTGAGCCTAATCCTTGATAGATGATGAGGTTGAGTGTTGCAGTTAATCTGCCTCAGTAGATCTACAATATTACAAAATGAGAAAGTATTCCACTAGCGGAAAAATAATACAGCTGTTTTATAATAAAATTAAAGAAAGAAACGAAATTGTTTTCATACTTGATCATTATAAACTTCTAAAACAACCAAATCGAAACAAAAAAATTACGCACACGCGCGCGCGCGCACACACACACACACACACACACTGTTAACAACATGATTTTCAGATTCAGAAGGCCTGAGAACGTGTATTTCCGGCGAAAACTCGATTTTCAAAAATCGATATGAAAACAATACTTCTCTTCCCTATATATTTATATATTGACCATAACAGGCAGGTAGAGTATTAAATTATTTGCACTCAATTTGCTTGTTCCAGGGCTACAAATATAGTTCTGTTTCTTACCATCACATGATCAGCCAATTATATGAATGAAGCATTTAAAAACAGAATAGTGTTTAGTGTCACAGACACTAATCACAGATATCTCCTCTGAGAGTAATGAATTTCGTTATACATCCAGACACTGTGGTGAATGAAGTGAAGGTGCCATTGGCAGGGTGGAAAATAGATGCTTTTCAGAGAGCCTGGCATGCTGATAAGCATACTTTTCCACTCAATAAGGAAGGCACTGGTAAACCACCTCACTCCTCGTTTTTCTTATTAAAACCTCTACAGGTTCAAACCAGCCTTTTGACTGATGAGCAAAACAACAAAAACATATTTATATTGGGTAAAAGAATGTAAAAATATAAATCAGTTCGGATTATCGGAAATTTTGGATTAGCGAAGTTCTATAATTTCATAAAAAAATCTGGTACGAAACACTCACACAACTTTGTCTTGCCAATGCAAATAATTTTAACAATATAACCTAACATTAGTAATAAAACATTAGAACTAAACAAAAAACTAACCTCAAAAACGTAACCTTATTTTAATCATGAGCGAAAGACGCAAAATTAAAATCGAACTCAGTTTGGCTTAAAAATACGGAAAACCACTCTTTTACGCTAAACTAGGCTCTGTAGAGAAAAATGCTTGAAATAAAAGTTGTAAATCTTTTTATTTCCCATAAATTTTATTAAATACACTTTTGTCGTAAAATGCATTCTAAAACCAAAGTCTTAAAAAAATCAATTTTTCACACGTTTTCGTGAGAGAAAAACAGAAAATTGCTAATTACTGCTAAACTTGTAGAGAATAAAAAATTGAGTAAACCAGGCGATTTTTAAAAAAATCGTAGGACCAGTTTTTGAGAAAATCGCAAAAAAATGAAAAATTATACGAATAAACTACTACTTCCGGTTGATCGATTTTGATGAAAATGTTCGTGTCGGGTCCGGTAGTGGTATGTAACTTAAGTTTCAAGTTTCAAGTTCGTACGATGTTCCGTTCTTGAGATATTCTGTTTACACACACACACACACACACACACACACACACACCGATCGCTTAAAACATGGTTTTTGGGTTTAGGGGGTCTGGAAACGTGTAGATACGGTGAAAACTCGATTTCGAAAAATCAACATGAAAACAATACTTTCCTTCCTATATATTCATATAGGCAAGAGAAAGTAAAAATTTGTAAATATGGACACTTTATTATTATGATTCGCTTGACTTTTAACATAACTTTCTTCTTTTCCATATCAATTTCATTAGTTTTCATACAAATCATTTTTATGCTAAATACAATTAGGTACAAAGGACAGTAAGTAGGTTAGTTAGTTGTAACATGATCACTTGGACAGATTACCGAGTCACTGTTACCAAGTCAAAGGCTCACTGTGTCAATAACGTTGTTGTATTAATGGTATTAACACAACACGAGCGGTAACTCAATAAAACACATTATCGTTGCCTAGAAAATACAGTATCGTGTATTCGATTTAGATTATAACCCTACTTATTTTGTATTTTTGAGGAATTTTAATGATTCTATTCGAAACAAAATAAATACAAAATACATATAGTATTTTTATGAAAATTTTAAAAATTTGGTCAAAGCACTAAATTGCGCTGCAAACTGCAAAGTGAAAGGTTGCGGATTTGATTACCAGATGGCATCTTGAAAATATTTCAGGTTTTTTTCTTTTTTTATCCCTAATGTGTGTACGTTGCAGTCTGTTCAATTCAGAACAAAAAGCAACCCATGACTCAATGTAATGAGTATGATGTGTATGACGTGTAAATGAGATGTAATTTTGTACAGATCCAGGTCGACAATTCCTGAGAGAGTATGGTTAATTGAACCCAACTATTAAAGTAGACCGGTAACCACTGTCTAACATTCAAATCCTCATAAAAGTAATTACCAGGACTTACTAGGATTTGAACCAGGACCCTACGTCTACGAAAATCAGAAATTAGCTGATTACCTGATTAGCTGATTCGCGGCGACGACTTTACCTCCAGACTAAGCCGGCGGTGTCAAAACAAAAAGCTGCTGAACGGACTTTATAAACTAAGAAGTACTAGCTAATGTACTACCTTAGATTTGGAACCGTTAAATCAGCAGTTTTTGAAATCTCAAAAAGGCTCATGATTTTTTTTTAAATTGCACTTACTACATTTTTGATGTTCTACAAGTAGGGTAAACGCCATGTCTGCTGAAATTTGTTGGGAGGGAGTCTGTGCTCCCGTAGTAAAAAATATGGTCTTCTTAAGATTACAGCCTTAATATGCATGTTATGACAAAAGTGTAGTAGGCCTATGTAATTAAAGATGTCGTTTAGATCATCAACTGAAAGGCTGGTCTAAACCTCTTGAAGCTTTACTAAGTAAAACGAGGAGTGAGTAGGTTTACCATGCCTTCCTCACTGAGTGGAAAAGTATGCTTATCAGCATGTCAGGCCCTCCGAAAAGCACATACTTTCCACCCTGCAAAGAATACTTTCACTTCATTCATTACGGGTCTGGTTATATAATGAAATTCATGACTCTCAGAGGAGATAACTCTGACTAGTGTCTTTTACACCTCTATCTCTACCTCGGGCCGGCCCGTTGGTGTAGTGGTTAGCGCAACTAACTTCTACGCCGGGGTCTCTAGTTCAATTCCCGGTAAGGTCATATATCATCATTCTCCATCGTCTGCATTAGCAGAAGTTGCAAAACTGTCAGTCTTAAAACAAAAAAAATCGACCTCTTCTGTTTTTAAATGCTAAAGTCGTGTAATTGGCTGACTATGTGATAAGAAACAACGTTTTTTGTAGCCATATGGGTTAACGATAGAATTAAAGATATAGGACATTCAACACCTACAACTTTTATTTATAATGTTTTTCTACAAAGCCTAGTTTAGCGTCAATTAGTGGTTTCCCATATTTTTAAGTCCACCAGAGGTTGATTTTCAACGTCATTCACTTATGATTAGAAATAGGTTAAATTTGTTTATCTTATAGGTTATATTATTCATTACTTACACTGGTAAGAGCAAGTGGTGTATGAGTTTCAAACCAGATTTTTACTTTTTCTTGCCTTTATGAATATATAGGAAGGAAAGTATTGTTTTCATGTCGATTTTTCGAAATCGAGTTTTCACCGGATCTATACGTTTTCAGACCCCCTGAACCCAAAAAACATGTTTTTAGCGATTGGTCTGTGTGTGTGTGTGTATGTGTGTGTGTGCGTGTGTGCACGCGCGCGCGCGCGCGTGTGTGTGTGAACAGAATATCTCAAGAACGGAACATTGTACGAACTTGAAACTTGAAACTTAAGTTAAATACCACTACCGGACCCGACACGAACATTTTCATCAAAATCGGTCAACCGGAAGTAGTAGTTTATTCGTATAATTTTTCACTTTTTTGCGATTTTCTCAAAAACTGGTCCTACGATTTTTTTAAAAATCGCCTGGTTTACTACATTTTTTATGCCCTACAAGATAGGGTAGGCGCCATGTTTGCTGAAATTCTGCGTGAGGCTGTTTTAACGTAAAAACATTTTCTTTTTAAGATTGCGGCTTTAATATGCATTTTAGCGCAAAGCGTTATATAATAAAAGTTGTAGAGAATGTAAAATTCTACAACTTTTATTTCAAACATTTTTTGTATAACGCTTAGTTTAGCGGTAATTAGCGATTACCTCCAAAAAAATCGCCTGGTTTACTACATTTTTTATGCCCTACAAGATAGGGTAGGCGCCATGTTTGCTGAAATTCTGCGTGAGGCTGTTTTTACGTAAAAACATTTTCTTTTTAAGATTGCGGCTTTAATATGCATTTTAGCGCAAAGCGTTATATAATAAAAGTTGTAGAGAATGTAAAATTCTACAACTTTTATTTCAAACATTTTTTGTATAACGCTTAGTTTAGCGGTAATTAGCGATTTTCTGTTTTTTTCTCGCGAAAACGTGTGAAAAATCAATTTTTTTAAGATTTCAGCTTAGAATGCATTTTACGACAAAAGTGTATATAATAAAATTTATAGGAAATTAAAAGTTTTACAACTTTTATTTAAAGCATTTTTCTCTACAGAGCCTAGTTGAGCGTGTAAGATTGATTTTCCGTATTTTTAGGCCAAACTGAGGTTGATTTTCATTTTGCGTGTTTCTCTTATGATTGAAATAAGGTTATGATTTTGAGGTTAGTTTTTTGTTTATTTTTAATGTTTTATTACTAATGTCAGGTTTATTTTTAATTATTTGCATTGGCAAGAGAAAGTCGTGTGAGTGTTTCACACCAGATTTTTTTGTTTTCGAATAATAAACATACTATGAACAGTTCATTATAAAGTAACGAAATCAACATTCATCTGATTTGGCTTATCTTTGGTCTTTACTGCTACAGCTTTTGTGCGGTTATTCTGTCCCACATGACTTCAATCAATGTCAGTTTATCTAATCAACTAAAAATTAAATTTTGGTAGATATGTATTGATTAGTATAGACTACCTGTTTACTTTCCCGGACTTTATCTGTATTAGATTACAAAGTGAAAAAGTACCGGATGGTTCAAATTTACTGTACGTAGAATTAGTTGAATTTTACTGTACATAAACCCGTAAGCCAAAAACTGTGGTTTTTGAAAAAAATTAGGTCTGTTTATGTGTTTGCGTGTGCGGCTTTAGATCGGACAAAAGTTTCAAAATAAAAAAATGAATAAAAGTGTAGCTAATACATATATATAAAAAAAATAGTAAATAATTTATTTGAATCAGTTATTTCAGAAAGCCGTAAGTCAAAATTGTATATTTTCTCTTTAGTGCAGTTTAGGACTAACTGAATGTAAACACACCATCCCTACGAAAATCACATACGTCTGGCTTTCCAGACTTATTTAATATGTTAGGAAATCACTATTTGAAAGTTGTTGATCTTATTGCACTCTTCAAGAAAGAAACTGAAAGATCAAACAATATGTTTATGAGGCTTTAGCTAAATCTGGAAAGAATGAGGAGGAGGAAGAAGGCATACCTGAAGTTGGATTCCAGAATACAGAAGACCCTGAAGAAATTTGAAGAAATCGGCGAGATAAATGTTTGTCTCCAGGCCATCTCGTACATTCATAAACAGGATTAGTTTTAGTAAATAAAATAGAAATTGATGAAAAAATGGGCAAAAAACGAAGTCATTAAGATTGATTTTAAACGACCCAAAATAATTGCAATATTTTAAGTCATTATTTTGCCAGTTCACAGCTTGGAGAAAGTGTGATGGGAATTAGTTCAAGCTAAGGTGACCGCAAACGTCTGAATGAATTTTCCATTTATATCAAAATTGAATTTTTGTAGGTAGCAAAGGAATCAACTGACTGCAAATATCCGAAAATTTCTCCTAAATGCAATGGTCCGTGACCGCACCTGTCCGGATACCATAAGAAACAGAACTATTTGAATGGGGTGTGATTACATGGGCTATAATTGAATGGGTTATGGATATATTATACATTATAAAACTACAATTGTTTAAAATTTAATAAAAGAAAACTAGTAAATAAAAAACAAGATATATAATCGTTTTAAACGAATGAAAAGAAAGCATTAACAATGAAGAAGAAACAATAAAATCAAATCTGGTCAAATTGAATTTTATTTAATATTGGATGGATATAAGTGTTCATAAAAACGTTGTTTAAAGAATAAATACCTACTTGAAACGAAAAGGTTATTAAAATACTTTATGGTTTTAATTATTATTTTATGACCATATCTCTATTGTATTTTCCCTAATGCACAGAACTTCATCTTCACAGGAATGACCAGTAGACTAATGCCTTTTATTATCCACAACCCACTTCAGAAATTTATCAATACTTTTTTTTTGATAAAAGTATTTTTAATAAACAATATTACGTCGAAATTTTAATAAATATTTCATCCTATGTATTTTTAAAGATTAGTGATAGCCAAGAAGATAAAAATCTGGTGTAAAACACTCATAAGACTTTCTGTTGCCAATTTAAATAATGAAAAATATTTTTAATCATGACTAAACAATTTATAATAAAAAACATAACCTTATTTTAATCATGAGTAATAATTGAGGGTAAATGAAAACCAACAGTTCTACTTTACTTAAAGTATGGAAAATCATTTATTGACATTAATCTGTAGAAAAAATGCTTAAAATAAAAATTGTAGAATTTTTTATTTCGTATAACTTCGTTTATTTGTTGCAGGGCTAAAAAAAATAGTTTTGTTAAAATAATAGTTCTGTAAAAAAATAGTTTCTTATCACATGATCAGCCAATTAAATGACAGAATCATTTAAGAACAGAAGAGGTAGAGGTGTAAAAGACACTAATCAGAGTAATCTCCTCTGAAAGTAATGAATTTCATTATACAGCCAGACCCTGTGGTGAATGAAGTGAAGGTGTCATTTGCAGGGTGGAAAATTTGTGCTTTTCAGAGGGCCCGGCATGCTGATAAGCGTACTTTTCCACTCAGTGAAGAAGGCAATTGTAAACCACCTCACTCCTCGTTTAACTTGATAAAACCTCTACAGGTTCAAACAAGCCTTTCAGCTAATGACCTAAACAACTACAACGACTTTGTTTACAAACACATATGTTTTTTGCCGGCCGCATTGGCGTATTTGGTAACGTGCGCGCGTCTCATCATGCGGTCTTGGGTTCGAATCCCATTCAAGCACGGCATATTTTCATACGTAACAAAAAATCATTTCATCCTTCACCGTCTGCATTAGCAGTAATTGTAGGACAGTCGGGCGTTAAACAAAAAAAAAAACATAATTTTAAAATAATCCCGGGTTTATTGATTTTAATAAGTGAATTACAGAAAATCACTTATAGACACTAAACTAAGTTTTGTAGAAACAAAACTTCAATTAAAATTCATAATCACTTATTGACGTTAAACTAAGTGTTCTAGAAACAAACCTTGAATTAAAATTCGTTATCACTTATTGACGCTAACCTAGTGTTATAGAAACAAAACTTGAATTAAAAATCAAAGGATTTTAAATCTACTACAACTTTGATTAAAAGTACACACTTTTTCCTTAAAATACAAATTAAGGCAGCATCTTAAAGAAAACATATTTTACTACGAGAGTACAGACAACCCAATAATTTCAGCAGACATGGCGATTACCCTATCATGTAGATCACAAAAATTTAGTAAATCAGGCAACTTTAAGGGTATGATGGTTTTGACTGAAAATTTTGATTTCCGGTTTTTAATGTTTTTCAATAGTTTAGACCTACATCTAGCACAAAAACATTAAATTACGACAAAAAATTGTTTTAATGAAAAAATATTTAAGTTTTTATCAGGTTTATCCTAAAAAATTAACATGTTACCAAGGACAAATATTTTTCGTATTTTGATGTTACTCATTTTAGTGCAAAAAGAATTTTAGTTTTTTATTTAAATATCTGCTTCACTATTTTTAATATTCTCCGTTGTTGTTGCAGCTTTCTAACCAACTGTTGGTGGGAAATTAAACATGTTTGTGTACATTTTGTTTTTCATTTATGCCTTTTCCCGTAAATTTAAATTTTTAACACTTCGGTATGTTTTTCTCAGAAATCATTTAACCTACCAGGCTAAAATTTTTACCAGTTAATTATCATTTTTATGTACATTCACCGACATTGCTTTTACTTCCTCAGGTGCTCAAAAAATTAGTAATATCCAAAAAAACGTAGAAAAAATTGTACAAATTTTTATGTTATTCGTTATTCTTTTAAAAACTTTATGGTCCCACAGATTAAATTGAAAAAATTTCAGTAACTAAAACCACCCTACAACTATATAATGTGTAACGTTTCATTTTCGTATCTTTCACCAATCCTATGAAAAATGTACCTAAAAACAGCAAATTTAACATTGGCGGGATACAAAGTACAATCTACCCTTAAACAAAATTGCCCGATTGACAAAATTGAACTAGCAGATCAAGTGCAAATAATTTAACACTCCACCTGCCTCTTACGGACATGTATAAAATTTATAAACAGAAATATTATTTTAAAGGTAGCGGAATACTAAGCTATAACAAATTTATGATAATGTTTAATCTTTATGTCAAGTTTTAAAAGGTACTCAGGTGTTGTAAATATAAAATTCTCAGCACCAATAAAATTCTTAGTTATTGCCAGACAATAATTTAACATAACACATCCAATCTAATCTGTCTGTAGGTATACAGAAAAGATAAACTTAAACATGAAATTATATTAGAAAACATTATTATATGACAGTAACAAACTTTCTGAATTTAAGTTTCTGAACTTCAGTGTCAACAAAGATTTAATATAGATTGTAACTAATTAAATTTTCTTACATAACTTTCAACTAGATAACAAAATTTGTAGTATATTTTGAAATAAATTCATAACGAATCGCAAAGTTCTACACACATGTTGAGTTTTAGAACTGAATCTCTTTCGAAAGTTCTAAAACGAATATTTATTTTTCCAGGGTAGTGAATCCAGTTTCATCTGTTACGTTTAAAATTTCAAATTCAGCTCAGTAGGTTTATTAGTTTTTCCTTTAAATCGAATAACATCTAATAACGGACAATCTTCTAGAGGCCATTCACATTGGTGAAGCGTCACTAGAGCGACGTCACGGACTTATCACGTAATATAATCTAATGTTGCATTTCAGACTGCCGTAGCGTCGCCGAAGCTACGTGACCATTTCACACTGCCATAAAGTCGCTCGAGCGACGGCAAAACGTATCTTGTAATGTAATCTTATGGTGCATTTCAGACTGCCGTAGCGTCGCCGAAGCTACGTAACCATTTCACACTGCCATAAAGTCGCTCGAGCGACGGCAAAACGAATCTTGTAATGTAATCTTATGGTGCATTTCAGACTGTCGTAGCGACGGCAAAACGTATCTTGTAATGTAATCTTATGGTGCATTACAGACTGGCGTAGCGTCGCGTCACACGAGCTACGTAATACACGTATCCCTGGCTACGCCTGCATTTGTAGCGTCGTAAACACAGCTTGGTTCGTGCATGCACCTTGCGGCTATCAACGGCTGTTCTGGTTCTTGTCTGATGCAACAAAAGTCTCTAGCTGCGAACGCTCTATAGTCTATCCACCGAGTCTGGAGACACGCAGTAAACAAATGGATCACGTGATAGCTGTTGATTGAAACCAAGGTCAAGGGTCAAGCATGACCTAGGTCATTATGCATTCTTCTAACACCAGTCTTTGTTGCATTATCCCTAACTTAATAAACAGTGCGAGTTATTTTTAATGACATAGATCATGAAAATCTGTTAAATTGTTAGAGGCCTTCGGGCCAGCCCAGTCAGTCAGCTGCTAGAAAGTCGCTATTGTTTATTAAGTAACACCGGTTGGGCAAGCGACTTTCTATGGTGACCATTTGACAGCCATCCATGAACAAACTCTACTGGGGGTCCCTGTTCAAACTCATGTCTAATCCACGTCAAAAAAAAGAAAAACAGCGAAAAGCAGCGATCAAATTGGGTAGTTGTCAACAATGTACAGTTCCCGATAACAAACAAAAGCTTAAAAAAAAATTATTGAGTGATGATGCCTACATAAGCCTTGGGCTTGTGCGTAGGTAATGATATGCGGTGATTTACAGATGAAAAAATGCCAGACCTGACCAGGAATCGAACCCGGGACCCCGGCATATAGTAGCCACTTGCGCTGACCACTACACCACGGATCGGCAATTCCAGCCATTCCTTTCTTTCTAACAAGAAAGAAAGGAATTATTTTTACGTAAGTGCAGTTCCTTATCCAATACCCGGTGTCAGCTAGGCAACCGGCAGTAAAAATATCACGTGAACAACGCAGGTGTTTGTTGATGCTTGTCTCTAGACTCAGTGACTTTATTAGAATTCCATTATAAAAGTTATGTAAAAATTAGTAAACCAAGTGAACAGCATGCCGTGTTGTTGCACTGTTCAAGATTAGCATAAAGGGATGCTAACATGCGGGACTTAGCTCGGGAAGAAGTTGCCAACACTTTAGAAAAACCAAGCAAAGTAAATCTCTTTAATTTACTATTTAAGCCGTTTAAATGCCCAGTGTGCATGATATTTTATAAATGGGCATTTTCCCGGGAGTTTAGCGTAAGTAATTTTAAGTATCAAAGATAAGCTTAAAAAATATTGCTTTCAATTTTAATTGACTGTAAATTTCTCGAGCTTGTAAAAATAGAATGTCAAAGCCACACGTTGTAACGACAAAATGTAAAAAATTAACAATAGGAAATCAGTGAATCAAGAAACGCGACAATTAGTGTAAAAAAGACGATCGCTTTTCACACTAGCAACTAAAAATCTAGTTGCAAATGAAAAACCCTGATATAAGAAACAAACCCACCGGGTTGGTCTAGAGGTAAAGTCGTCGCCAAAATCAGCTGATTTTCGGAGACGAAATTTCCTGGTTCAAATCCTAGTAAAGGTAGTTACTTTTATACGGATTTGAATGCCAGACAGTGGTTGCCGGTGTACTTTGATGGTTGGGGTTCAATTAACCATACTCTCTCAGTAATGGTCGACCTGAGTCTGTACAAGACTGCACCTCATTTACACGTCATACACATCATCCTCATCTCATTGGGTCATGGGGTTGCTTATTGTTCAGAATTCAACGTACACACATTAGGGATTGCAAAAAAACAAATAAATAAGAAACAAAAGACAAACTTTTAAAAAACCAAAAGAAGATCTAATGAATTTAAATTTTATAAAATCGATCTGGTCGGTTCGTATATCGAGTATTAATAATTGATAGAAACAATTTTTCTAAAAACGTTGCTCGAGTGACATCTTATGGAAACTTTAACCCTATTTGTTTGGCTTCAAGGTTTTTCGAATGGAAAAATCAATAGAAATCCTGTAAAAACCATTTTGCACCGTACGAGTATTTCCTTAATTTGTCCTGTTGGTAAAATTCGAGGAAGTAAAAAAAGGCAGGTGAAAAATGTATAAGAGGTGATTGTTATAGCCTAAGTATGTAAATCTTGAACTACAAATGAAAAAGGCGGCAACCGTTGTACGCAGAGTAATGCCGACATTTAAAACATTGAATGGTTCGAGAGTGTAAATTAGAAGAACGAGAGAGAGAATGAGTGTATAAAATAAGGAGAAAAAGATAGAAGGGAAATGCAATCGTATTGGTTTGGAATTAGCCCAACTAACTGGTGAACCGAAATGGTATATAACCATGTGACAAGAAGACCTGGACTCTAACCAAATAAAATGAAATCAGACATCTTCTATCTTCTGATAATAAAGCACAAAGTTTGTCTATATGTCCGGAAATTTTAAGCCCCTTCCGGATACGCTAGCCAGTTAAAGTTTAACTATTTTTCTATACTCGTGTCAAACTTAATGAAATAAACTTTTAATTTTCGTTTTTTTTTACTTTTTCTATCTGAACTCTTTAGAACGTAATGAAAACAAATAGCTATAGTGCAAAATTCCGATACTCAGATTTCTGATTATCTTTACTTTTTTATCCTTGATACTAGCAGTAGCCTATCCATTTATATCTCGAAACTAGTAGATACGTTTGTTTTTATTTTGATTCTTCTACCATGTTTTGGTAAAATAAATAAAGTGTTAAAAGGGGCTCGATTAATTATAAGCCGCAGGTATAAAAAGAGTTAGCGCCGTTGTAGTAAATTAGTTGTTACTTGAACTGTGAATGGAAGTGCACGGGTGGTAGCAAGCGTTGTGGACAGATAAATAAAATTGTATTAAACGTTAAGTGACAGTATCTTATTTATAGTTGAGTTTAATTTCTTATCTTAGGTTAAGCTCTGATTTGTCAATATATTGTATTGTAATTGAATTGAAGTAATCTAATGGTAATTTGTTAGTAGTCTAGGCTATAATATTATTAATCTTCTTCTTCTTCTCCTTCTCCTTCTCCTCCATCTTGTCCTTCTTCTCCTTCTCCTTCTCCTCCTCCTTTTCCTCCTCCTTCTCCTCCTCCTCATTCCCCTTCTCCTTCTTCTTCTTCTTGTCATGGATAGGGGTTCCGAACTGTTCCGACTTCTTGCCCATCTTTTTCGCGGTTGATCTATATCTCTTTGCCCAACAGGTATGTAGCCCAATGCCCGTTTCGCCCATCTATCTACACTCATTCGTATTAAATGTTCCTCCCAGTTATTGGTCAACTGTTTCTAATAGAGGTGAGACATTTAAGTGGGCTCAGATTTCCTCATTCCTAATGTGATCCCTCAAATTACACGTCTAAAATCTTCTCAAGAACCACATTTCCGCTACCTGGATCTGACGTTCATCCTTCTTCCCAACTACTCAGGATACACTACCGTACATAGCTGGAACAGCCAGAGCTTTTTAAAACTTCAACTGGGTATCTTTCCGAACTCTTTAAGGCTTTTATTGGGTCTACGATTATTGGGTCCAGCAAGATTAACAGTTCGGTGGAAGTAGTTTCCTGGCAAGTTGGCGATGTTATTATACGCTGCTCACTGGTCAGATATAATCACAGACTCCGGCCTTGTACGTTCCGTAATTACCTGGGGGTAGTGTGTCAGCAGATCTGTCTTCGACTGCAGTTATCTAAAAGACTGTAATTTATAAAACACAGTTATCTATGTATTTTCGTTATCAACATAAATGCATATTGTACAAAATATATTTGTTAAAACATGCTTATACTTGTTAAAGAAACGGTATTATTTCGAAATTTATATTTCTTGACAGATAACAGGAAAGATTTCACCTAGTGACCGCGCTATTGTCCCACATATACATACCAAAAACGATTCAGTTTGTCGATCATGTCCGTATTTCTAGCGTATGTTAAACCACATCCCAGATATTTAAAATCCTGTAATAAAAATAAAATGCTGTGCTATGCTATGCTGTGCAATCAGGCACCCTTTGATAACTATTTTTGTTCGTAAGGGATTCCCCCCCCTCAGAAAGCCATAGATAATTATTAATCATGCCAATAATGAAAATTATAAATTTAAAAATAAAATCTGTTTGTTTATTATACCCAGCTTACAAACGAAACTAGGTTTATGGGTTACGATACAATAATCACGTTAAATAATAATTTGTGACTAACAACTACAATAAATGTATAAAGAATAGTTCTACAATTTTTAATTCACAGAAAAAGTTTAATCATTACACAGTTCGGAAAAATAATCAAAAGAACAGCAGACGGATGTTAATACATAAAAACGACAAAAAGAATCTTGATTAAAAGGAACTTCTTACTCAAAATAAAATTTATTACAAATGTAAAATCAGTTTTATAACATGCAGATAAGAAATAAAAGAAATCTCGTGGTTTATTGTGTAAAAAAGGATTAAACAAAAAATACGGTCGATAAATTAGAAGAGGAGTTTAATCCACAGATACTGTACAACTCCAAATAAAAGCGGACAAAAGCAAAAGGAAATAAATGTACTGATTAAATGAATCGTTGAACAAGAGATGCCTAATAAAATAAAACGTATTCTTAATCTAAGTAACGATACTAAATAAAGAATAATAAAAATCATTTTTATGTAAAAAGAAACAGATCTGTGGTTTTTATTTTATTTCCTTTGATATTTTCAATCAACTGAAATAAGTAAACAATCGTTAGTAGTTTGATTTTGATAGGATTTTAAGTTAAACTAGAGCACAGAAGAACTAACTGTGGGTAGTTTGATGAAAACTATTATTTAACCTATAATTTAATCCTTTATAGGTCTTTGGAAAGTATACTTACCACTGGCAATAAGTCGATTTTATTTTTAGGAATAAGCTATGCAATTGAACCTTGTTGTCATTTTATGGTGTTTTAAGATGTTCCGTGGTAATTAGCTATCCACATTATTGAAATTAGCGCGCAGCAACCATTTTCTTCGTGAACTGCACGAATGTGGTGAGGATTCATACCAGCGTACGCTACCGTGTTGTTTTCTTGTTACTTTAGTACAATGCTTAGAAAATTCTAGTTTTTTACGGGAAAGTAAGCATTCATGCTAATATAAAGTTAGGATAAGTTATTCTACACATTTTTCTGTTATATAGGACTACAAGGTTGTTTTAGTAAGCATTCTTACCGCTAAACATTATGTGATTCCCATTTCAATAAACGTTCCTTGGTAAGTATACTTACCAGGGCGTAACATAAAAACAAATAAATACCTTACTGTTCTGGCTCTAGAAATACATTATAAAAGTCCCTGTAAAGCAAAATCTAATATTTTACAAAATGTATATATTTTCCCAGTAGTACTGCCCTATAAAGGGTTAATGCTAGTGCTCTGGAAACATACGTGAGTTGTATTGTGTATAGCTGTACAAAGTAAATATCACTGAATAAATCATATTAACGGAGATGTAGGCCAAAAATTTTGCGTTTATTGAGGTCAGTTAATATTATCATGTACCAATCGTTTCCGTAACGGAATGTTTCCTACAATACAAATATTTTTTCTTGCTTTGTAAATAAGATCATTCATATCAAGCGTAGCGTATACGTTACGATACGGCACGGTCAGTCTCCAATCAGGGGAACGTCGGAGAAAATATTTGTCGGAAGCTGAACGTTTCTGAATATGTTGAAAAGCATTGGTACGCAAACATGCGTATTCACCTATCCGTTTCCGGACACCCCTCGGCCAGCTACGCCCATTCCGAATGAATTTAAGCAGCCTAGTGGCTCCAAAGCGCTACCCAGGAAAACACAGCCCCTGAGAGGCCAACCCAAATGAGTGGATGCGGTCACGTCCGCAAGGCTCCCCACTCCTTTCAGTACTCGTGTAAACGTTGGACAAGTCACCGTCGAGCTCGTTACACAGCTAATGCTTAGCACGTGGCTCTACCACACATGGATGTTCTGCACACAACCTTGTACTACGAATAGCACACGGAGGTGCTACAGCTAGCGCCCGTTCCCGTTACCTAAAAACAGTGAGGATTGGGTAGCTAAACTGCAGTTTTATGGGCACATTCTGTGTTTTTTTTTTTTTTTTTTTTTTTTTTTTTTTTGTTTAACGTCCGACTGTTTTGCAAATTGCTGCTGATGCAGACGGTGAAGGATGAAATGAATTTTTTGTAACGTATGAAAAAATGCCATGCCCGAGTGGGATTCGAACCCAAGACCGCGTGATGAGAGGCGAGCACGTTACCAACATCGCCAACGCGGCGATGTTGGCAATGACCACACATTCTGTGTGGTCTGGAGCGTGCCCCATTGGTACGCAAACAACACGCTCAGTATGAATGAACTATCGAACAGGTTCAAACTTTTCTTCATCGTCCATCAATTCTTTAACGCTGGTTAAACCATCACCGCCGCGAATCGCCGCGAGTCAACTACTAGTTAACTATCAGCTAGTGGAGAATAGGTCATAAAGCAGTTGAAGGATACCAAATTGTAATCAGAGATCAGGGTAAGTCCATTGTTTCTATCTAACGATACTGTATGATAAATTTAAAGTATATAATACTTTTTTAAATCTTTTTGTCCTTTCAGAGACTAAATTAATCGGAATTAACACAATTACAAAGTAAAAATGTGATTTTAGACATCAGATTAATGAAGAGTTATATACCACAATTAAAAAAAAACAAAAACACGACGGAGAAGATTAATACATGGTTATCGAGTGTCCAATGGTACGGCTTTTAATTATTAACAGCACCATATTTATTCATTTTGTTGAATATTGGAAAAAAACAAAAGATGTTAAAACGAATACATTTTTGTTTTTATTATTATATAAAATATAATGTAGCTTAAATAGAATAAATGAATGACGGGACGGTATCGCACATTTTATATCGTAATAGACTTCACACAAAACGATCATTGGTTTTGTGTAATAAACCTTCAAACATATCTCAACTCGCCAGTTACACCACACAACAACAGTTTAGTTCCCTCGTGTATTCTTTTTACTTCATCCATTGATACAAAACTAATGCCTTCTACCCATTCATTCATTCTTTTCAATTGAATTTGAAACTGCCGAATATGCTGATGACTGTATTTGCACGTCAAACTGTCTACAATATTAATAAATCAAATAAATCCCATTTTAATACTGCAAGACTACATAAAAATATCCTCTCCATTATCAACACCATTCTCAACAACAACAAAAACAACGTAAAATTCTCAAAAAAATATTTTTATCAACCTTTTTCAAAATAAAACTAATTAGCTGAACGCAAATATACAATAATAAATTATTTATTTGCAAAATAAATTACGTTTTTTTCATAGTTATCTTATAAATAATAAAAATGTAGGGAAATAATAAGTAATATACGAATAATTAGCAATATTATATTTTCCTTTACTATTTTTACTTTCTCTTGCTCTTTATGAATACTAGGGACCGAAAATTGTCGTGTCGATTTTTCGAAATCGAGTTTCACCGGATACTAGTTTACACGTTTCAATTACAATTTCATTTATAAAAATACTTTTAAAAGTATTTTGTATTTAAATATTTTTGAAAGTATTTTGTAGTTAATTTTTAATCAGCGAGTACACATTTTGATATAATGCCCATGCTCAGTGACGTCATTATTTGTTTACATTAGGAGCAAACTAAGAGAGGCTGGACTGTAGATATTTTATTTAAGCTTTTCTTTTCACAGAGCCTAGTTTAGAAGCAACTACTGATTTTCCGTATTTTAAATTCTACAGAGGTTGATTTTCATTTTCCGTCAGTCACACATGATTAAAATTAGGTATACTTTTTATTTTTCATTTTGTACACAAGATAAATAACATTTGTAACACAAATGTTATATTTTATATTATTTACATCGACACGAGAAAGTTGTGTAAGTGTTCACTGATTCTTTTCTTTTTTCCGACTTTGTATATCACGAGTATTATTGTATTTTTCGCTTCCCAAACGCCAAACCTCTCTAACCATCCAATCAATCTCCTGGAGGTCATCACCTCCATTACTCCGCTCTCCCATAGTTTTCTAAGCGTTCATTTTCATCACTATTTTGTGAGGTAAACGGTTTTTTTAACAAAATAAATTAAACAGAAACCAAACACACAATTTCAATATATATGTACAATTTTTACACAATTTATACACTGTAATTTTATTATTATTTCTCGTTCAATAAGCTTGGCCGAGGCCGACAGCTGAGTTGACATTATAAATCACTGAAATGCAGCCAAAATAGACAAACCTATATGAATGCATTTGAAGATTTCCTTAGACTTTAATTGCACTGTAATATTATTCATTAATTTAATGATAAAATTGTAGACATAAGCATACTTTAAATACATAAAACTAACATATACGAGGTGTGGTTACTAAATAACTAGACTGACGTTGTAAATAATTTTTATTTTATACATAATCACTTATTGTCACCTTCAATATAAACTCTTTCTCTTTCCCTACAACGCTCCATGCAAATTTTCCATTGTTGGAACAGTGCTGGAAGTCACCTTCTGTCAGCTCCTTCAGGACACGTGCCGGTTTCTCTCTTACAGCTTCCACAGATTTAAATCTTGTCCCTTTTAATGCAGATTTCAGCTTAAAGAACAGGTAAAAGTCACATGGTGCAAGATCTGGTGAATAAGGTTCTAACACTGAGATGCTGTACTTGGCTAGGAATCTTTTGACAGATAACGCGGAATGAGCTGGCGCATTGTCTTGTTGGAGAACCCATGATTTGTCCTTCCACATTTCGGGGCGTTTTTTCCGTACTCTTTGACGTAGTTTGAAAGTACTTCAAGGTAGTAATATTGATTACTTGTTTGACCTTCAGAAACCCAGTGAAGGTACACAATCCCATGGATATAAAAAAAAACAATCATCATTGCTTTAAATTTTGACTTGCTCATTCGAGCTTTTTTGGCTCTCGGTGAAGTTCAGCTCTTCCAGTGCATGGATTGGCGCTTCGTTTCGGAATCATAAGTAAAATACCAGGTTTTATCACATTTGATTATCTTCTGCCTGTTTCCTAAGGTGAAATCTGCATTAAATAGGACAATATTTGAGTCTGTGGAAGCTGTAAAAGAGAAAGCGGCACGTGTTTTGAAGAAGCTGACAGAAGATGACTTCCAGCACTGTTTCCAACCATGGAAAATTCGCATAGAGCGTTGTAGGGATAGAGAAGGAGTGTATATTGAATGTGACTAAGTGATTATGTATAAAATTAAAATAAATTTTTTACGTCAGTCTCGTTATTTAATAGCCACACCTCGTATTTCTTGAATAATCTTAAATCTGGTATAAAACTCTCACATGACTTTCTCATGTTTATGTAAATAATGAAAAATATAAACTAATGTAAATTTTAATCATTAGTAAACGAAGTAAAATAAAAAACAACATAATTTTAATTATTATGTGTAATTTTTAAGTGTAATGGTAGGTTGTATATTATTTATTAAACCCAGATTCCGAAAGAACAAAGACTTAAGTGTTAAACGTATTTTAAATATTCATATATAGTGTGTCCTACAGAGAAACGGAGAAACTTTCAGAGCACGTTCCTCTGAAGAAAATAATGAAAACTAATAATAAAAAATAATAATGAAAATAATGAGAATAATGAATAATGATTAACATTATAACAGCACGAGGGACCACCACGTGATAATTTTAAGTGAATCACGTGATGAGAAAATTATCACGTAATGAGCATGAGGCGATCACGTGATATTTTAAAGCAATCAGAAAATTGTCACGTGATAATAATTTTAAGTGGATCAGAAAATTATCACATGATGAGTACGTTCACTATAAAACTATATTTTGGCTTAAAGAAGTTATAACATGTAAAAATTTGATATTTAACATTTAAAATATGGATAAAAAAATGATGTACGGCAGTAATTTTATTTCAATCTACACTATAAAAATAAAGGGAGAAAGTACAGTTCAGATGAACCTAAATAATATTGTTAAATTAAACAGAAACAAAGTACTGGCAGACCAGGTTAATTAAAATAAAATAAACTTGAACTGTAAGCAAGCAAATATTGTATTTTTACTCGACCGTTGAGATTTTTTTAATATATAGATAACTTAAACAAAAAAAAAAAAAATAAAGATCTTTTTGTGGTTCATGAAGAGGGAAAACAGAGTTTGCATTTCATTACGGATGGGCCAGTAAGCGGTTTGTTTAAATTTAGGGTAAAACTTTCTGCTGAGCTTAACGAATTTAATGAGCCGATTAAACGGATTCAACTTTACAGATGGCTGCAAGTTATGTAATATTTCATGAGGAAATTGTTTTATAACCGGCGTTTAACCGCTGCTCTTATTAGCTGCCTATAATTTAAGCTACATTTATCATTTATCGATATTTCGTTTTCAGTAATTCACAATATTAATTAATTGAGTTGAAAAATTTTCTGCAATAAAATTTTGTTAAATTTTTACTTTTTCTTCCATATATGGATACATAGGAAGGAAAGTATTGATTTCATGTCGAGTTTTCGAAATCGAGTTTTCACCGGATCTACACGTTTTCAGACCCCCTGAACCAAAAAAACATGTTTTTAGCGATTGGTCTGTATGTGTGTGAACAGAATATCTCAAACACGGAACATCGTACGAACTTGAAACTTAAAACTTAAGTTAGATACCACTACAAAACACAACACGAACAATTTCATCAAAATCGGTCAACCGGAAGTAGTAGTTTATTCGTGTAACTTTTCACTTTTTTGTGATTTTCTCAAAAACGGCTTCTACGATTTTTTTTAAAAATCGCCTCATTTATTACATTTTTTATGCTCTACAAGATAGGGTGGGTGCAATGTCTGCTGAAATTCTTGGAGAGACTGTTTTCACGAAAAAACCTTGTTTTTCTAAGATTGCGGCTTTAATATACATTTTAGTGCAAAAAATGTATATAATAAAAGTTGTAGATAATTTAAAATCCTACAACTTTTATTTTAAACATTTTTGTTGTATAACGCTTAGTTTAGCGGTAATTAGCGATTTTCTGTTTTTTGTTTGTTTTTAATGTTTTGTTACTAATGATAGATTATATTGTTCACTATTTTCACTGGCAAGAGAAATTTGTGTGAGTGTTTCACACCAGATTTTTGTACATCAACAACTAGGTGTTTTTGAACAATACATACTACTCATGTTACGATAGGTTCTGAAACTGAATCCACAATACTTTTATGTATAATTAGCAAAGTCGAACATGGAATGAACCAATTTTAATGCTGGTTTTTTTACAGAAAATCGGTGATAAGCTTTAGAGAAATAATCTACTATAAAAAAAAAATCTGATGTGAAACACTCACAAGACTTTTTCTTGCCAATGTAAATAATTAATAAAATAACCTACGTTTAATCATAACTAATCAACATGATATGAAACACACATCCTAATTTTAATCATGAGTGAAAGACGCAAAGTGGAAATGAACCTCTATAGAACTTAAAACGACAAGAAATCAGTAATAAATTGCTTTTAAGTAGGCTCTGTAAATAAAAAACTTTATATAAGAGTTGTAGGTTTTTGAATTTCCTATTATGTACTTTGATGTTTGCCCATAACGGGCAGGTGGAGTGTTAAATTAACTGCACTCGATCTGTTGGTTTCAGAACTACGAAAATAGTTCTGTTTCTTATCATATAGTCAGCCAATTATAACTGAACTATTAAGAACAGAAGAGGTAGAGGTGTAAAAGACACTAGTCAGTGTTATTTCCTGTTAAAGTAATAAATTTCATTATAAAGCCAGACCATGTGGGGAATGAAGTGAAGGTGTCATTTGCAGGGTGGAAAGTGTGTGCTTTTCGGAGGGCCTGGCATGCTGATAAGTGTACTATTTTAACTCAAAGAAGAAGGCTTTAGGAAACCACCTGACTCCTCGTTTTTACTTAGTAAAACCTCTAGAGGTTCAAACCAGCTTTTCGGCTGTTGACCTAAACAACACTAAAATTTTAAACGATAAATTTGTTAATTATTTAATTTACCCAGATCCCGAAACGTACCTTAAAGATAAGTGTCACAATACTTTCCTTCCTCATATATTCTTATAGTGCAAGGGAAAGTTAAAATAATAAGATTTCTCCGTAGAATTATAAAAGAGGGTAGGGCTTCACAGCACATTAGAACTTTAACTAAAGTACATAAGACCATGGAGAAATCAACCGTAATAAGTTTCTTTACGAGGATATGACACTATTAGAGAAAAAGTTATTCAATTAGTGTTTCCAGTTACTAGTTAATTGTAAAAAGTTTTCCATTAGAGAATTTCATTATATAATTTTATAAAGTGTGATTTATGTGTGTTGGTTAATGTTTTAAATTGAAACGTTTGTTCGTCAGTTAAATTTATTTTTTTATTACTAAACTAATACAAAAGTATTTAATTATTACTGTAAATATAATAATAATTTGAATTTTACTTAGGAAAATTACTTTATAAAAAAACATTCTCGATTAGAATTCTTTGATTTTACTTTCCCCTTTTATCTGTAACTAGCAAACACCCTCTCAATTCGCTTTTATAACATTCCTTAGAATTACGCGTTTTGATTTGCACGGTTTTGAAATTACGCGATAAAATACGTAAGCGAAGAAAAAGACATCGAAGAAGTTATTGGAAGTGAAAAGCTGCAACCGGATAATGAAGATCTCATAGCGATAAAGGCAGAATTTGATTTATCACCATAATTATGATTTCGGCTGACCAGGAATTTGTGAAATACTGACAGCCAATGATTCAACACCACAAGGAATGATGAATTCAGAAATTTCAGACATGAGAAATCAAACATCACTAGTTTGTATCTTCTAGCTACACAAGGCAAGCGGATTTTTGGCATTCTATTTAAATGGTCGACCCATTGGGCACGATACAAATTCCAATTCTTGCCAACTCGGCCAACAGTGTTATTTAATACTCCCGGTTGCAAGCCCGGACTTCATCTTTCAAGCGATTGGGAAGGAGGAACAAGAAGAGATACAACCTCGTTAAAGAACCAGGATCCACCTGGCTTCGGATGGTAACACCCTGTTATAGGGCCCCTACCTAGGGTCACTAGGCGAAGATGGTCAACGTTTTAGAAGGTGAATGAGGGAGAAATTCCGAGTAGCGAAGAAGGTGGAGAAGCATAGGAAAGTAAACCCCGAAGGAAAATCAAAGGTAAAAACTGGTCAACGGTCACAAGGTGAAGGAAGATAGATTTCCAACGCTGAAGAGAGCGTAAGAACGTAGGAGGAAGGTTTCCTAATGAAACCCAGGGTGCTTTTAGACACCCTGAGATGGAAGCCCTATCGCTGATCTATCTTACAAGTCCGTTGGCAACGCATTTTGGGGAAACCAAATTTACTTCAAGCACTCTAAAAGGCCTCGGAAATGGGACTGACAACAATGGAAAATAGAATGGCATGAACAAAAAAATCTGGTGTGAAACACTCACATAACTTTCTCTTGCCAATGCAATAATGACCAATATAACCTAAAATTCGTAATAAAACATTAGAAATAAACTGACCTCAAAAAACATAAATCATGATTGAAAGACGTAAAATGAAAATCAACCGCAGTTTAGCTTAAAAATACGAAAAACCACTCTTTCACACTAAACTAGGCCTCTGTAGGCTTAACTACTATACTACTCTGTAGGCCTAAACTAGGTTAAAAATGCTCTAAATAAAAGTTGTAGATATTTTAATTTCCTATAAATGTGATTATACACTTTTGTCGTAAAATGCATACTAAGGCCGAAATCTTAAAAATATCGATTTTTTACACGATTTCGTGAGAAAAAAACAGAAAATCGCTAATTACCGATAAACTAAGCATTATACAAAACAATGTTTGGAATAGTTGTGGAATTTTTAATTTTCTACATTTTTGTTAATACATTTTTGCGCTAAAGTGCATACTAAAGTCGCAATATTAAAAATAAAACAATTTTTTTTTACGTGAAAACAGCCTCTCATAGAATTTCAGCAGACATGGCACCTACCCTATTTTGTAGAGCATAAAAAATTTAGTAAACCAGGCGATTTAAAAAAAAATCGTAGGACCAGTTTTTGAGAAAATCGCAAAAAAGTGAAAAACTACACGAATAAACTACTACTTCCGGTTGATTGATTTTGATGGAAATGTTCGTGTCGGGTCCGGTAGTGGTATGTAACTTAAGTTTTAAGTTTCAAGTTCATACGATGTTCCGTTCTTGAGATATTTTGTACACACACGCGCGCGCGCGCGCACACACACACACGCGCGCGCGCGCGCACACACACACACACACACAGGGAGAGAGAGAGAGAGACAAACAAACAGACCAATCGCTAAAAACATTTTTTTTGGGTTCAGGGGGTCTGAAAACATGTAGATCCAGTGAAAACTCGATTTTGAAAAATCGACATGAAAACAATACTTTCCTTCCTATATATTCATATAGGCAAGAGAAAGTAAAAAGAATGGCATGAACAAAAAAATTAAGAGATGGGGATTGCAGAAGAACTTAAGATTTTTATGTGGAATGTTGGAGAAATTTCTAATAAGGATATATTATAACTAACTATACTTTAACAAAATTTATTACTAGTATTATTTGGACTAGATTGTCGGATTATTAATGTGTCGGAATAAATACTTTCCGGACTATTACAATTTTAATGTAATAAGTAAAGGAGCTTTCTGTACGATTCATTATTAATTATATCAAAGTAATTTAATTCAATACACTTTAATTATTACTGCTAAAACAAATACAATTCAAATTAAAGTGCCTACTTCGGAAAATTACTTTATAAAAACTCAATTAAAATTCTTTAGATTATTTTTATATTTATCGACATAGTTTGAAGAGAAACTTTATAATGAAACATTTAAATTATTATTAACTTTCAAAAATATTTAAAGTATTTAAAATTCCTTTATTGTATAACTCAACTTAGAAAGTTTTTCAAGTTTCTTTAAAATCTAATATCAGTCAATCTAAACTTACTAAGTTTTAAAATTTAAAATCCAATGACTAAATGATTCTGTGGTACAGTGGTTAACTTGCTAGATTGCAAGCAAAAAATTCGATTCCAGTTGTATCCAAACCTCATTTCATTACTGGCGAATCGTTAAACAGAATTGATATTCATTTATTTTTTAATTGATTCTCATCCACACACAGAATTAAATTCACCATTCATCTTCATCCCTAATTTTTAAACTGTTAAATTTCAAAATTTAATTTTTACTTCTCATTTATTCACATTATTTATTTATACTATTTATTTATTATTTACTGTATTTATACATACTCTTTGCAATTTTTTTGTTTTTACTTTCTCGTGCCTATATGAATATAAAGGAAGGAAAGTATTGTTTTCATGTCGATTTTTTGAATTCGAGTTTTCACCGGATCTACTCGTATTCAGACCCCCTGAACCCAAAAAAACATATTTTTAGCGATTGGTGTGTGTGTGTGTGTGTGTGTGTGGGTGTGTATAAAATATCTCAAGAAAGGACCATCGTACGAACTTGAAACTTTAAACTTAAGTTACATACCACTACCGGATCCAACACGAACATTTTCATCAAAATCGGTCAACCGGAAGTAGTAGTTTATTCGTGTAATTTTTCACTTTTTTGCGATTTTCTCAAAAACTGATCCTACGATTGTTTTTAAAAATCGCCTGGTTTACTAAATTTTTTATGCTCTACAAGATAGGCGCCATGTTTACTAAAATTCTTGGTGAGGCTGTTTTTACGTAAAAAAAATTGTTTTTTTAATATTGCGGCTTTAATATGCATTTTAGCGCAAAAATTTATATTATACAAGTTGTAGAGAATTTAAAATCCTTTAACAATTAATTTAAACTTTTTTTTGTATAACGCTTAGTTTAGCGGTAATTAGCGATTTTCTGTTTTTTTTTCGCACGAAAACGTGTAAAAAATTGATTTTTTAAAGATTTCAACCTTAGTACACATTTTACGATAAAAGTGTATAATCAAATTTATAGGAAATTAAAAGATCTACAACTTCTATTTAGAGCATTTTTCTCTACAGAGCCTAGTTTAGCGCAAAAGAGTGATTTTCCGTATTTTTAAGCCAAACTGAGGTTGATTTTCATTTTGCGTCTTTCACTCATGATTAAAATTAGGTTATGTTTATTGAGGTTAGTTTATTGTTTATTTTTAAACTACATATTTTTTAAATTTCTGCGGAAATGTCATTTTAATATTTAAATCGCAGTAAAGTACCAGTAATATTGGGTCTTAATGGGAAACTCAAAGAAACTCTTAGGGGTTAGTTGAGAAACGTTAATTTTTAAGTTTCCACCCAAAGGTTATAATAGGTTTTGCCCTGAGACGAATTAAGATTAATACACTCAGAAAGACGGGTAGAATTCTTTACAAAAACAACAAAACTAATTTTTACCTTCACGTGATCATAAAATTTAAAGATCTGTTTAACTCCAGATGTCAAAAATTTTACACCATTAAAATAACCTCTCTTTAGACAATATAAAGTGCGAGAAAACAGATAAACAAGCATGTAGAGTTCAAAAAACATTTTCCTGTATACAGAATTGAAAAACAAACAAGAAAACAATGACCAATAAATCACAAAACCATTACTTTCATCCAGTAATAAAAACACCATTATTTAATAATAGTTTAAAAAGTGAATTAACTGATTAGGTTGGCCAAAATAAACTGGAAATTTGCCATACGAATTTTTTTTAGTCTTGGTACGCAACGCGACTGGTTAGAAAATAAATAATCTATTTTTAAAACAAGACAAACAGGTGGGTTTTAAATTCTCTCCTTTCCGTTGTATTGTTTCATGGCGATATTGTTGCCAGACAAACAAACAATAAATTTTAATCAGCTATTAAAATATTCCTCAAAATACAATTAAATACATAATGTATTTAAATATAATAATATTTATTTCAAAAATAAAACATTATTTTTACCGGCTTATTGCCTTCCTCAATGAGTGGAAAAGTATGCTTATCTGCATGCCAGAACCTCCGACAAGCACCCACTTTCCACCCTGCAAATGACACCCCTTCACTTCATTCACCACAGGGTTTGGTTGTATAGTGAAATTCATTACTTTCAGAGGAGATAACTCTGACTGGTGTCTTTTACACCTCTACCTCTTCTGTTCTTAAATAGTTCAATCATATAATTGGCTGACTATAAGATAAGAAACATAACTATTTCGTGTAGCCCTGGAACCAACAGATCGAGTGCAATTAATTTAACACTCCACCTACTAATTACGGGTAAAACAATAATATATGAAACCAAATCAAGAAAAAAGGCAAAGGATGAAAAGAAACCAAGTATTAGGGGTTGACTTTAATGAAGTTTTTTATTTTCAAGAAGGTCGTTCCAGAAAATTTAAATCAAAATATACATTTTTTGTTCAAAAATAAATCTTTATAATGCATCGTGCAGTTTGAAATTCATTCTATTTTATATAATGAATTTATAAATAATAAATTCACTAAATAAATATGCCGGCCGCATTGGCGCAGTCGGTAACGTGCTCGCCACTCATCATGCGGTCCTGGGTTCAAATCTCACTCAGGCACGGCATATTTTCATACGGTACAAAATATCATTTCATCCTCCATCGTACAAAAGTTACACCCCAACGTCGTCGCGAATGACCGTTGTAGTTGATGCGACGTTAAATCAATGAATTTATATAATAAATTTCACTAACCTTCCTTTTTAACTGCGTCAACTTTTATTTTCACTTACACGTGTTTCGGTGGATCCACTAACATCAGAGTAAATAACATTATAATTGAAACTAAAACCTTTATTTATTAAAAATCTATAGAAGATGATACATCTTCAGTCATTTGTATAAAACTGACTTAAAATTAATTTCCTTTAATTTTTACCTTCTCACGTTTACTATAGATAGCAGCAGCAGTCAATATCACTTCATCATTCCTAAATTTGACCTGTTCATTCAAAATGTCCTGCTTTTGCTCTTTTAAATATTTATAAATGTGGAACATCTCATATTTTTCAATTTATTTTATTTTTATTTTCATATTATTTATAATATGAAAGCTTACTGACTACAAACATCGATTTACAGATTAAGAAAAATTTCTTAAAACATTATGTTTGGAGTGTAGCATTATACGGAAATGAAACATGGGTAATAGGGGCTGTAGAAAAGAAAAGGATAGAAGCTTTTGAAATGTGGTGTTATAGGAAAATGTTAAAGATTAGGTGGGTGGACAAAATAAGTAATTTAGAGGTTCTTAGGCGAGTGGATGAAAAAAGAAGTATATGGAAGCATCTTACCAGAAGAAGGGATAGGCTAGTGGGGCATATCTTAAGACATCCAGGTATTGGGCTATCAATAATGGAGGGTAATATTGAGGGAGTAAATTGTAGGGGGAGGCAAAGATTAGAATATGTAAAGCAAATTACAAAAGATGTAGGGTGTTACAGGTATGTACATATGAAACGACTTGCGCAAGATAGAACAGGTTGGAGAACTGCATCAAACCAGTCGAGAGACTGATGATAAAAAAAAAATGATTGGTATAGTTAGATATAATGTAGTCACATTTCAGTGCTTTTTTATGTTCATTATACCTCACTTGAAAATTACGACTAGTCATACCAATGTAAAATTTTTTACAATCCTCATTGCCCCAATCTATTTTATACACACCCATTACATACACACCCAAACATTTTTTGGTAGCCATTTTTGAATAATGTAAAGAGCAAGATTATTTTGTGGGATCTCGGATTTGTTGGAGGTTTGATCAGTGACTTTGTGATATTTAACAGTTTATATACGCAGCGTATTCATATTGTCTAGTAGTTAATGTTAAATAATATTGTTACATTATATTATTATTTAATGACCCTTCAAGCCAAAATTTATATTTTAAAACGTTTGCTGTTAAGATTAGTGGGGGACTGTTACTTTAGGCCAGTTACTAACATTAACTAGGAAGAGTAAGGTTGAAGGTTACTGGAACCGCAACGGAGAAGATGGAAAGATCCCTTGAGACGGAAACAGGGTATTTCCAAATCCTTGCTATAGCAAGGGGAAATGAGAGAGGAGAAGAAGAAGGTGTAGGGGAAATGAAAAGATAGAGGAGAAGGTGTGAATAGGAAGGAAGGAAGGAGGAAGAGAACGATATCTTTTGTCAAGCTATTAATTAAGTCGCTGTTTATAATTTATGTGGAAAACCGCCTCGAAATCGATTTATTCTGAAACAGGTTTCAATGCTATGTAAAATTCAAATGAAAAAAATTAAGTAAAATAAACGAGAAAATCTACTTAATATTGGCGTGGTTCATTACAAAAGACCTTACTTTGGTTGCATAAAAAATCCTTAGTTTTTAAATTTAAACTAAATCATTACAAAATATTTTGTTGAAAAACGAATAAGGTGCATACGCAATCTGACGAACAACTTTCTAGAAAATATTTTTGTCTATTTCTTTTTAGAAATCATGGTACGTAAAAATCAGTTAAAATTCAGGCATCAAAAATATCATAGGCTATTAAAGATTAAAGATCGGGAAAATTAAAAATTAACAAAAAAAATTGAAGATTTGTTTTGTTTTCATTCATATTTTTGGTGGCATTTTTTTAAATTATACTCACAAACTACAAGAGATAGCAACAAACGGGTTTTGGTTTCGTAATTACACAAAAATATGGTGGGGCCAGATAGAGTTTGAAGTTCCGGTTTTGATCGGAATTGACCTAAACTGGAAGTCAAGAAATTAAATCCAGAAACTACAAGAGATTTAATGCGTGCACAAACAAAATAACTTGGTTAAAATGAACTCTACTGAGCAGAGAGAGCAAAACTGATAGATCCCTCACATTCTTTCTCTCTCGTACAGCCAGCCGGTAGAGAGGATCAAAACTTTTCTAAAAATACAGAATGAAAGTAGCTATGTGTGATGTGAGAGATAAGCTTTCCAAGTATTCCCAGAGATTTCTTAAAATGGAATTCATAGACGATAGTCGCCTACAAAACTTATCTATTATGGCATTAATTTCAGGTGGTGGAACATAGCGAAGTAAAGGCCAAGCCAATTGCTGTGAGCACTGGACTACGCATGCGCGTACCCCACGCATACTCCTCCAACCAGCAAACCATTACCATTACAGCAACAAATAGTTTTTGGATTCGATTTCTACACAATAAGTTAGTGGGTAATTGAATTTGAAGTTC
Source organism: Catonia carolina (assembly GCA_035578175.1). NCBI lineage: Eukaryota > Metazoa > Arthropoda > Insecta > Hemiptera > Achilidae > Catonia > Catonia carolina. Next base: position 17,069,397 of record JAQMRL010000016.1, on the reverse strand, counting down.
CGTTTCTCACTGGAACATGCCTAAATTTAGAAGTCAACAAATGAAAGTCGGAATTTGGTTACAAAAATACTAAATAATTTCATAAACATAATAATAATAAATAAACAGTGTCATTCCATTCCTCTTAAAAAGTATATACAGAAATCATTGGGTTTGAAGTTTCGGTTTTAATCGAAAGTGGCCCAAAACCGGAAGTTAAGAAATCAAAGTCAGAATTTGAAACTAAAAATAATGTCACTCGATTCCTCTTAAAGAGTAGTTACAGACGTCACTAATGGTTTTGGACTTATAGTTTTTACCATAAGTCAAATGTAAGCCATTTTTATCAATTTCCACCAGTCATGAGACAAATCGTCTCGTGGAAGGATTTTTTTTTTGTAATTCCTAATTTGTGTACGTTGCAATCTGTTCAATTCAGAACGATAAGCAACTCCATGACCCAATGAGATGAGGATGATATGTATGACGTGTAGTCTTGTACAGACTCAGGTCAACCATTCCTGAGAGAGTATGGTTAATTGAACCCCAACCATCAAAGTACACCGGTAACCACTGTCTAGCATTCAAATCCGTATAAAAGTAACTACCTTTACTAGGAACCTTCGTCTCCGAAAATCAGCTGTTAAAAAGCTGATTTTGGCGACGACTTTACCTCTAGACCAACCCGGTGGGTAAGGAATTTTAAGAATTAAAAACTTTTTGAGTACTTTTGTTTGTTAATTGCAATAATATAATTAAATGTTTAAAATACTTTAAAGTAATTACTGTTCAATTCCATTGTTTATTCTTACAAATCTAAAAGAAGAAAATAAAACACATCTGCAGTGCAAAATAGTTAAAGTTAAAACCACATTAAACTGCAACGGAATAACAATAATGTTTCTGTTATATCCTGATTGCTGTTTATAAACAAACAACTCTACAGCGCTACTTCCGTACAATACAGTAATTTATAGAGACAGTAGGCTAGAATAGTCAGAGCTTTACTACTGTGTACGTTTATAATTTGGGATCCGTAATTGAATTTGGTGTGCAACGATTGTTTACTTTGAGTGTTCCAAGTTGGGCGACGGATATCCATAGTGCCCGAACCGAACCTATAACCAACGGATGCTAATCGAAATCCTTCGTTATACGTAATAACATAATCACAAAGTTGTTATCTTTACTGTGGTTATATTGTGCATTATTATTAACTGGAACATTATTAATTTATAAAAGGTTATCATCGAATTTGATTACAAGGAAAAAATAAATTTATTTCATTGTAATAGTGTAAATTATAATTACTTTCTCTTGCCTATATAAATATATTATAGGAAGGAAAGTATTTTTTTCATGTCGATTTTAAGAAATCCACTCTTCACCGGATCTACACGTTTTCAGACCCCCTGAACCCAAAAAACATGTTTTGAGCGATTGATCTGTGTGTCTGTGAGTGAGTGTGTGTGTGTGTGTGGGTGAACAGAATATCTCAAGAACGGAACATCGTACGAACTTGAAACTTAAGTTACATACCACTACCGGACACGACACAAACATTTTCATTAAAATCGGCCAACCGGAAGTAGTAGTTATTTCGTATAATTTTTCACTTTTTTGCGATTTTCTCAAAAACTGGTCCGACGATTTTTTTTAAAAATCGACTGGTTTACTCAATTTTTTATTCTCTACAAGATAAGGTAGGCGTAATGTTTGCTAAAATTCTTGGTGAGGCTGTTTTTACATAAAACAATACTTTTTTAAAGATTACGGCTTAAATATGAATTTTAGCGCAAACATTTATATAACAAAAGTTGTAGAGAATTTAAAATTCTACAACTTTTATTCCAAACATTGTTTTGTATAACGCTTAGTTTAGCAGTAATTAACAATTTTCTGTTTTTTCTCACGAAAACGTGTGAAAAATCGATTTTTTTTAAGATTTCGACCTTAGAATGCATTTTACGACAAAAATGTATAATCAAATTTACAGGAAATTATAAGATCTATAACTTTTATTCAAAGCATTTTTCTCTACAGAGCCTAGTTTAGCGTGAAAGAGTGATTTTCCGTATTTTTAAGCTAAACTGAGGTTGATTTTCATTTTGCGTCTTTCACTCATGATTAAAATTAGAATATGTTATTAAAGTTAATTTTTTGTTTATTTCTAATGTTTTATTAATAATGTTAGGTTTATTGTTAATTATTTGCATTGGCAAGAGAAAGTTTACGATTGTTTACTTTGAGTGTTCCAAGTTGGGCGACGGATACCCATAGTCCCCGAATCTATAACCAACGGATGCTAATCGAAATCCTTCGTTATACGTAATAACATAATCACAAAGTTTTTATTGTTACTGTGGTTATATTGTTCATACAAACTGGAACATTATTAATTTATAAAAGGTTATCATCAAATTTGATTACTAGGAAAAAATAAATTTATTTAATGGTAATAGTGCCAGGCCAGTAATACTTTATGGAACTGAAACATCAAATGTACCAAATCTTGAACAGTTTTTGAGAATAGAAAGGAGAATCTTGAGAACGATGCATGGCCCAAATAAAACAGACAATGGATATAGATTGAAGTCAAATGAAGATATATACAAAATAAAGAACGGTGGCGGTTTTAAAACTTTTGAAAATTTGAGACGGCAATTCGGAAGAAAAGATTAAAATTCATAGGACACATGATGCGGATGGATCCCAGTAGATTGAATAAACAACTTTTTGATAAATTCTGGAATTATAAGAATCCACCGCCATACATAAAACAAGTAAAGGAAGACCTCAATAGAATAAACATAAAAATAGAAGACTGCAAGGATAGAATAAGGTTTAGAGGGAGGATTCAACAATAGAGTCACTTGTGAGTGTCAGGAAGATTAGAGAAAACATGCGCTGGACGGAGGAGCGAAGGGCGCAACACAGCGAGAACATGAAGCAGTATTGGAGGATAAGGAGGGAGCCGCCAAACTAGATTGATATTAGCGTGGTCCATTGAAGGCCTGTTCGAAAAAAAAAATCTGGTGTGAAACACTCACACAACTTTCTCTTGCCAGTGCAAATAATTAACAATAAACCTAACATTAGTAATAAAACATTAGAAATAAACAAAGAAACTAACCTCAAAAACATACCCTTATTTTAATCATGAGTGAAAAACGCAAAATGAAAATCGTACTCAGTTTGGCTTAGAAATACGGAAAATCACTCTTTCTCTCTAAACTAGACTCTGTAGAGAAAAATGCTCTAAATAAAAGTTGTAGATCTTTTAATTTTCTATAAATTTAATTATATACACTTTTGTCGTAAAATGCATACTAAGGCTGAAATGTTAAAAAAATTGATTTTTCTCACGTTTTCGTGAGAAAAAAAATCAGCAAATCGCAAATTACCGCTAAACTAAGCGTTATACAAAAACATGTTTGAAATAAAAGTTGTAGGTTTTTAAATTCTCTACAACTTTTGTTATAAAAATTTTTGCGCTAAAATGCAAATTAAAGCCGTAATCTTAAAAAAACAACGTTTTTACGTGAAAACAGCCTCACCAAGAATTTCAGCAAAAATGGCGCCTACTCTATCTTGTAGAGAATAAAAAACTGAATAAACCAGGCGATTTTAAAAAAAATCGTAGGACCAGTTTTTGAGAAAATCACAAAAAAGTGAAAAATCACACGAATAAACTACTACTTCCGGTTGACCGATTTTGATGAAAATGTTCGTGTCGGGTTCGGTAGTGGTATGCAACTTAAGTTTTAAGTTTCAAGTTCGTACGATGTTCCGTTCTTGAGATATTTTGTATACACACACACACACACAGACACACACACACACACACACACACACACAGACCAATCGCTAAAAACATGTTTTTTGGGTTCAGGGGGTCTGAAAACGTATAGATCCGGTGAAAACTCGATTTCTTAAAATCGACACGAAAACAATACTTTCCTTCCTATATATTCATATAGGCAAGAGAAAGTAAAAATAGTGTAATTATAATTACTTTCATAATTCATTCATTGCCTGTATGAATATATAGGAAGGAAAGTATTGTTTTCATGTCGATTTTAAGAAATCGAGTTGTCACCGGATCTACACGTTTTGAGACCCCCTGAACCCAAAAAACATGTTTTGAGTGATTGGTCTGTGTGTCTGTGAGTGTGTGTGTGTGTGTGAACAGAATATCTCAAGAACGGAACAACGTACAAACTTGAAACTTGAAACTTACGTTACATACCACTACCTGACCCGACACGAACATTTTCATCAAAATCGGTCAACCGAAAGTAGTAGTTTATTCGTATAATTTTTCACTTTTTTGCGATTTTCTCAAAAACTGGTCCTATGGTTTTTTTAAAAATCGCCTGGGTTACTCAATTTTTTATTCTCTACAAGATAGGGTAGGCGTTATGTTTGCTAAAATTCTTGGTGAGGCTGTTTTTACGTAAAAAAAATACTTTTTTAAAGATTACGGCTTTTAATATGCATTTTAGCGCAAACGTTCATATGACAAAAGTTGTAGAGAATTTAAAATTCTACAACTTTCATTCCAAACATATTTTTGTATAACGATTAGTTTAGCAGTAATTAACAATTTTCTGTTTTTTCTCACGAAAACGTGTGAAAAATCGAATTTTTTTAAAGATTTCGACCTTAGAATGCATTTTACGACAAAAACGTATAATCATATTTATAGGAAATTACAAGATCTACAACTTTTATTAAAAGCATTTTTTTCTACAGAGCCTAGTTTAGCGTGAAAAAGTGATTTTCCGTATTTTTAAGCTAAACTGAGGTTGGTTTTAATTTTGTGTCTTTCACTCATGATTAAAATTAGGATATATTATTAAAGTTAATTTCTTGTTTATTTCTAATATTTTATTAATAATGTTAGGTTTATTGTTAGTTATTTGCATTAGCAAGAGAAAGTTTACGATTGTTTATTTTGAGTGTTCCAAGTTGGGCGACGGATATCCATTGTCCCCGAACCTATAACCAACGGATGCTAATCGAAATCCTTCGTTATACGTAATAACGTAATCACAAAGTTTTTTTTGTTACTGTGGTTATATTGTTCATACAAACTGGAACATTATTAATTTATAAAAGGTTACTATCAAATTTGATTACTACAAGGAAAAAATAAATTTATTTCATGGTAGGTACTAGTGTAATTATAAAAAAATCTGGTGTGAAACACTCACACAACTTTCTCGTGCCAATGCAAAATATAATTAACAATAAACCTAACATTATTAATAAAACATTAGAAATAAACATAAAATTAACTTTAATAACATATCCTAATTTTAATCATGAGTGAAAGACGCAAAATGAAAATCAACCTCAGTTTAGCTTAAAAATACGGAAAATCACTCTTTCACGCTAAACTAGGCTCTGTAGAGAAAAATGCTATAAATAAAAGTTGTAGATCGTTTAATTTCCTATAAATTTTAATTTATACACTTTTGTCGTAAAATACATACTAATGCTGAAATCTTTAAAAAATCGATTTTTCACACGTTTTCGTGAGAAAAAACAGAAAATTGCTAATTACTGCTAAACTAAGCGTTATACAAAAAAAATGTTTGAAATAAAAGTTGTAGACCTTTAAATTCTCTATAACTTTTATTATATACATTTTTGCGATAAAATGCATAATAAAGCCGCGATCTTGGAAAAACAATGTTTTTACGTGTAAAAACAGCCTCACCAAGAATTTCAGCAAACATGGCGCCTACCCTATCTTGTAGAGAATAAAAAAAATCGTAGGACCAATTTTTGAGAAAATCGCAAAAAAGTGAAAAATTATACGAATAAACTACTACTTCCGGTTGACCGATTTTGATGAAAATGTTCGTGTCGTGTACGGCAGTGGTATGTAACTTAAGTTTCAAGTTTCAAGTTCGTACGATGTTCCGTTCTTGAGATATTCTGTTCACACACACACTCACAGACGCACAGACACACACAGACTAATCGCTCAAAACATGGTTTTTGGGTTCAGGGGGTCTGAAAACGTGTAGATCCAGTGAAAACTCGATTTCTTAAAATCGACATGAAAACAATACTTTCCTTCCTATACATTCATATAAGCAAGAGAAAGTAAAAATAAAAAAAATTTACAAAAAAAAATTAACAAAAAAAATCACAGAAAAAAAATTATAAAAAAAAAAAACAAAAAAAATTTTAAGAAACGCTATTATTTAACAATGATTCAAATAAAAAATGAACTAAAAAGAAAAAATAAAAAAAATTACAAAAAAAATTACAGACATTACTGTTACAAATAAAAGCGTGGCGCATTTTTATACAACGAATACTTTACAATAAAATGCGCCACGCTTTTATTTGTAACAGTAATGTCTGTAATTTTTTTTGTAATTTTTTTTATTTTTTCTTTTTAGTTCATTTTTTATTTGAATCATTGTTAAATAATAGCGTTTCTTAAATTTTTTTTTTTTTTTTATAATTTTTTTTCTGTGATTTTTTTTGTTAATTTTTTTTGTAATTTTTTTTTATTTTTTTCTTTTTAGTTACTTTTTTTAAGTAATTGTTAAAGTAAAGCGTTTTTTAAATTTTTTAAATTTTTTTTGAAAAAAAATTTTTTCAAAAATTTTTTTTGAAATTTTTTTGTAATTTTTTTTTACAAACACCTATTGTCATCGAAGATAAACAAGTGTGCAAAGTTTGATTCATATTGATACGGTAGAAGTATTAACATTTTAAGTTGCCAGATTTGATGGATCCAAGAGTAAGTTGTTTTGTAATAAAAAAGCGTTTAAAAAAAATTTTTTTGTAAATTTTTTTTTATGACAGCGTATTGTCATCGAAGATAAACAAGTGTGCAAAGTTTGATTCATATTGATACGGTAGAAGTATTAAAATTTTAAGTTGCAAGATTTTATGGATCCATGAGTAAGTTAAATAAAAGCGTTTAATATATTTAAAGCTGATTTTCATAATATTTCTTTAAGAAAAACTTTATTCTACAATGGAGGTCATTTCAAATAATGGGGAACGGGTGATCAAAATGTAATGCGGGATTGTATTACAAGATTATAAGCTTACAGGATTTGAAACACACTACTGAGTGTTGTTTGCAATTCAAAGAACATTATAATTGAAACTTTTATCATTTTTGCTTAAAGTTTATATTTAAATTTAAAAACTGTTTGTAAAAGAATTACACCTTGTTAAAAGTAATCTTATAGAATGTTGTTCTAGTCGTCAGAGTATTTAAAAGGATAAACAAGTACAGTTGAGTTCAATTAACCGAGTCTTGTTTATTCGAGTTTCAGGTTAACCGAGAAAATTATTTCTATACGATTAATGACCCATAATAATTTACTGAAATTTCCTAACTAAATCTGGTATAAAAGGAATTTTAGACCATAATAGGCAGGTCGAGTGTTAAAATATTTGCACTCGATCTGTTAGTTCCAAGGCTACAAAAATATAGTTCTCTCTTTTATCACATGGTCAGCCAATTATATTACTGAAACATCTAAGAACAGAAGAGGTAGAGGTGTAAAAGACATTTAATGAATTTCATTATACAACCAGACCCTGTGGTAATTGAAGGTGTCATTTTCAGGGTGGAAATTAGATGTTTTTCACAGGGCCAGGAATGCTGATAAGCGTACTTTTCCACTCACTGAGGAAGGCAGGGGTAAAATAACTCTTCGTTTTACTTAGTAAAGCATCTACAGGTTCAAACCAGTCTTTCGGCTGATGACCTAAACATCAACAAAAGGAATTGAACACACCAACGTTTCCGAAAGTATGTTCACACTTTTAAACCATCAAGTAAATTTCCTGTTGTTCAACAAATTAAGAAAAATGTATTAAATGAATTCACGCTTGGAAAATGTGAGATAAACAGAAGACATAATATTAACATAGTAAATCAAGATGATTATAGTGGTTACGAACTTTTTTTAAATTTTTTTCTGTTCAATTTATAATTTAAGAACAATAAGCAACCAATGAAATGAGGACGATATGTCAGACTAATATAATATGAGGTCTTGTCTTGTACAGAGTGAGACCGACCATTCCTGATAGAGTATAGTTAATTTAACCCTAAGGATCAAAGTAACCACTGTCTAGTATTTAAATTCATATAAAAGTAACCTTTACTAGGATTTATTAGAATTTTAACTACGAACCATCGTCTCCAAAAATCAGCTGTTAAACAGTTGACTCGCAACGACGACTTTACCTCTAGATCAACCCAATGGGTTATCCTCACAATGGTAATTTAAAAACAAGAGTCCGCCTCTTTAGCGAATTGGATGGTGCGCTAGCATACAACGTGGAGTTCCCGGGTTCAATTCCCAGCTAGGGTCCGGAAATTTTCACAAGTCAAAGCCCACTGTGCTAGATATATACCCCACTATAGTCACTAACATTCGCGTAGTTGACGCGACTTTAAATAAACTAAAAAAAAAAATCTGGTGTGAAACACTCACACAACTTTCTCTTGCCAATGCAAATAATTAACAATAAACCTAACATTAGTATTAAAACATTAGAAATGAACAAAAGCTAACCTCAAAAACATAACCTTATTTTAATCATGAGTGAATGACGCAAAATGACAATCGAACTCAGTTTGGCTTAAAAATACGGAAAATCACGCTTTCACGCTAAACTAGGCTCTGTAGAGAAAAATGCTCTAAACAAAAGTTGTAGATCTTTTAATTTTCTATAAATTTAATTATATACCCTTTTGTCGTAAAATGCATACTAAGACCGAAATGTTAAAAAAATCGATTTTTCTCACGTTTTCGTGAGAAAAAAAACAGAAAATCGCAAATTACCGCTAAACTAAGCGTTATACAAAAAAATGTTTGAAACAAAAGTTGTAGGTTTTTAAATTCTCTACAACTTTTATTATATAAGATTTTGCGCTAAAATTTATATTAAAGCCGTAATCTTAAAAAAACAACGTTTTTACGTAAAAACAGCCTCACTGAGAATTTCAGCAAACATGGCGCCTACCCTATCTTGTAGAGAATAAAAAATTGAGTAAAATAGGCGATTTTAAAAAAAATCATAGGACCAGTTTTTGAGAAAATCGCAAAAAACTGAAAAATTATACGAATAAACTACTACTTCCGGTTGACCGATTTTGATGAAAATGTTCCTGTCGCGTTCGTTAGTGGTATGTACCTTAAGTTTCAAGTTTCAAGTTCGTACGATGTTCCGTTCTTGAGATATTCTGTTCACACACAGACACACACACACACACACAGACACACACACACACACACACACAGACACACACACAGACCAATCGCTAAAAACATGTTTTTTGGGTTCAGGGGGTCTGAAAACGTATAGATCCGGTGAAAAGTCGATTTCGAAAAATCGTCATGAAAACAATACTTTCCTTCCTATATATTCATATAGGCAAGAGAAAGAAAAAAAACAAAAGAGAGATTTTACAAGTTTTTTTTACAAATTGTTAAGCCACCAACCGTTAATTTCTTTTTAATTATTTTGTGTAAGAAGTTAAATTTAAATCCCAAAAAAAATTCACTATACAGGTTGAGTTCTAGGCAGAGATATAAAAAATTATATCATAACATAAGAAGGTCAGAATGGTCAGCGCAACTGGCTGCTATGCCGGGGTCCCGGGTTCGATTCCCGGTCAGGTCTGGCATTTTTTCATCTGTAAATCACTACATATCATTACCTACGCACAAGCCCAAGGCTTATGTAGGCATCATCACTCAATAAAAAAAAAGTCTAATAAAACATTCTAAAAAGTAACAACATACGACAGCTTATGCTTCAATTTCGAACTGGAGTAAAGAGTAAAACTTCATTCTTTCCCACTTACCTGAAACAAAAGAAATATAAAAAATTTGAAAATTATTTCAATTAATAAAAAAAATTAAGTAAGGAAAGGGGTGAGTGGTAAAGAGGGTGCTACTCATTGTGAGACGAAAATCTGTAAATGATAGACATAGGACAAGATTAAAAACTATAACACAGTAATATAATCTGAGACTTTTTGAGCGAGTTAATGCCTACAAATAACATGAAAATCTAGACTCACAGAAACGAGAAAAGTCGTTACGTTATACTGTTATCTTGAAAACAGTGGATCCTTTGATTCATTTATTCATTTTATGTATCTTTACCTATTTATTTCCTTACAATGTGATATTATTTACTCTAATAATTATGTCTTATAACTTTAGAGGAACTTCGGAAGAAGACTGTCATGGCAGGGTCGTTTCTAGCAGGTATGTAGAAAAAAACTTACTTGACCACCTCATTAGATTTGTTGATAATCAACTGATTAATTTCGAGACCCTGGGTTTCTTAATTACCTGAGTACGTAATGCGACTAAAAACAAATATTAACTAACCCTTTATAGGTCTTTGGTAAGTATACTTACCACTGACAATAAGGTCAACTTTATTTAAGAATAAGCTATGCAGTTGAACCTTATTGACATTTTAAAGTTTTATAGATGTTCTCTGGTAAGTAAGTTATCCACATTTTGAAATTAGCGCGCAGTGACCATTTTCTTCGTGAGTTGCACGAATGTGGTAAGGAAGGATTCATAACAGCGCACGCCACCGCTTTGTTTTGTTGTTACTTTTGTATAGTGCTTAAAAAATTGTAGGTTTTTACGGGAAAGCAAGCAATTCATGCTAACATAAAGTTAAGATAGTTATTCTAGACATTATTTTATTATAATATAGTACTACAAGTTGTTTTAATAAGCATTCTTACCACTAAACATTATGTGGTTCCCATTTCAATGAACGTTCCTTGGTGAGTATACTTACCAGGGCTTAACATCAAAACAAAGAAATATCTTACTGTTCTGGCACTAGAAATACATTATTCAAGTCCCTGTACAGCAAAACTTAACATTTTACAACATACGAAGGGGTACCCAAAAGAAACCGGAATTATTTTTCAAAAGCCATTTATTTTCAAATTTTTTACAAAACAACCTTATCCCCTTCAAAATACTCTCTATTACAACTAATACATTTATCCCGCCGGTGCTTCCACTGTTCGAAAAATTTTTTGTAATCACCTTTCGAAATGGCTGACAGCTCCTCCCTCGTTTTTTTTCTTGACCGCTTCAATTTTGTCAAATCGGTGTCCTTTAACAGGTTGACTCCCATGAGACACTTATACGTCTCTCACCAAATCTGTAAAATTAACTTGTGAGAGACTGATCCGTCTCTCACGTAATAGTGTTTTAATATAAATGTAAAACGGATTGGATGCTCGTTTGCACTGAATTATATACTGAGCTGTTAGAGTTCAAAAAACATTTCCCCAGTCATGGTTCGTGATTTACTTGATTCTATCGAGTCAAAAATGAATCGATGAAACTTGACTTATTATTACTTTTACATAATATTGCCTATTATTATAGTTAATTATTGCAATATTAATCATGTTTTAATAATATTATATAATGTAAAATAATTTTATCTTTTAATTTTTTATGGTTTTCAAATTACAATATTTTTTGCATCGCAAAAGTTGACTTTGGTCGGTGCCTTTATGTAGAAAACTGGTACTCAAGTTTTCCACTCGCCGAACAACTGCTTGAAAGAGACGCATCATCGATATTTACGTAGTTTTATTGAAAAATAGCCCGAAGTAAATTATTTATAAATGACATATAATATTTTATAGAAATACAAGTAAACTTTCAGTGAGACACATCAGTTTTTCACAGTAAATTACTCTTGAGTACCTGATCAGTCTCTCAGATAAAAAAAACAGCGCCAAAAATTTAAGCCTTACAATACTCTGGACTTGAATGAAAATTAATTAAAAAAAGCAAAGAACCCATAAAATAGGTATGGATTTTTCAAGCAAAATTTCAAAAATTTCCTTAGGAGTCAACCTGTTAATTTCCCTTTTCATGGGTGGAAATAAGAAAAAGTCACACGGAGCCAGGTCAGGCGAGTAAGGTGCGTGGGGCAGCGGAAACATGCCATTTTTAGTCAAAATATCTTTCACCGAGATGGCTATGTGTGCAGGTGCATTGTCTTGGTGGAAGAACCAGTCTCCTGTCTGCCACAAATCGGATTTTTTTTGACGAACACTGTTGCGCAATTTTCTTAAAACTTCCAAATTGTCAGTCGACGGTCGAGAACACACGCTCTCAAATTTTTTAAACATTTTCGTCAATTAGGGCAGTTGATGGACGTCCAGAACGAGGTTTGTCATCAATCGACATGTCGCCATTTTTAAACCGAGAAAACCACTCGTATACTTGAGACTTTCCCATAGCATCATTTTTGTAAGCTGTTTTTAACATTAAAACAGTTTCAGCAGGACTTTTACCGAGTAGAAAACAAAATTTCATAGCTACACGTTGTTCACTTAAACTTGCCATCATAAAAGACCAAATAAGAACAAAACAGTGGTACCAAAAACAATCACTGCAGATGAATATTGAACTCGCAGTGAGTTGCAATCACTGCACTGAACTCGCAATGAGTTGCGCTATACACATCTGTGCGGCAGAAATGCGTACTACACAAGCACTGCCCACGGCAATGCAATCCCGGTTACTTTTGGTTACCCCCTCGTATATATTTTCGCTCCTAGTACTTCCCTAGAAAGGGTTAACAAAAATGATCTTTTAAAAAAATAGTCGGTTAATAATTAGATCGGTAAAGAGAGAGACGATTGAGAGAGATTCCACAGAGAGTGTTAAGAAATTAAAAATAAAACCACAATTTGGGCACAAGACCAATTCAGATGATGACACTGGCCTTGACTTTTTATAAGTAGTTACAATATTGAAGTAGTAACTAAGTTTGAGATACCACGATATTTTAGTTGCTAATTTGTTTGTTTATTTTTATATTCCTTGTACCTGTTATTATTTCTTTGGTAACTTCAAAGAGATTCTTAGTACATAAATACAATTCAAATACTAACAATATAACCTGTAAAGATAATTACATACCTAATTAAAAATCTGGTGTGAAACACTCACACAACTTTCTCTTGCCAATGCAAATAATGAACAATATAATCAAACATTAGTAATAAAACATTAGAAACAAACAAAAAACTAACCTCAATAAACATAACCTTATTTTAATCATGAGTGAAAGACGCAAAATGAAAATCAATCTCAGTTTGGCTTAAAAATACGGAAAATCACTCTTTCACGCTAAACTAGGTTTACGCTAATTCTACTTCTCTGTCGAGAAAAATGCTTTAAATAAAAGTTGCTATAAATTTGATTATATACACTTAAGCATACTAAGGCTGAAATCGTAAAATAATCGATTTTTTATAAGTTTTCGTGAGGAAAAAACAGAAAATCTTTAATTACCGCTAAACCAAGCGTTATAAAAAAAATGTTTGAAATAAAAGTTGTAGGATTTTAAATTGTCTACAACGCTGCAATCTTAAAAAAAACTTTTATTCGTGAAAACAGCCTCTCCAAGAATTTCAGCAGACATGACGCCTAACCTTATTTTGTAGAGTATAAAAAATTTAGTAAACCAGGCGATTAAAAAAAAACCTTGGACCAGTTTTTGAGAAAACCGCAAAAAAGTGAAAAATTACACGAATAAACTTCCGATTGACCGGTTTTGATAAAAATGTTCGGGTCGGGTCTGGTAGTGGTAAGTTTCAGTAACTTAAAGTTTCAAGTTCATACGATGTTCCGTTCTTGAGATATTTTGTTCACTCACTTACACACACACACACACACACACACCACAGACCAATCACTACAAACATGTTTTTTTTTTGGATTCAGGGGGTCTGAAAACGTGTAGATCCGGAAAAAACTCGATTTCGAAAAATCGACATGAAAACAATACTTTTCTTCCTATATATTCATACAGGCAAGAGAAAGTAAAAATCTGGTGTGAAACAATCACACGATTTTCTCTGGCCAATGTAGATAATCAACAATATAAGTTATTTATGCGTAATCATGAGTAAACAATATAAAATGAAAAACATAACGTAATTTTAATCATGAGTGAATGATGTAAAATGAAAATAAAGATTGGCTAAAAATACGGAAAATCACTAATCTTTTTTGTGAGTGTTTCACACTAAATTTTTTTGATTTCTTATAATATGACCGAGTTACTGCAGCTTACGACACTTAACAAGTTTGAACAATTCCAGACGTTATTCATACTTCACAAAACTTCAACATTAGTGACTTTTTGCGTCTACGAAATATTCTCCTATACAACCACAGTTCAAAAGCATCAAGTCAGTGTGCAGTCACCCTGTTTAAGAAGAACATAAATCACTAAGTAATGTTAAAGTAAGCACAGTAAAAACGCGTGAAATAAAAGTTGTATGTGTTTTAGTTTTCTACAACTTAAATATATACGATTGCTAAAAAAACCCACATTAACCCTTTATAGATCAGTGGTAGGCACACTCACCACTGGCAATAAGGTCGATTTTTTTAAGAATAAGTTATGCAGTTGAACCTTATTGGAATTTTATGGGTTTATAGATATTCTCTGGTAAGTAGGCTATCCATATATTGAAATTAGTGCGCAGCGACCATTTGCTTTGTGAGTTACACGAATGTGGTATGGATTCATACCAGCGTACGAAACCATGTTGTTTTGTTGTTTTGTTGTACAGTGCTTAGAAAATTCCAGTATTTTACGGGAAAGCGCTTATTCATGGTGACATAAAGTTAAGATAAGTTATTCGCCACATTTTTCTGTTATATAGGGCTACAAGGTGTTTTAATAAGCATTCTTACCACTAAACATTATGTACTCCCCATTTCAATAAACATTCCTTGGTAAGTATACTTACCAGGGCTTGACATAAAAAAAAGAAATATCTTACTGTTCTGGCAGTAGAAATACATTACTCAAGTCCCTATAAAACAAAATTTAAGTTTTTACAACATGTACTACATTTTTCCCCGTAATACTGATCTGTTGTTGTGTTGCTTAGGTCATCAGCCGAAAGGCTGGTTTGAACCTTTAGAGGTTTTACTAAGTAAAACGAGGAGTGAGATGGTTTACCATTGCCTTCCTCACTGAATGGAAAAGTATGCTTATCAGCATGCCGGGCCCTCTGAAAAGCACATATTTTCCACTCTGCAAATGACACCTTCACTTCATTCACCACACTTCATTCACCACAACAATACTGATCTATAAAGGGTTAAGGCAGTAATCTTAAAAACAAATTTTTTTTACCAGATCCTGGACTAACGAGGCTATTACTGTCCACAATTATGAAATGGACAACCGAAAATTAGTTTTTTTTTGGATTTATAGGTTTTACAGTAAATAAAGCGTGAGAAAGTGAAAATCGTACCCAGTATAGGAAGCAAAACAAGGAGAGCATAGTTTCCTTTAAATGTATATTTAATTATAGATATCTTAAATTCTCAGGTCGTATTCAGGACTACATTAAATGTAGGAATAAGACAGTGTAGGTAGAGAGGCGTAAGGTGATTGGTAGAAAGCTTGTTACGGATCACAACTTGGAAGTGAATTTTCTTGTACAACTATTCGGTAACTACGGTGATAAATACGCTTACTTTACGCCCTTACCTTTTACTAAATAAATTAACCTTCACCTCACTTTCATATAAAGTACATTTATTGTTACTGATAAATTTCTGGAAAATTTTGACACCTGATTTAACACTTCCAATGCTGTTTAATTGTAATCAATTTGCTGAAAGATATGTTGTTATTTTTTTATTATCAGAATTTATCTATAGTCCAGCCTCTCTTAGTTTGCTCCTAATTTAAACAAATATTGAAGTCACTGAGCATGCGCATTATATCAAAATGTGTACACGCTGATTAAAAAGTAACAACAAAATACTTTTAAAAGTATTTTTAAAAATGAAATTGTTAGGACTACACCATATCATGACTGATGTTTTAAGTACTTATAATTTAAAAAATAGTTAACTTAATAGGAATACGACATCCGTAAAGTTGCAGACTCTAGCGTGCACCCTGTAGTAGGTGGCTTTTGTTTGTTGACAGTAAGAGCAAACTAAGACCAGCTGAACTATATATTCTCTTCTATACAGAACAATAAATAATAATTTGTGAAAAAATTGGCATGGCAAGGTAACTCTTAGTGATATCTTTAAACTAATTGTTGTCCAGATAATTTATGTACAATTTGGTAGTTTTGTTAATCATTTTCTTGTAGTAAATCTATTGTTTACAATATTGTTCAACAAAAAAAAATCCAACTTAATACACACTAGTGCCCGCCACGAACTAAGTCAGTTGTGTTGAAGAGCTCTATTTCAAAAACGACCGAACGTAAAAATTAACGATTCAGCAGATTAAAGCCTGTTCTTTCCTGCGTTTATTTGTTTAACTTAATTTTTTGTATTAAAAAATTTGTAGGAAATACATCAATTTACGCATAGAAAGTACCCAGTTCTTAGTTGGTTTTCTGTTAGTGTGCTTTTTAAACGTCTGTTACTTCATCCAGGCTTTACATAAAAAATCGGAGTTTAAGTGAATCGGTCATTTCAGAAAGCCCTTAGTCAAAAAGTAACTTTTTGAAAAATTAAAAACTTGTAAATTATTATTTTTCAATTAGAAAAATATTGAAAAATATAAATTGTTCAGACGGCTGTCCCCTTTAATATAAAATATACCTTTATATTTTTAAAGACAAGCCACTTTAAAAATAAATAAAAAATTTAGGCTAAGGTGTTTCTGAAATAAATTGGAGTAAAATGTTAACTTACGTTGCTTTCTGTAAAATACGTTTTAAGAACCAGAAGAAAATTTTGTTGTACAATAGCATTTATTCATTTCAGTAGTTTACGTTAAGTAATGGCTTAAAATAGCTTTCTGCAATAATAAAATTTGAAATTCTTAACTTTAAGAAAAAAAAATTTGATTTTCAGGGCTATACACGATGTTTATCGTTGTCATAAACAGTAGGTATACACCTTAAAAAAATTTTGCATAAAATCTTTGTATGGCCTCTTCCACTAGAAAGTAGAGCTTAAGCTTCAAAAGAAACTTCCACTTTCATTATTAAATTAGAAGGAAACATTTTATATACTTAAGGATAAACCTTTTCTTAGTGTTATATATTACTTAAGGAAAGCCAGACTTATATGATTTTGTAGGGATGGTGTGGAAGCTTGGACTCTCAATAGATTCAGTGAGAAGAAACTACAGGCTTTTGAGCTGTTGACCTACCGCAGAATGTTGAGGATCTCATATACTGAGCATGTCACGAATGAAGAGGTCCTCAGTAGAATGGGAAAGCAGCTGGAACTCATGGTGGAAGTTAAGGCACGAAAATTAAGGTATCTTGGTCATGTTATGAGAGGACCAAAGTATCAAATATTGTATCTCATCATTCAAGGCAAAATATTAGGAAAAAGATCGGTGGGCAGGAGAAGGAGAAGGATATCCTGGCTGTGTAATTTGAGAAAGTGGTTCAGGTGTTCCTCAAACGAACTCTTTAAAGCAGCGGTCAACAAAATTCGTATCGCCATAATGATAGCCGACCTCCGTCATGGAGATGGCACGTGAAGAAGAAGAAGAAGAAGGGATGGTGTATTTATATTCAGTTTGTTCTAAAATGCAATAAAGAAAAAAATGTAACATTTTGACTTATGAGCTTTCTCAAACGACTGATTCGTATATTAAAGATCATAGTTTTCCCTTAACGAGAATATCGAAAAAGTAAAATCCAATGTTTCGTTTTAATATGGCAGCCATTTTAAAAGTGCTCTTTTGCTATTTTTGTTCCAAGGAAACATTGAGAATACATTTTTAAACTGAACTATGCATTTTTACAGCAGTATGTGCCAAAAGTCTACGCAATACGTGAGTACGTGAAGAGTCTACTGACTCTTCGCTTGGGATTTCGGTATCATATAAAAATAATAAACAGACTTCGTTAATATTATTATTGTTGTTGTAGGTCATCAGCCGAAAGGCTAGTATGAAGCTCTAGAGGTTTTACTAAGTAAAACGAGCAGTGAGGTGGTTTTCACTACCTTCCTCACTCAGTGGAAAAGTATTCTTATCAGTATGCCTCTAAAAGTATCTACTTAATATTAAAATAATTAATTATTTATTAACACAATTAATACATTACAAAACTGGAGATTTTTCTTGAATGTTCTTCAATTGGTCACATGGTTAAAAATGTTGAAATATAAGTCGCAGTTTACAGTTCGTTGGTTAACAATCATGAAGTGTTTGATTTTTCACTATAGAAGTATCAAAACTGAAATGTTATTTGTTCTAAAGTAAATAACTA
The DNA here is from genome assembly GCA_035578175.1 of Catonia carolina. Taxonomy (NCBI): domain Eukaryota; kingdom Metazoa; phylum Arthropoda; class Insecta; order Hemiptera; family Achilidae; genus Catonia; species Catonia carolina. Next base: position 17,051,129 of record JAQMRL010000016.1, on the reverse strand, counting down.
AAACTACTGCAGTTTTACTATTCATGTAGAGATTCATAGTTTTAGATCTGACTGGGAATCGAACTAGAGACTCCTGGTAGATAAGCTCCAGTACTGGAATTTCGCGGTACCATAAAATTCTCGATTCCTGGGGTTTCATAACTGGGAAATCTTGTTAAAATCTTTTCCTATCACAACACATCTTACTCAAAACTATAGATCAACTGCGAGAAAGTAAAACCAAAAATTATTATCAATAGATTTAATAGAAAAGGTTATGCAACGTGTATTATTTATGTTGTTTAGGTCATCAGCCGAAAGGCTGGTTTGAACCTGTAGAGGTTTTACTAAATAAAACGAGGAGTGAGGTGGTTTACCATTGCCTTCCTTACCGAGTGGAAAAGTACGCTTATCAGCATGCCGGGCCCTCTGAAAAGCACATATTTTCCACTCTGCAAATGACACCTTCACTTCATTCACCACAGGGTCTGGCTGTATAATGAAATTCATTACTTTCAGAGGAGATAACTCTGATTAGCGTCTTTTACACCTCTACCTCTTCTGTTCTTAGATGATTCAGTCATTTAATTGGCTGACCATGTGATAAGAAACAGAACTATTTATTTTAGCCCTGCAACAAACAGATTGAGTATAAATAATTTTACACTCCATCTGTCTGTTATGGGCATGTATATTATTTATCGGTAGTAAATTTTTTAACGTTAGGCATGTACCATTTTATGAATCCTTAGTTATTTAAATATACGAGTAGAGAAATTCTCCGTAAAATAAATAAAATCATATTTTAGAAATAATAATATTTTACACTCATACCGGTTTTTGAAAAACTTTTATTTACATTACATGAATATTACTTGAGTTAATGCATGAGTGATTCATATTTACAACAACGGGCAAAAATAAAAGATTTTTGTTTAAAAAATATTAACATTTTAATTAATAATTCCTAAAACAAGATAACTTGCAGAAGAAAAAATTAAAAGAGTGTTTTAAAAAGCATTTTGAAAGTGAAACGAAAAAAAAATTCGTTATCCCGTTTCTGTGTTTTAAGTTCGTCTACGCGTGAAAATATTACTATGTATTTACATTTTAAAGAAATAAGATTTCCAGGATGTAACTGTACATAAAAATGAATGGCTTATTCCAAAATGCAAAACAATATTAATTCTACCGTGAGTTATTAACCAAGTTGTCATCTGAAAACGATAATTTTCTATGCCTACTTAAAATGTCTGGTTCACACACATAAAAAATGCTCTTACAGTCTAATTACCAAAAATTTTTCCTTCCCCCTATCAAAAAATTAAATCTATAATATTGGTGGCAATTTTTATAATTGTCATCTATCATTTTGTTTTCTCCGTCTGTCCGTCACACACAGATATCAGAAACTGCAAGAGATAGCAAAAAACGGTTTTCGGATTCGTAATGTACACAAAAACTTAGAGAGCATCAATTGGGTTTCGAGTTCCGGTTTCAACCGGAAGTCAATGAATCAAAGTCAGAAACTACAAAAGATAGCAGCAAACGGTTTTCGGATTCGTAAACCACACAAAAAGTTAGAGAGCATCAATTTTATTGGGTTTGAAGTTCCGGTTTCGACCGGAGGTCGAGGAATCAAAGTCAGAAAATACAAGAAATAGCAACAACCGGTTTTCGGATTCGTAAACTACACAAAAAGTTAGAGAGCATCAATTGGGTTTGAAGTTCCGCTTTCGACCGGAAGTCAAAAAATCAAAGTCAGAAACTACAAGAGATAGCAACAAACGGTTTTCGGATTCGTAAACTACACAAAATGTTAGAGAGCATCAATTGGGTTTGAAATTCCGGTTTCGACCGGAAGTCGAGGAATCAAAGTCAGAGACTACAAGAGATAGCAACAAACGGTTTTCGGATGCATAAACTACACAAAAAGTTAATGAACCTGGATTGGGTACAAAATTCCAGTTTGGGCCGGAAGTAGCCCTAAACCGGAAGTCAAGAAATTAAAGTCGGAATTTGTTATCAAAAATAGTGTCATTCGATTTATCTTAAAGAGTAGATATAGAAATAACTAATGGTTTTTTTTGGCCATAAGTCAAAGGTAAGCCTTTTTAAAAATTCCACCAGCCATGAGACGCGTCGTCTATTTACACTTTGTACTTTTTAAACCGATCTGGACGTATGGTTCCAAAATTTACAAATCCACTCACCAAGTAATATTTTTCGATTACAGCCCTGCTACTCCAGAGCATTTCGAATTATAACGAACTTTCCTTAGTAGTGCGTACGAATCGAGACTATCACAATGACTTCAAAATTCTTTACGAAGGTAACATAAAAAACAATAGCTATTATCAACGTTTCCACAGAAGATTAGCAAGACATAAAAACAAACTACTCAAGGGATGATTAGACCTGTTACTCTACCGGAAAATCCGCCCAGATGTCTAAATACAGCTTTGATCAGTATATTGTTGCTACCTGAAAAATTTAAGTGACTTTTCAGTATAGCGCGCTAACCACTATACCAAGAAAGCAGTCGCTAAAACTTTTGAGCGAAAAGTGTTTTGTCCAACGCTTACTTCAGAGGCAAACTTGGTGACCTTTTGTAAAAATCCCGAATAAAATTAGGTCCATTCCATAAATGAGTCATTTGAAATTTTATTGATCACATCTTATAATAATTGTTGTACAGTTCAGCCGTCCTTAGTTTGCTCCTACTGTAAACAAACCAAAGCCAGCTACTACAGGGTGCACGCTAGGGTCCACGACTTTATGGATGTCGGATCCCTATTAAGTTAACTATGTTTTAAATTAAAAAAACTTAAAGTACTTAAAATATCAGTCATAATTTAATGTAGTCCTAAAAATTTCATTTGTAAAAATACTTTTAAAAGTATTTTGTATTTAAATACTTTTGAAAGTATTTTGTTGTTACATTTTAATCAGCTTGTACACACTTTTCTATAATGCGCATACTCATTGATGTTATTATTTGTTTGTAGTAGGAGCAAACTAAGAAAGGCTGAACTTTAGATACAATACCAAAATCGGTCTTAACGTGAGTAAAATGTTGGAGTGCTTGAAGACTAGTGAAAATTTTCGTGCGATTTGCCGTCCTTTTTATTATTTATTTGATCAGAACTTTGTATGAAACAGCCTAACAAAAAACCACTAAAAGTTTATCATACGGAAAGTGAAAACTCAAAATAAAGTAGCCTATGTTTAAAAATATTCCTTAAAACAATACTATTAATTTGTAAAAGGATATAATATTTTTAAACTAATTATTTTTACCTTACAATAATTTGAATCAAAAGCGTGGTGAAACGTATTGTGCTTTGAATAAACTGAAAGAAAGCGAAGGAAAAATCTATGGGAACCTGGGAAACCATAAAACAATGGAAACGAAAATATATGTTAGGCTTATAGTAAATACAAAAGACTAAAATTAAACAATGGGACGACGGAAGTTAAAAAGTTCCTTCACACCGACTTTTATAATAATATGTTTTCCCCAATACTTTTTTTAAACACAGGCCTCTAAAATACTACCTATTAAAAAAAAATCTGGTGTGAAACACTCACACAACTTTCTCTTGCCAATGCAAATAATTAACAATAAACCTAATATTAGTTATAAAACATTAGCAATAAACAAACAACTAACCTCAATAAACATAACCTAATTTTAATCATATATGAAAGACGCAAAATGAAAATCAACCTCAGTTTGGCTTAAAAATACGGAAAATTGCTCTTTCACGCTAAACTAGGCACTGTACAAAAAAATTGTCTAAATAAAAGTTTTAGATCTTTTAATTTCCTATAAATTTTATTATATAGGTAGCCTACACGTTTTCCGTAAAATTCATACTAAGGCCGAAATATTAAAAAAATTGATTTTTTACACGTTTTCGTGAGAAAAAACAGAAAATTGCTAATAACCGCTAAACTAAGCGTTATACAAAAAAATGTTTCAATTAAAGTTGTAGGATTTTAAATTCTCTACAACTTTTATTATATAAATTTTTTCGCTAAAATGCATAATAAAGGCGCAATATTAAGGAAACAAATTTTTTACGTGAAAACAGCCTCACCAAGAATTTCAGCAAACATGGCGCCTACCCTATCTTGTAGAGAATAAAAAATTAAGTAAATAAGGCAATTTTTAAAAAAATCGTAGGACCCGTTTTTGAGAAAATCGCAAAAAAGTGAAAAATTACACGAATAAACAACTACTTCCGGTTGACCGATTTTGATGAAAATGTTCGTGTAGGATACGGTAGTGGTATCTAACTTAAGTTTGAAGTTTCAAGTTCGTACAATGTTCCGTTCTTGAGGTATTCTTTTCACACACACACTCACAGACACACAGACCAATCGCTCAAAACATGTTTTTTGGGTTCAGGGGGTCTGAAAACGTGTAGATCCGGTGAAAACTCGATTTCTTAAAATCGATATTTAAATAATATTTTCCTTCCTATATATTCATTTAGGCAAGAGAAAGTAAAAAATTACAGAAATTTAAAACAAAATTTGTTTTGTGATCCTCATCACTCATTAAATTATAAATAAATGTACCACATTTTTGGCACTTGAAACCTTATTACACTTTACAGATTAATTCCAACATTATTTTTGTTTTCAATAAAAGTTATTACGTATTTTTAACCCCCGACGGAAATGAAAGGTGTTATTAGCTTAACGTGAGTATCTAGCTGTGGTATTGTAGCTCCCAAACGGATGAACCGATTTTGATTTATTAAAAACTACTAATTGCTGCTAAACTAAGCGTAGTATATAATATCGAAATCCGATTTTACCCTGAAAAATAAACTGAAGAAGCCGGAACATATTCTTGATCCTCATTACTATTTATGTCCCAGAATTCATTTACTTCCCCATCCATTTCAGCCCCTCTCCATTTATTACATGATCCATTCAAAAGTATCTCAGACCATATTTATAAGAAATAAATTTCACCTACTGTACATAGTTAATAAAAAAATTCGAAATTATCTTTTGTTGTTTAGGTCTTCAGCCTAAAGGACTGGTTTGAAGTAAAACGAGGAGAGAGGTGGTTTACAATAGCTTTACTCACTGAGTGGAAAAGTATGCTTATCAGCATACCAGGCCCTCCGAAAAACATCTACTTTCCATCCTGAAAGTGACATCTTCACTTCATTCACCAAAGAGGCTTTATAATAAAATTCATTACTCTCAAAGGAGATAACTCAGACTAGTGTTTTTTACACTTCTACCTCTTCTGTTCTAATTTGATTCGGTCATATAATTGGCTGACCATGTGATAAGAAACAGAACTAATTTTTGTAGCTCTGGAACAAACAGATCGAGTGTAAATAATTTAACACTCCACCTGTCTGTTATGGCAATTAAATTTTTATTTTAATTACATATTTTATTGGAAGCCGTGAAGCTCAGCAAGCAGAGGGTTATTAATTTAGACAAAATTGCTGGAAAGTTTAAAAAGTTTTTTTTTTATTAAATGACATTATTTGCAATCAGTTTTTTAAAAAATAAACTATAAACAAATCTTTTGAATTACAAATCACAAGTTGAGGCCTCATTACCCTGAGTACCTCTCATTATATCAATTATTCATATGTTAAAAGAGAAAATCACTATGTACAAAGATATTTACATTTTACAATATGGAATACTTTTCAATATAATTTTATGTACATTTAAACTCTTACAGACAAGTCCAAAACATGGTAAAGTTTCAGCCGCCTAACTTCTTCTGCATTATTTAGAAAATTTATGGCTAATTCGTTTTCGTGGCTTTCAAGACTTGCGTGATATTATCCATTAAAACGCCTGACCTCGTCCATTACATCAGGAAGGTTGCAATAATGTTGTATTTCTGCATTCCTTGCAAACCATGGTGCCCTTGTTATAGCCCGAAGAACTTTATTTTGGAACCTTTGAATTATTTCTATGTTACTTCTGCTGGTAGTTCCCCAAAGTTGAACGCCGTACAACCAAACTGGTTTTAGTAACATTTTGTAAAGCAGCAACTTATTCTCAAGAGAGAGTGAAGAATTCCCACCAATCAGCCAGTACATCCTTTTGTATTTTAGACTTAATTCGTTCCTCTTCATTCTCACATGGGTTTTCCAAGTCAACCGCCTGTCAAGCTGCATACCCAGGTACTTTACAACTTCGCTTTGTGGTAAATCAACACCTCCAAGTTTTACTGGTGGACAAGTATTCCTCCGCATTGTAAATGTAACATGCTGCGATTTTGCAGTATTGATCTTCACTCTCCATTTTTGAAGCCATGGTTGGATTTGGTCTAAACATTCCTAGAGTTTGTTTGAAGCAACTATAGGATCTCCACTTTTAGCAAGCAATGCCTTATCATCTGCAAATGTAGCTTGAACAGTTTAAAAAGTAGGCCAAAATAATTTACACGAATCAACAACTTTATATTTTTGTACAACAAATTCAAACACATCGTCATTATCGTATTGTATTGTATTTATAATTGTATTGTGCTCTATTCTACTGCACTTGAAGAAGACAACATTTATGTTTCTATACCTTTATTTGTATATTTTCTTCTTTAAAAAGTAATGAAGCGAGAAAACTGTTGTATTGAACAGTAAGAAAGGAAATATTATTACATAATTTAAAATAATATAATGATATAACTTGCAGTTATTTAGGTCAAATGTAATAAATTTAACTCAAGTACTTCACAAAGACATTATTGCAACTGATGAACAAGTACAAACGAAAACAATAAATCAATGACTAAATTTGTCCTTTGTTATTTTAATATTCAAAATCTAATTTATTTAAGTAATATTTAACTGGTTCAATTGTGTTTTTCTCTTTTTCTTATGGTGATTAACCGTTCTTAAGATGAAATAGAAATATTATATTCAGATTTAAATGATAATATTTGATATTCTTTCAAATATTTTGAACAGAAATATTTTTCATTATTACTTTCTTTTACCCTTTACAAATATATTATTATTATTATTATTATTATTTGCGTATATTCCCCTTAAGGAGAGCGCTAAAAACACAAAAATCTAGCTCTTGGAGGTGGCTCTGTTCCTCCTTTTAGCCTCCCAAAAACCGTTTCTCCTCTCACTTTGCGCCTTCTTCTCTTCGTCTGTCCATTTTCATATTATTATTATTATTATTATTATTATTATTATTTTGTTTTACAACCTAATATGCACGTTGCAATCTGTTCCAATTGAGAACAGTAAGCAACCCTATGACCCAATGAGATGAAGATGATGTGTATTGTGTGTAAATGAGTTGTAGTCTTACTCAAGGCCGACCATTACTTTTTTTTTTTGTTTAACGTCCGACTGTTCTACAATTACTGCAAATGCAGTCGGTGAAGGATGAAATTATTTTTTGTAACATATGAAAATTGTAACCCCTTTTCTCGCCTGCAGAGGTAACTTCACCCACACAGACCAGTTTGGCCAAAAGGGAACAAAGAAAGGTAGTTGTTGTTGCATAAAATGAAGTCAAAGACAAAATACACAGTTAACAGCATAAAATTTAATTCAAATCGGTTAAATTAGTTCTCTTCTCAAAATATATCATTTACCACAGTATCAAGAAACAACTTTAAATTAAATTCACAGATTTAGTTTAATATAACCAACCAATATAATCTAGTTAACAATATAGGAAGGTTGCGTTCCATAAATAGTTTTTAATTTTTATTTTATTTTACCAAAATTCATTAAATTTTCATTTATAATAATAATAATAATAATAATAGCACTACCTAAGCCAACGTTAGCTGTAATTAAATAATTCAGATTTTAAATACTAAATGGGTACCCTTTTATAGCAAAATTTTAAATATTCTTGACACCTTAAGTAACTACATGCATAATGTAATAACCATTATAATTTCCTGTAGCAAAGCAAAAAAAATGAAGTTAATACAATTAGGATTTCAAAAAAAATAATCATATTGAATAATTTGTTAAATATTAAAGGCAAGAAGACCAAAATTAACATTACAGATAAATATAAAAGATTTTAAATTTCAAAAAAATTCAAGTTTTAAATTATGTGGTTTTTACCAAATATATAAATACATCAATTCAAAAAAAATATCAAACAGTCCAAAAGTTCTGACGAAATTAGTATCGGAAAACTAAAAAAATTTATTTTTCAAAAATATTTTAACTAAGTAGCTGTTTGAAATTACGCCGCAATTTAAAGCTGAGTATGACTGGTTAAATTGTGTTGTCTGTCCAGAACCAACATGACGTAGATACACTTGGAAACGCAGTTGATTTTGTTAAATAAAAATATAAAGGTTAACATACCGGAATTTTTCCATAACATGAACGACGAGATCCTTATGAGAAACAGATTCCAAACCTTAAACTTCGGCGCAGAATTACATCATTGGGCAGGAATCACTAAGTTTCAGATGATCGGTGCTTTTGAATTCCTCAAACAGCATCCAAAATATTCCCCAAATTCCATATTTGGGTTGGCGTACAAGTAGGTTAAATTAAGATCGACAGATTTCCCTCATTCCAACTTTAGAATTGTATTTGGATTTGAAATAGAACTCGGAGTTGACTTGAACCCTTTAACCAAAATTCAAGTAAGATTAGAAATCTTACGCATAACCAAATTTTCACAATAGGGCAATGAATCCCTAATCAAAGCCAAAACAAGATAAAGAAAAATTTGGTTAAATAAATTTAGAAAAATAATTCACAAAATAATTTACATTAGTGATGAAATTTTTACAAAGTAACGCAAGCAAATCAGACAATTTTTATAAGGTAAAACGATAAAAAAATAATATTAACGAATTAACCAAGTAGATAATAATAAATAATTTTAAACGAATACATAAGAAAACTGAATGTAAACCATTTTACACTTGACAAAATAAGCAATTAAAAATAAAATTAAATGGAGACGTATTAACCAAAGCATGGTGCCACGCCCATTTTACATTTTCATTTACACAAAAATTTACTGCTGTATAGAGTTTCCAGTTGTTTGCTTTGCTTGCTAAAACGAAAACCAAAATTACTTACCATAATTGGGTAAACGTAAGGTCTCAAGTTTTAATCAAAAACTGAGAAAATTAACAATTTTACTAGAGCATTATACAACGTACAACGCACCAAACAACTATAGAACAGACTAGACTAGTCACGATACTCGGCAGTAGCAGTAGCCTAACAGCTGATGTCCTACGCCAGTTCGAAAAAGGGCCGCTAGTAACCGCCACCTCTCGAGGTAAGAGAAACATTACCGGCGAAGCAGAATTGGACAAAATATTTTAAAATAAAATGTAACGACGAAGAATAAGTGTTACAAAATATACCGTGCCTGAATGGGATTCGCACCCAGGACCGCATGATGAGAGTCGAGCACGTTACCAACTACGCCAATGCGGCCGGCTGCCGACCATTACTAAGTGTACGGTTAATTGAACCCCAATCATCAAAGTACGCCGGTAACTATGGTCTAGTATTCAAATCCCTATAAAAGTAACTTCCTTTACTGGAAGATATTACGAATATATAAAGAGGGAAAGTATTGTTTTCAAATCGATTTTTCGAAAGTGGGATTTCACCGGAAATATAGGCCTACGTTTTCAAGCCCCCTGAACCCAAAAAAAGTTTTTAACTAGTAGTTTGTTGTGTGTGTATGTGTGTGTTTGTGTGTGTATGCGCTCGCGCGCGCGTGTGAACAATTTCTCATAAACGGATTATTGTACGAATTGAAACTTGGAACTTAAATTAAGTAATACTACGAAACCCGAAACGAACACTTTCATCAAAATTGGTCAACTGATATTCGTGTAATTTCTCACTTTTTACGAATTTCTCAAAAACGACTCCTACAAAATTTTTAATCTCCTGATTTACTATATTTTTATTCTCTACATGTACCATGTTTGCTGAAATTCTTGGAGGTTGTACTCTCGTGGGAAAAAATTGTTTATTTTTTTTTTAGAAAGTGGCCTTAATATGCATTTTGGGTAAAAATTTATATAATTAAAGTTGTAGAAAATTAAAAAACGTACAACTATTATTTCAATAAAAATCACAAATAAATGTATTGACATCACATTTATAATGTATTTATAAATTTAAAGGCACGGTTGAAATAAATTCTACTATCACCTTTAATTTATATTTTTTGAATCGCTGTAACACGTTTTAACAAACATAAAAGAGGGAATTCTAAACAAGTATAAAGTGAAAAAATATCCGCAAAATGTGGGTTTGGAATCACATAGAGCTAGAAGACGTGTTGGAATACCTTCTTCAATTTGTCGTTTGAAATTCAATCCAATTGCTTTTTTCAAGTACCTTTCACTCTGAACGAGCAAATTTTTCTCTCGCTCGAACTTCTCGTTTTTCCATTCACACTGAATAATAAAATTAGTAATTATAATAAAGGCAAATAAATTTACACGTGACTTTGTTTTAATATCTTCTACAAAATTAATGTTGTGCATTTAGAGAAAAATATTAAATTTTAAATTAAATAACGAAGTTCATTTTAGAGAAAAAATTGTTAAGTTAATAAATAATGTGAAAACTTTTAACTATCTGTCTTTATGAAAGTTAAAAAGAACATTTTCAAGTTTATTTGAATAGAAATGAACAGAGATGTCATCACTTATTCTCTCCGTATCAAAATGTAAATTAACTTCACCAAAACTGTTGCATATTTTTGTTTTTATTTTGCATTATTTGTTTCACAATACGAATTCGTAAATATTCAGTACATTTTAACGTATAAAAAAAGAAAGGGAATACGTCTGTTGCATTACATAGGAGATTGTTCCCGTGAAATTCAAAGCAGTTAATTCTGACCATTGTTCGTTGGTATTCTGTCGTTTCAAGGATTTTTGAAATTGAGATGAAAATTATTCAGGATTCAATTAATATTCAATTTTTTCGTTTAAGTCTCGTCCAGATCAATTTTATATTGGGACATTTTCACAGTAAAGAACAATTTGTTTAGTTTAGTAGGTTTTCGATTTGTTCAACAGGAATACGGAAATTCACTGAATGAAAGATTTGTAAAAACCGCTTGAAATAATAGCACTTTGAAATAATATACACTTGAAATAATATACTAGTCGTAGGGTTTTAATTTTTTAAACTTTAGTCGTACATACTTTTTCTCCAAAATATATACAGAGTGTTTCAGGAGGAATCTGAAATACTGCACAAGCTTATTCCTCTCATCAAAATAATGACAAATGTTCAATAAACACGGGTCCGGAAATGCTTCGTTGGCGAGTTATACAGGATCAGAGATTTCACCTGAAACTCAGCTCCCTCAGTGAAATTAACTCACACTGAAATTTTTAGGGTGTTAATTGAGTTGGTTAATTCGATAAGTTTTATGTTAAATGAGCTGACAAATCGTTTAAAACCTGTCCCAGAACTCTATCTCCAATAACTTAAGAGAAAATCGGGGTAAAGCAAAAAAGGTTAGGGTCGAAAACACAATTTTTTGCGTTTGGACTACAATAACTCCGTTAAACTGTCTATAAACAAAGAAAAATGTTCAATACAAATTGTAGAAAATGTTATGCACTATATAGAAAACTATACACCCAGACCCTGTGGTGAATAAAGTGAAGGTGACATTTGCAGGTTGGAAAGTGGGTGCTTTTCGGAGGGCCTGGCATGCTGATAAGCATACTATTTCAACTCGGTGAGGAAGACATTAGTAAACCACCTCACTCCTCGTTTTACTAAGTAAAACCTCTAGAGGTTCAAACCAGCCCTTCGAGAGAGTTTAGAAAGTACCTCAAGGTAGTAATATTGATTAATTGTTTGACCTTCAGGAACCCAGTAAAGGTACACTATCCCATGGATATAAAAAAAAACAATCAACATTGTTTTAAATTTTGAATTGCTCATTCGAGCTTTTTTGGCTCTCGGTGAAGTTTGGCTCTTTCAGTGCATGGATAGGTGCTTCGTTTCCGGATCATAAGTAAAAAACCACGTTTCATCACATTTTATTATCTTCTACCTGTTCCCTAAGGTGAAATCTGCATTAAAAGGGACAATATTTGAGTCTGTGAAAGCTGTAAAAGAGAAAGCGACACGTGTCCTAAAGGAGCTGACAAAGATGACTTCCAGTACTGTTTCCAACAATGGAAAATTTGCATGGAGCGTTGTAGGGATAGAGAAGGAGTGTATATTGAAGGTGACAATAAGTGATTTTGTATAAAATAAAAATAAATTTGCTGGCCGCATTGGCGCAGTTGGTAACGTGCTCGCCTCTCATCATGCGGTCCTGGGTTCGAATCCCACTCAGGCACGGCATATTTTCATACGTTACAAGAAAATCATTTCATCCTCCATCGTACAAAAGTTACACCCCAACGTCGTCGCTAATGACCGTTATAGTTGATGCGACGTTAAATAAATGCTTTAAAAAAATTAATTAATTAATTTTTTTACGTCAGTTTCGATATTTAATAGCTACACCTCGTAGAATACGAGAATTAAGCGCGTGCTAAGGAGTTTTGAAACACCCGGTATAGACGACAAAGAAAAATGTAGAGAGCTGTTAAGTTTTTGTTAAATGGTAATAAATCGTGAATATTCTATAAAAATTGAGGAAACATTAATAAATACTGTAAATACAATCAAAAGGTTTTGTACGAATGACCGATACATCATCTGAAAATTTTAGAAAGTTTAGTTTCAATTTTAGTACCTTGTTGATGGTGGATCCACCGAAATATGTCACTGGAAAATAGGATTAGGCCTACATAAAAAAAGGTAGAAACACAAAGTGATATAGGAACTGTAACAGGTCAGTGAAAATTTAAATATTTTTACGATAGGATCAAATATAGGCTGCAGGATGAATTATAAAGATTTATCTTTTAAAAGATTCTCTCTTACTTTTTATGGTTAATATTAATTGAAAAGAAAATACAGTAAAACCTCACTAATTCAGACTAATTGGGGGGAAGTGAATTCCGAATTATTGAAAGTCCGAATTATTGCGAATATTTTATTTGTTTACACCTAAAAATTGAATAATTTAGGCAATTAAAATTAAAAAATAACGTTACTTGTCTGAAATATCGATGTTTAATGAATTTACAGTACAGTATATTGAGAAACAACAAAGTTAAAAGTATAGAAATAAAAATATTTACGGTAGTAAAAATATTGTTAAATATATGTCCAGTGTAAAATGATATTTAATTAAAACACTGTACTTACGTACCGATTATTTGGCACTTGTTGAAGTAGAGGGTTGACAAATATCCTCACGGATCATTTGAGGTTGCTTAGAAAAAAACTTTTTAATTTTTTTCTGTGATTCTTTGCTACACTGTTTTCTTATAACTTGTTAGCGCATCTCTCTTAGGACAAGATAATAGTCATTGAATTCCGGATTGAATTCTGCAAATTCAATAAGTTCGTCTATGTGGTTTCTCACTTTACTAGCTTAAATTGTGGAACGTTTTCTTCACTGAGTAACCAATAATGTACGCGTATTACAGGATGAAACAATTTTTATTACAGTTAAAAGCTATTATTTTTTGAAGTAGCACTTTATTAATTTTTAACTAAAAAACTTCTGAAAAAATTAAAAAAGCTGCTCTTCTTGGAGTAGTCCGAATTATCGCGAATTCTGAATTAGTGAAGTCCGACATAGTGAGGTTTTACTGTATTAGCATTTTACAGGGCGTAATTACGTAAAGAATACAGAACTAGATATAATAGTAATAAATGCAATTAAAATATTTATAATTAATTTTATTTTTTTAAGTAGGTGATATATTAATATATTTCTGAGATAACAAAGATGTTTTTGTTTTCTATTTCAATAGATTATCGTCAACCATTGTTAATTTTACAATAGTTATTAATGTCTTTCCTTGGTTTTAAAAATTAACTGACGCGTTTATTCCTTTAATTTAACTTTCCTGTTATTTTAAATAATAATTGTAACATAATTTTTTAGTACATCGTAAATTATTTGTTACTTTAAATGAGAGATCATGGTGATTAAAACTTGCGAAGAATTTGACGTAAAGGGCTATTGTTTTTTTAGTAATAAGTGCAAAATTAATTTTATGTATTTCTCTTCTTTGTTTTTAATTATCGTTTTTTATTCTTATCTTTTCACAACTTAACAATACACATCTTTTTTCTTTAAATATTTCAATCAACATCAAATTCTGCTTTACTCGTTTCAAAAGGTAAAAAGTTATTAACTTTTTTAACAGCCATTAAAACCACTGCTATATACAAATATGAAAATAAATTATTATATATTTTTTTGTTGCTGGAAACTTCCGCTTTGAAGAGTAGCTTGCATACTTTGTTATTTTAGTGCTCCGTTAAAGCCCTCAGTAATCATGAAATCACAACGCTTTCAATTCAAGTGCACACGAATTATTGCAGACGCATTCTGGCACAAAACTAAAAAAAACGTCATAAATATGGACTTATAAACCAGCCGGGTTGGTCTAGAGGTAAAGTCTTAGCCAAAATCAGCTGTTTAACAGCTGATTTTTGGAGACGAAGGTTCGTGGTTCAAATCCTAGTAGAGGTATTTACTTTTATACGGATTTGAACTCTAGACAGTGGTTACCGGTGTTCTTTGATGGTTGGGGTTCAATTAACCATACTCACTCAGGAATGGTCGACCTGAGTGTGTACAAGACTACACCTCATTTACACGTCATACACATCATCCTCATCTCATTGGGTCATGGGGTTGCTTATTGTTCTGAATTGAACAGATTGCAACGTACACAAATTAGGGATTGCAAAAAAATATACAAGGACTTATACATATCATACGTTAACGATATTATTCATCGATCGTACAGGCGTTTTGAAAAAACTAACTCATACGAAACCTCTTCATGCCACAATTACTCGGTAATCTCCCATGAAGACCTCACGGAAGATGGAGTAGAGACATCTTGTAAAATATTTAAAAGTTACCCTTGGGAGTCTTATTACGAAGCCACTATTCACCCTTAATTCATTAAAATCATATTTTCACCCACCATCAAAAAGAAATTCTCAAATTTACTAAACGTTTTATGCACATACAGTTGTAAATAACATTAGTAAAGTAAACAAAAACATTTATTGCTTGAGTCCCAGCTCCGTGTAGTTGGGAGGAATGCAGTGCGTTGTTATAGTAGTGGGAGAATGAATGAGTTAGTAGTGTTTCACAGCTGATGCATTTGTAGTGGTAGCGTGTACTAACTAGACTAAACAAATATTCTTATCATCCGGCGCATTAATTTAACAAATACCTACCGGGTTATTAACTTGGTCGGATTTATAATATTTAACTTACCAATTTATATCAAAATATGTAAATAAATAAATAGATATAAAGGACCCCCGAGCGCGGTCAGTGAGTTACTGAACGCGCGCCAGCTCATGATCTCTGTCGCCTGGGGAAGTGGGGCGGGTGGCATAATATAATGTGAGTAATATATTTGTCTTATCGGGCAGTACAAAAACATTTAGTCATCGTGTAAATATTATTATTATTATGTCTATGTATTAATTTATTATAGGCCTACTTATTATTGCTTTTCACAACGGATACACGTGTCACAATATACAGTTGTATATTTGTGCGTGTGTGTCTCGGATATGTTAATCATTATTCATGATTTTCGATCACTTAAGTGATTTTTATTTTGAAATTTAAAGTGTGTTAACGTGCCAAAAGTAATTTGTTTTGTGTGTTTTGTGTTAGGTAAATTTCAACGTTTATTTTTCATACCTTTTGTTTTATTTTACTGTGTCTTTTCGGAAAAATAAAGCGGTAATTCATTCGGAAGGGCGACAAATTATTGCATCAGTTATAAAAAACTGTGATGAGGAATCGCGTAAAGGAGCGTACCTGCATCCCGTTAAAAATAGGCCTATAAATTAATGTTATGAAATATATATTTTTTAGTTTCCTAATTTTCTATGCTACGTACATATTTTAATTCCTGAGGACTGCCTGACTCAAACTGTAAATAATTATTAAATATTAATAAATACAATGAAAGAAAAGTAAAAGAGTTACTATATTATAGAATAAATTGAAATAGTAAAACAAAAGGTTACTTTATTATGACAAGAACATTATGATAAATGTTTTTTTTATGAATAGTATAATCTTTCACTGCATGCCGTAACAGAAATTCCTCACACGGATCACGAGCTGACGCGCTTATAATAGCATTCGTTTGATCTTTGACGAGTGTTTATGGCGAGTGCTATCGGGCATTAGAGAAGGTCAACGTTCCCGACATTGTGTTGGTCAACTATTATTATTCAGTTTTATTGAATTTGCATTGTGTATTTAGTTTCATTGTGTATGTGCATTCTATATAATTGTTGTAAGTAGTATTAAGTAAACTATTAAATTATTTATTGTATTACTTCATGGTAATTAGTGTGTTATTTATTTTGTAAATCTTTTAGTTGTAATATATACTTGCAATTGTAAACTTCAGTGTATTAATTATTTAATTACCTAGATCCCGAAACGGACCTTAGCGATAAGTGTCACAATATGTTTACATTTTATGCATATTTTTGTATTTATTTATTTTCTATTTCAATTTTAAATAATTACAAAATGTATTTATTTTAAAAAGTTCAACAAAATTATCTATAACTTTTATTATTTATGAATAAATAATATTTCATGTTGTATTTTCCATGCTAACTTTATTAATTATTGTTCCTGTTTCTAAATAAAAGAAGTAATATTATTTTGCTGATTTAATTTTATAAAATTGTGTTTTGTTTGATTATCCTCAACATGTTCCGCGTGTGCTAGTTATAAATAATTTGTTTTAAAATATTTATTTTACAATTTTTTTTTCAAGGAAATCTTATTAAAAAATTCCTTTCCATGAGACGCGTCGTCTCATGGCTGAAGTAATTTTTTTAAAAGGCTTATCTTTGACCTATGGTAAAAAACCATTAGTGATTTTTGTATCTACTCTTTAAGAGGTATCGAATGACACTATTTTTGTTACCGAATTTCGACTTTGATTTCTTCACTTCCGATCGAAACCGGAACTTTAAAATCAACTTAGGGTCATTAACTTTTTGTGTAGCTTATGAATTTGAAAACCACTTGTTGCTATCTCAAGTAGTTTTTGATATATGGGTATACGAGTATTATGAGTATATGAGTATATGGGTAATTGATACGTGGATAACAGACAGACAAAGGAAAATAAAAGATGACTTTTAAAATTTACCACCAATCGGTTAAAAAAGTAATAGGTATATTTAAATAGGGTTCAACTGCATAGCTTATTCTTTAAAAAAATTGACCTTATTGCTAGTGGGTAAGTATACTTACCAAATACCTATAAAGGGTTAAGAGGTATCGAATGACACTATTTTTGTTTCTGGATTCTGACTGATTTCTTTAACTACCGGTTTTGGGATACTTCCGGTCAAAATGGGAACTTTAAACCCATTGATTTATGTATCTACTCTTTAAGAGGAATCGAATGACAATATTTTTGTTACCGAATTTCGACTTTGATGTCTTCACTTCCGATAAAAACCGGAACTTTAAACCAAATTTAGGGTCTTAACTTTTTGTGTAGCTTATGAATTTGAAAACCATTTGCTGCTATCTCAAGTATTTTTTGATATCTGGGTGTGACGGACAGACAAAGGAAAAAAAAGATGACTTTTAAAATTTTCCACCAATCGGTTAAAAAATAAAGGGTAGATTTACATAAAGATTAATCAAAAATTTTGATTATGCCAGTTTATTTTTTAAAAATTATTCAAAACATTTTGTTTATCGGTTTAAATTATATTTTAATTTGCCAAATTGGTTTACAAAACAAGCACAGTATTTTGGAAAAACATTTAACTTTTAATACGCTAGGTAAAATAATAAGAGCATAATAAAATTATAACAAAACGGTTATAATAAACTGTATTGTAATTTAATAAGAGGAAAAAGACAGGGTTGTTGTATCTCTGGGCACCTTCTATAAAAGGAAGAATGGGTGTGTGAACTGATCAACAAGCTGAAGGGTTAATATCGCCCTTACCCTTCTGTTTGTTACCTTTATTTTACCCCTACCGTTCTCGATCGTTCATTCACATCACTTCATGCTTCTATGGTTTAAAACTGAAGCTTTTACTTTTCTTTTTTTTAATAATTTTCTTTCTTCTTATTTTTCTTTTCCTTTATCTATAATCATATTATTGATTCTATATTATAGACTACATTTATTATAAAATAATCAATACAGTAGGCTATATTAATTTTTCAATTTAGAAAATCGCTTTAGCTTTTGTAAAGTTTCTCCTTTACTTACTTTATAATTTGCTTGATTGATACTCTGTCAAAATTCAAGTTATTGTTTTTATAAAACTCTGTATTTTTTTCTTAAATTGTTGTAATTTTATTTAATTCTTTCTGTTCTTAAATATTCATATTCACCTTGTAATTATATTCAGAGTGATTCAAAACTTTACGGCAATCTCTTGGGATCTCATTCTATAGCTGAAAATAAAAAAAAAAGTTCACATAAACATAGCTATGCCTGAAAACGCTTAGTTAGCGAGTTACGGATAGCGAAAAATTTCACCTAGAACTCTGTACCCTCGGTGAAGTAAGGCCGTATAAAAATGTTAAAGGTAGTTACAAAGATACAAATACGATTGTTTCTTATGTTTTTTAATCTGAAAAATTGAATAAAATTGATTCCAGAGCTGTAAATGCAATACTTTCAGAAATATCTTTCATAAATTAAAAGAATTGGTGCAAAGAAATAACACATTTTTGTGTTTAATGTACGATTACTTCCATAAATGGTTGCTTCTTCTTCTTTTCAAACTCCTTGTGGACTTCTTCGTATAGTGTCATCAGCTTCTGAGTGCTCTTTTGAATTGAAAGACCCACTCCATGACGGGATTCGTCTCCAACACGTGGTCAGTGAACTGCGTTGCAATGCTGAGGATCTTGTTGATGGTTTGTGAAGAAATGCTTAGCTTCGTTTCAGGATCGTTAAACAAACAAAGAATTACACGTACGTACGAAGAAGTTCGGCTGCCACATGGAGGAAAAAGTACGGAGACATTACAGTATGGTGCCTGGGCGTACGTATGTCGGTGGGGGTGGGGTTGTACTGGCGGGGCCCGGTACCCGGTGACGCGCTCACTACGTACAGTACGCGTAAATCTAGCTTGCCTCATGTAGGCCGTCGCCATACTAGTAGTGCCTCAACATGATACGGACGCCAAAAAATGTTTCAAACACATGTTTTCAGAATTGTAAGACTTCCCCACCAAGTACGGTGTTGTTGTTTAGGTCATCAGCCAAAAGGCTGGTTTGAACCTGTAGAGGTTTTACTAAGTAAAACGAGGAGTGAGGTGGTTTACCGTTGCCTTCCTCACTGAGTGGAAAAGCACGCTTATCAGCATGCCGGGCCCTCTGAAAAACACATATTTTCCACTCTGCAAACGACACCTTCACTTCATTCACCACAGGGTCTGGCTGTATAATGAAATTCATTACTTTCAGAGGAGATAACTCTGATTAGTGTCTTTTGCACCTCTACCTCTTCTGTTCTTAAATGATTCAGTCATTTAATTGGCTGACCATGTGATAAGAAACAGAACTATTTATTTTAGCCCTGCAACGAACAGATTGAGTGTAAATAATTTGACACTCTACCTGTCCGTCATGGGCAGAAGTACGGTGTACACAAGGTGAGAAAACGTACATATTTTAAGGTTTTAGGCCCACGGACAAAGTCCACGGATAACCGAAATCCGCGGATACCAAGGGATTACTGTATATCCTTTGAAAAAAAGACAACAAAATATTTTGTTGTATTACTGAATTATGTTGTTTTTTAATACATTTTATAGTTTTCTACAATTAACAAAAGGGTGTTTGAGAAACGAGATATCGTGAAACTAGGTTAGTTAACGTCGCATCTCTGTATAACAGCGTTAGTATGAAACTGCTGACTATGTTTAGATAACATAATTATATAATATTAACTTATTAAAATAATTCAAATAATAAAACTGGAGAATGATACATCATAATTAATGACAGTTATAAGGATAATGATGGAGCATGGTATCTTACACATTCTATTTACTCCTTAGTGAGAGAAGTGCCTTATTATTTTGTTTTCCTCCTTACAGCTTCGTAATATTCACCCAACTATCATTTGTTACGCTTGTGTAACCTTGGTGTCTTTTATTAATACTCTTAATAATAAGTAATTTGATATTTCACGACCAAAATAACTCTTATTTGAACTGTATCTTTCATCATTAATATTGTTCCATGAAAAGATTAATAATGATTTCGTTGAGTGTTTCTTTTTTATTTACTACATCAGTAAAATTATTGTTCTATATATAATTATTTTACCATATTTTATTATAGTATAAATGTATATATGTCTTAATCTGTTCGTTGCAGGGCTAATATAAACAGTTGTGTTTCTTATCACATGGTCAGCCAATTAAATGACTGAATCATTTAAGAACAGAAGAGGTAGAGGTGTAAAAGACACTAATCAGAGTTATTTCCTTCGAAAGTAATGAATTTCATTATACAGGCAGACCCTGTGGTGAATGAAGTGAAGATGTCATTTGCAGGGTGGAAAGTGGATGGTTTTTGGAGGGCCTGACATGCTAATAAGCGTACTTTTCCATTCAGTAAGAAAAGCAATGGTCACTCCCCGTTTTACTTAGTAAAACTTCTGCAGGCTCAAACCAGATGTCATTTGCAGGGTGGAAAGTGCGTGCTTTTTGGAGGACCTGGCATGCTGATAAGCGTACTTTTCCATTCAGTAAGGAAGGCAATGGTAAACTACCTCACTCCTCGTTTTACTTAGTAAAACTTCTGCAGGTTCAAACCAGATGTCATTTGCAGGGTGGAAAGTGGGTACTTTTCGGAGAGCCTGGCATGCTGATAAGCGTACTTTACCATTCAGTAAGGAAGGCAATGGTAAACCATCTCAATCCTCGTTTTACTTAGTAAAACCTCTGCAGTTTCAAACCAGATGTCATTTGCAGGGTGGAAAGTGGGTACTTTTCGGAGGGCCTGGCATGCTGATAAGCGTACTTTTCCATTCAGTAAGGAAGGCAATGGTAAACCATCTCAATCCTCGTTTTACTTAGTAAAACCTCTAGAGGTTCAAACCAGTGCTGATGACCTTAACAACATATATTATGTTCTATATACGTACATTATGGTAAACCTATTAGTTGAAATTATAGGGCTAAACATTTAAGGGTTGAATACCCCCTTTTGGGCCTCTTATGAGTACGTTTTTGTAATCATTAAGGGGTAATGGTTTTAGGTGCACTGTATGTAACATTTCCACCATCTCATAATATACAGGATGATTCAAAACTATTCGGCAATCTCTTGGGGATCTCATCCTATAGCTAAAAATAAGAAAACAAGTTCATATAAACATATCGAAACGCTTAGTTAACGAGTTACGGATAGTGAAAAATTTCACCTAGAACTCAGTACTCTCGGTGAAGTAAGGCCGTTTAAAAATGTTAAAGGTAGTTACAAAGATACAAATACGATTGTTTATGGTTTTTAATCTTAAAAATTGAATAAAATTGGTTCCAGAGCTGTAAATGCAATACTTTCAGAGATATCTTACATAAAACACGAGAATTGGTGCAAAGAAATAACACATTTTTGTGTTTAACGTAAAATTACTTCCATAAATGTTATATAAAGGTGTATTTTTTCTTAAATAAATTTGTAGAAAATTTAATTCTAAAAAGATTCATGTGAATTACTCAGGAAAAAAGTGAACAATAGATATTGAAATTTCGCCTTATTTAAAATCAAAACAGACGCACATAAAACGCACATTTTTAACTACATATACAGTAATATGTAACTAATATGTAGCTGATAAATGTACAGCTGATAAATGATCAGCTGTTACTCCCAACCTACATATCAGTTAATATTTTATGCAGTTAAAAATGTGCGTCTGTTTTGATTTTAAATAAAGCAAAATTTCAATATCTTTTGTTAATTTTTTCCTGAGTAATTCACATGAATCTTTTCAGAATTAAATTTGTTTAAATGAACCCGGTGGGTCATCGACTCTCACAATAAATTTCATGAAATTCATATTGTTTATCAGTTACATTTCAAAGAGTTTTATTTCTATTACCACTTCCATATGACAAAAGGGACTAGAATATAATTCTCAGAAATTGTTGTTAAACATATTGTACAAGATATTAAAATAAGTAAATTACTCCAATTTTTTAGAGGGGCGTTTGATCTTGCTGCTATGTGGTGTTTGACAAAGACATTTTATCGTAGGTTGACATTTTGAAGCTTAAATAATTAATCCTTTAGAGAAAGTAACCGAAGGCTAAATTATTTAGTTAATTAATCTCCGGTGGAAAATTTCATACGCTTAATAAATATTCTGTCAAAGTTCATTCGGTGGCATTCTAACAGCTTAAATTCCTATCATACGTATAATGAACCGTACCTATTTATCTTGAATTGATTGGTAAAGTAATTAAGAATTCAAAATTTACATACATATATTTTTAAATTCCTGAATTCAAATTTAAATTGTCTCGCTAAATTTTATATTACAGCAAAACCTCTATTATCTGAACCCCACCTAACTGTAACCCGCCTTAACGGAAACGGATTCGAAAAACTTGTTTATTTTAATTTGGTGATTACTCAATTTCAGTAATGTGTACGAGGTGTGGCAATTAAATAACGAGACTGACGTTTTAAAAAAATTTATTTTTATTTTATACAATATCACTTATTGTCACCTTCAATACACACTTCTTCTCTATCCCTACAACGCTCAATGCGAAGTTTTCATTGTTGGAAACAGTACTGGAAGTCATCTTCTGTCAGCTCCTTCAAGGGGTGTAATGTTAGTTCGCCTCCACGTGGTGCACCCTGGATAACGCTAAATGAGCTAACAACAATCGGCAGTCAGACAAATCAATTGGTTCTCCTGACTAACAAGACATTGAAAAAGCAACATCATCCCTAAATAGACTAAATAGCCGATACACGATATGAACCCGTTGCTACATGATACAAACAGTCCTTTTAAGGACTTACCGACAAAAAATCTCGGACCTTTAGTTCGAATTTGCCATTTGAACATAGAAAGCATTAGTTATTCTAAGAGCCAGTACTTATCTAAGATTTTAAAAAGAGACAATATTGATCTGGTTGCAATTCAGGAAACTCACTGCAACACCGAAGAGCAATTACAGAAAAGAGGCAAGATACCTGGTTATGATCTACTTGGTGCCACATATCATCAAGCATATGGAGTAGCAACTTATGTAAGGCATGATATAGACAATGCTACTCTCATCTCCACATCCACAGACAATGAAATACACAGTGTGGTTGTGAAAGTAGGAGGCTTGAGTGTATCAAATATATATAAGCCTCCGGCCGTCCCATGGCCGAGCACAGTTGTTCAAATACAATCTCATCCAGCTGTATACTTGGGCGACTTTAATAGCCACCATGAGCTGTGGAAATATAGAGATTGTGATGCAAATGGTGAGGCTGTGGTGAGATGGGCGGAAGATGCGTGCCTCACTCTTGTTTATGATGCCAACGACCGATGCACATTCAGGTCAGCTGCATGGAGACGGGAATATAATCCAGACTTATGTTTTGCATCAACTGATGACAGAGGCCAAACCCTACCAGTCACCCGAAGGGTTCTTTGTGACTTCCCTCACAGTCAACACAGACCAGTTATAATAGAAACAGGCATCCAAATTCCGCTAGTAACATCCATACCTCGACCTAGGTGGAACTTCAAGAAAGCAAACTGGGAACACTTCTCAAGAGATTTGGACAAATGCCTGGGCTGGATACCACCAATCAGCAAGAATTATAACAGGTTTATTGGAGCAGTAACAAGCACTGCTAAGAAACACATTCCTAGGGGATTTCGCGAGGAATATGTTCCAGGCTGGTCTCAAAACAGTGAGAAACTCTATCGGTGCTTTCGGGAAACAGGCAATCAGAAGGTGGCAGACGAACTTCTTCAAAGCCTTGATGATGCTAGACAACAAAAATGGACAATAACAGTAGAGAGTATGAACTTCCAGACCTCTAGCCGTCAAGCGTGGACATTGCTAAGAAAATTGGGCAGTGCAGCTCCGATTCAAAGACAAAAACCTGGTGTCACCCCAAATGCTGTAGCGTCTCACATAGTGACAACATCTAGAGCACCAAAAGATAAGGAACACTCAATCCAGGTTAAGCAGGAACTGAGAAAGATGAAAAATGATGCAGTGGTGACTGAATATGCACAACCTTTCACAGCAGAAGAAATTGGACTTGCGCTTAGAGATATGAAACGTGGTAAAGCACCCGGATTTGATAACATCAACCCAGAATTCCTTATAAATTGTGGAAAATATGCAAGGGTTTGGCTGGCAAGATTTTTCACAGATGTAATGCAAACTGGCAATGTACCTAAGGAATTGAAGCAATCAAAAATAATAGCAATTCTCAAGCCTGGGAAACCAGCAGACTCACCTAAAAGTTACAGACCTATTGCGTTGCTATCGGTGATTTACAAATTACTGAAACGGTTCATCCACAATAGAATCTGCCAAAGTGTCCTTGATGTGATACCACATGAACAGGCTGGCTTTAGGCCAAAACGGAGCTGCTGTGACCAGGTCCTTTCATTGACAACATTCATTGAAAGTGGATTTCAAGAGAAGCTTAAAACCTCCGCTGCTTTCATTGACTTATCAGCAGCCTTTGATACAGTGTGGAGAGAGGGCATGATTTATAAGTTTCTTCGTGTAATTCCATGCAAAATAACATTTCGTCTCTTAATTAACATGCTGAATGACAGAACATTTCAAGTCATCATGGGTTCCAACAAAAGCACACAGAGGAAACTGAAAAATGGTCTGCCCCAAGGATCGGTGCTCGCCCCGCTCCTCTTCAGCCTCTACATTGCAGACTTGCCCAAGACTACATCCAAAAAGTTTGGCTATGCTGATGATTGGGTGTTAGCAACTAGGTGTGGATCGTTTGAGGAGGCGGAACAAGTTCTTTCTCATGATTTGAAGAGAATGGGTAGATATTTCCGACAATGGCGCTTGCAGCCTAATGCTAGCAAGACTGAGGTTTCTTGCTTTCACCTTAACAACAAACTTGCCAAGAGAGAGCTCAAAATCCAGTTCGAGAACAAATTGCTTCTTCACAATAGTACCCCAAAATATCTAGGCATAACACTTGATAGAACTCTTTCTTTCAAACATCATCTATCAAGAATAGCAGAGAAATTGAAAGCAAGGAATAATATTATACAAAAGCTCTGTGGAACAACTTGGGGAGCTTCAGCCTCAACTCTTCGCTCAACAGCTCTGAGCCTTGTGTTCTCAGCTGCTGAATACTGTGCACCTGTCTGGCTAAACAGCCCTCACACTCATAGAGTAGACGCCCAACTCAACAATACCATGAGAATGATCACTGGCGCTAATCAGATCAACACCTACCGAATGGCATCCAGTATTGAGCCACATACCACCCAAACCTGCGCCGCAAGAATGCCCTCATTAGAGCGTATGATAAGATTGTCGACAATCAAGACCTGAGAATTCATGAGGATATTGAAAACGCAAATAAAACTCGTCTGCGATCAAGAAAGCCACCTACAAAAACTGCAATTACTGCCAAAGAGGAAGCATTTAACATACCCAGTGCATGGCAGCAAGAATGGGCATCAAAGCAGCAAGAACAAATCCCATGGTTTTCACAAAAACCACCAGGTTTTGGACTACCTCGTAGAAAATGGTCAGCTCTAAATAGAATAAGAACAAAACACGGTAGGTGTGCTGATTTATTGTTTAAATGGGGCAAAATACCATCGCCTTTATGTGAGTGGGGTCAAAGACAAACTATTGATCACATAGTGAAAGAGTGCAGAATAACTGCCTTTAGAGGACGGACAAGAGCGGATTTCCTGATGGCAACTCCAGAATCAATAGCCTACTTGGACAGACTGGATGTCTGTATATAGACCTAAGCATGTTTTTATAATTACGTACTGTATGTACATATTTTTCATGTCTTTTTTTATGACTATTTGTTTCCCAAACAATCATTAATGTTATTTCCCATCCTTATAACAATTATGATGCTGATTTTTAAATGTCTTGAAAAGCCATACGCTAAATAAATAAGCTCCTTCAAGGCACGTGCCGCCTTCTCTTTTACAGCTTCCACAGACTCAAATCTTGTCCCTTTTAATGCAGATTTCACCTTAGGGAACAGGTAGAAGATAATAACATGTGATGAAACGTGGTTTTTTACTTATGATCCGGAAACGAAGCGCCAACCCATGCACTGGAAGAGCCGCACTTCACCGAGAGCCAAAAAAGCTCGAATGAGCAAGTCAAAATTTAAAACAATGATGATTGCTTTTTTATATCCATGGCATTGTGTACCTTCAGTGGGTTCCTGAAGGTCAAACAATTAATCAATATTACTACCTTGAAGTACTTTCTAAACCACCTCAAAGAGTAAGGAAAAATCGCCCCGAAATGTGGAAGGACAAATCATGAGTTCTCCACCAAGACAATGCGCCAGCTCATTTCGCGTTATCTGTCAAGAGGTTCCTAGCCAATTACAGCATCTCAGTGTTAGAACATCCACCTTATTCACCAGATCTTGCACCATGTGACTTCTACCTGTTCCCTAAGGTTAAATCTGCATTAAAAGGGACAAGATTTGAGTCTGTGGATCTGTAAAAGAGAAAGCGGCATGTGTCCTGAAGGAGCTGACAGAAGATGACTTCCAGCACTGTTTCCAACAATGCAAAATTCACATGGAGCGTTGTAGGGATAGAGAAGGAGTGTATATTGAAGGTGACAATAAGTGATTATGTATAAATTAAAACAAAATTTTTTACAACGTCAGTCTGGTTATTTAATAGCCACACCTCGTATGTAGTGCTCATTCCACTCATTCCTCTTGTAGAATAAAAATAATAAAACGTTGATTTGGTTTTAACACGACAAAAATATTATAGATCAAGCACAAATAATAATTAAAAATACAGCGTCTAATTACACTTACTAATAACATGTATTTTAAAGTTTTTGTATCATTAGTTTAAAAAAAATTACATAGCTAATTTTTATTTTAGTCTTGGTTTATTAAAGAAAGAAACCAGTTTTGTTTGTTTAGTAAACAAGGTGAGTTCATCAAGCGGCATTCGATGACAATTAACCTCACTTATAAAACTGTTGATCTTTTTATCACATCTCTCAGTTTTGAGATCATTTGTTTTATGTATTCACAGAACTTTTATAAAGGTTCAAAAGCTTCACATAAACCTTTTACACCCAGGGCTGGCGGCAACGTGGGCATTGAACTAGACGGTTATAGTATTGAATCATTGCATTTCTGTATTTCACAAACTCCTGTTGGGCTATCATCATTATGGTGAGAAATCCACTTCTGCCTCTAATGCTATGAGATCTTCATAGACCAGTGGCTGTTTATTACTTTCAATAACTTCTCCGATCTCTTTTTCTTCGCTTAAGTCTTCAGTTACGTCTTTTATCGCGTAAGTTTGAAACCAAAGCGATATACTTAAGGAAGGGGTGCTAAAATGATGTCCACGTAACTTCAAAATCGTGCAAATCAAAACACGTAATTCTAAGAGACGCCTGTATTTGCTCCAAAAAGTAAAGAATTGGATGTATTTATTCATAATAATAGTTTAAAGCACGTAGAAACAGTTAAGTTCCTAGGAGTATCTCTAGATAGATTTTGTCTTGGGACTTCTATACCAATCAAGTTTTCAGTAAAATTTCATCTGGGGTATTAGCACTAAAACAAATTGCAATTCTGTCTCATATCCATTGTGGTATCTTAGTTTGGAGTAATTCTAGCATGGGTAATATAAATAGGGTTTTGAAAATTCAAAAGAAAGCTATTAAATGTATGGTGGGAGCTAACCAGCTAACCTCATGCAGGACACTTTTTAAGGAGCTTAAATTACTTACAGTTCCCTCTCTTTACATTTTTGAGGTGATTATGTATGTTAGGCAAAATAATTTTATGCAAAATTTCAATGTTCACAATCATAACACGAGAAACGAAATGATTATTATGTGGCTTATCACTCCACAAAATTGTTTGAACATAAACCTACTTATGCAGGGAGAAAATTCATGAATAAATTACCCCAATTTTTAAAATGTTGTGAGGATTTGAATTCCTTTAAAAGGAATCTGAAAAATTACTTGATCGGTGAAACTTTTTATAGCGTACAAGAATTTCTTTCTTGGTAGTAGTGATACATTGTGTGATTCTTATATGTATTTCAGCTGTTATAACTGACATATCCTATACTCCTCCTGGAGTCTCCTAAACGCAAAAAAAAATCCACAGTTGAGTGACAGTTCCTGAAGCCAAATTGATGAACGGAAATAAAACAGAATGCGTATAAATTAATAATTGTAATTTACTACCTTGTAAATAAATAATTGTTATAAATTTAATGAGGTTTCTTTATTATTTATTAATATACCAGACCCTTAAAAGAACTGGATTAAATGTACCAATATTTTTAACAGTAACAGTATAAATTATAAAATATGCATCACCGGAAACGAACAGAAAACACTAAAAATAAAATACAACATAGCTAAACGTGCTAAATTCCTGTGAAATTTAGATTTATAGTTAAAAAAGGAAAACAAACGTTGCAATTAAAATCCGGCATCGAAACGTAAATCAAAAAGGTGGCAACATTTCTCTATTTTGTGAAACATTCCAATCTACTGGAAAATTCAGGAGAAAACTATTATGTTATAAAAACCACAGACTTTTATTTTTATTTTATTCATAGACTAAGTTCATTATAAACAGAAAATATAATTTCATTTCATTATTTTCATTTTAAATTTAATTCTGTTATGAAAAGAATTCAAGCAGTCTAAAACAATATAATATTAATCAGGTTTATGTTTAAATTTCATCTTAACAAACCCAGTTTTCCTGTTCAATTTTTTTTAGTAATTTTATTAGTAGTAGCTTCGCTTTGCCTTCATAATTTTTTTTTAATTTTAATTACAGTCGAATCTACAGCTTGGTCATTAGCGACTAATGTCGGTTTTTGTACTGTAACGGTGGGTCTTAACGTGTTAAAATTTTCAGACCCTAACCGGGAATCGAACCCGGGACCTTTTTTCTGAGGTTAGCGCGCTAGTCACTATGCCACGGAGACGGTCTATAAATATTGTGATACTTATCGCTAAGGTCTGTCATGTTTTTTTTTTTACATTGTTTACTCATAATTATAAAAGGTTGTATTTTTCATAATTTTCATTTTGTTGATTTTCATTTTAAGTCATTCATGCACTGTTGTTTAGGTCAACAGCGGAAAGGTTGGTTTGAACCTTTAAAGGTTTACTAAGTAAGAACGAGGAGTGAGGTGGTTTACTATTACCTTCCTCACTGAGTTGAAAGATTATGCTTATCAGCATTCCAGCTCCTCCGGAAAGCACTTAATTCCACCTTACAAATGACACCTTCAATTCATTTACCTTAGGGTCTGGCTGTACAGTAAAATTCATTACTCTCAGAGGAGATAACTCTGAGTGGTGCCATTTACAACTCTACCTCTTCTGTTCTTAAAAAGTTCATTCATATAAATTGGCTGAATATGAGCTAAGAAACAGAACTTATTTTGTAACCCTGGAACCAGCAGATTGATTGCAATTAATTTAACACTCCACCTGACCTGCCCGTTATGGGCAAAATTTATTCACTAATGATTAAAATTAGGTTATGTTTTTTGTACATAGTTTACTCATGATTATAATAGGTTATATATTTTTATAATTTACAATCTCAAGGAAAGTTATGTGAGTGTTTCGCACCAGTTTATTTCAAATAAAAGAACGTCAGTAGGATAGGATAGATTTTAAAGAATCCACAAATAAAATTCGAATGTAGTAATTGCAGATTTATTGCACGTAAAGAAATGACCACTAGATATTTTTTAAGACAATATTTTATACGAGTTATAACGCAATCTTCGTCGATTCTACAGAACCACTTGCTTTAACAGCTCTTTTTAAAGCGGTACTGATTCATAACAAAGTTTTCACTACTTTAATTTTGAACTACACGTTGAAAAAACACTAAAAAATAATTTATTGTTCTAGATTTTGAACCATATTAAAAATATATAAAGTATTCTTGGAAGAGATAAATTTCTTTAAAAATAAAACCGATATCTGAAATAGTGGTAGCTTATTCGTTTATACTATTTGGTTTACGAAAAATTTATGAGGTTAAATTTTTAGGATTTATTATTAAGTACGTAAGCGATCTTTCTTTTATTGCGTTGATGAAAAAATTCAGTTCATTTTCTTTTAATTTTTATTTTATTGAGTGATGATGCCTACACAAGCCTACATAAGCCTTGGGCTTGTACGTAGGTAATGATATGTGGTGATTTACAGATGAAAAAATGCCAGACCTGACCGGGAATCGAACCCGGGACCCCGGAATAGTAGCCAGTTGCGCTGACCACTACAGCACGGGCCGGCCGGCATTATTATTATATTATATTATATTATATTTATAATTATTATATTATATTATACACCGATATTATTATATCGGTAACGCGCATGATTTATAATTGAGCTGCAATTCTAACTAATTTTAACCACAATTGTTTTGATTCCTGAATGAGATTTAAATTTCTACTGTACAATTTAATACAAGGTGACATGTGTCACTTTCCTCAACAAAGAAGGAAATTGTAAAAGTAAACCAAATATAATCCAAAAGTAAACCACGTTATTGCCAGATGAGAAGTTGAAAATTATAATCGGAATTGTTTTCAAGTTTTGGAAATACATTTTCCCTTAATAACTTTAATTAGGTTTCCGAGTTAACTTTTCCCTGAAAACAAATAAGATCCAGTTAAAGTCGTCACCATATCATAACACCAGGCATTTTCAGCATTTTAGGATATTGTGAGAATTTTTATCCGACTTGGTCGCAATCTTAAAAAATTAGCAAAATATAATATGAATCACTGATTGACGCCAAGGTAAGAATTGTGAAAAAAACCCTTTAAATAAAATTTGTAGGGGCCGCCTCCGTAGCGTAGTAGTTAGCGCATTCGCCTGCCACGTGGAGGTCCCGGGTTTAATTTCCAGCCAGGGTTTGGAAATTTTCACGTCTCAAATTCCACAGGTACTTTACGTAATCCACCGCAGTCACTAATGACCAAACTTTTAAATTTATTTATTTAAAAAAAATTGTGAGTAGTTATAGTATTCAGATGAACTAAAGTCCCCTAGCCGTGGAAGTGAGAGAATGCATAACGCTCTCACTCGCACAAGCCATACGCGCCGTTCCAATAACAACATTGTCTTTAATTTTACTCATTGTTGTGAGCAAGTGTTTATGCGTGCAGTAAACTAACAAGCACGATAACGACTGTAGTATGTTTTCAGATTTGGATTATAACGGTAAAGACCTTTGAGCGCATGCGTAGTTATGCCACATATCTCCCTCTCACTCGCTCGGCTATGGGACATTAGTTCGCCTGATACCTTTATACCTTATCTATAATTTTTATTATTCCGTTTTTCCCGTTAAATACATTATTAAGACCATAATAAAAATATCAATAATAATAAAAATAATAATAATTGGGTTGGTTTAGAGGTAAAGTCGGGACGAAGGTTCCGTGGTTCAAATCCTAGTAAGTTAAATACTTTTATACGAATTTAAATATTATATAGTAATTACCGTTGCACTTTGATGGTTCAGGTTCAATTTACCATACATACTCTCTACTCAGGTGGTCTACTCTCTCAGGAATGGTCAGCCTGGGTCAGTACAAGACTACACCTCTTTTATACATCATCCTATTCTCATTTGGTAATGGGGTTGCTTATTCTTCTTAAATGGAACAGATTGCACCGTACACACATTAGGGATTAAAAAAATGCCATAATCTTAGAAAACCATGTTTTACCATGGGAACACAGCATTTACGAATTTCAGTAAACATGGCGTTTATTCCATCTGGCAGTACACAAATGTGTAGTAGTAAATGAGACAACGTTAATCAAAATAACAGTTCAATCAATAACATTTAAATAAAATAATTAATAGTAGGACCCGTTTTTGAAAAGTTACAAAAAATGAAACCGCATTAATAAACTAGTAGTTTCAGTTGACCAATTTTGATGAAAATGCTTATGTCGGGTTCACTGATTATACATATTTTTTTCTTTTTTGATGTTGATACCTACGTAATCCTTGACTTGAGCGTAAGTAATTATGTAAGGTAATATGGAGATGAAAAATTTCAGCCCTGACTGAGAATCGAACCTGGAACGCCTGGTATAGAAACTAGTTGCGCTAACCACTACATGAACCAAATTAATTTTCAAATTTCAACTGCGTAAGATTTTCCACTCATTAGTTATTTTTTCAGGGATTTTAAAAAGTGAATTTATGGCGAAAACTCGATTTCGAAAATTCGTTTCTGTACCTACATTTCATTTAACTTATAAGTGCGCCGAAAAGTAATAAATAAATTTAAAATAATGATAAATTTTTATACAGATAAATACAATTTAAAATACATTTGTTAAAACCGGTAAAGTAGAAGTTTTTATCTAACTAGGAAAAAACAGCGCTTTGTTTTTTAGATAACCCGGGGATGTTGTTTAGGTGATCAGCCAAAAGGCTGGTTTGAATCTCTAGAAACTTTACTAAGTAAAACGAGGAATTAGGTGGTTTACAATTACCTTCCTCACTGAATGGAAAAGTATGCTTATCAGCATGCCTGGCCCTCTGAAACAATTTACCTTCCACCCTACAAATGGCACCTTAACTTCATTCACCACAGGGTCTGGCTGTATAATGAAATAAATTACTCTTAGAAAGGAAATTGGACAAGTATTGCTTACACCTCTACCTCTTCCGTTCTTAAATGATTCAGTCAGATAATTGGTTGCCCATAACGGGCAGGTGGAATGTTAAATTAATTGCACTCGATCTGTTAGTTCCAGGGCTACAAAAAATAGTTCTGTTTCTTATCACATAGTCAGTCAATTATATGACTGAACTATTTAAGAACAGAAGAGGTAGTGGTGTAAAAGAAACTAGTCACAGTTATCTCCTCTGAGAGTAATGAATTTCACTATGCAGCCAGACCCTGTGGTGAATGAAATGAAGGTGTCATTTGCAGGGTGGAAAGTGGGTGCTTTTTGGAGGGCCTGGCTTGCTGATAAGCATACTCTTTCAACTTGGTGAGGAAGGCATTGGTAAACCACCTCACTTCTCGTTTTTACTTAGTAAAACTGCTAGAGTTTCAAACCAGCCTTTCGGCTGTTAACCTAAATAACAACAACAACAGATAATTGGCTGACCATGTAATAAAAAACAGAACTATTTTTTGTAGCCCTGGAACTAGTGATGAGCATCGATAGCCGATGTTTTCAGTTGGATGTCGTTGTTTTTACCATCGATGGTAATAGGTCGATGTTTATTGGGCATCAATGTTTTAATGTCGATGTTTTCTGTACTGATGTAGGGAATTTTACTTGTTGCTCAGAACATCGTAATAATTTTTAGGTGCCCCGGCTGAAAAAATAGAGCAACTTCCTCTATTATTTTTGAAAGAAATGGCAACAACTTATCCACTCCTGTCAGAGATGCAAAGAACTCATCTACCTGTAATGGCGACCTCCGTTCCATCAGAGCAGTTGTTTTCGAAACTGGGACAAACTGTGACTAAGGCACGAAACAGACTAGGAGGCAAACTTATTTCTAAAATAATTTTTCTGCAATTCATTGATGACTCGCTTTGGTCATGAGCATTATAATAAAATTTAAGTTTTTTCTTTGATTGATATTTTCTTAATTAAAATTTCGATTTTCTTATTTGACTGTAGTTTCATTTAAGTAATCCACCCAAGACCCAACCTACTTAAAACGTTTGAAATTAGAATACTATGATCTATTTATAAGCCTATTCACTTACAGAGCATTAACTTTTTCTAAAAAAATATGTTTAAATAATTTGTTAATTTCATTAATATGATAAGTTTTAAACGTTGTAGATCAAAACATCGATGTTTTTCACCAGAAAACATCGATGTTTGATGTTCGATGTTTTTGACACATCGATGGTCTTGGTCGATGTAGACATCGATTGTAAACATCGATGTTTTCCTTTCGATGCTCATCACTACCTGGAACTAGCAGATCAAGTGCAAATAATTTTACAAAACACCCCACCTACCTTTTATGGGCAAAGACAGGCCTATTAAATCTAAATTGTCTTTTAGATTTTAAAAGCAAATTACAGGATTGTACGTTTTTATTATTTTTTTTTACGTCCACTAAACATTATAACTATTTTTTACAACGTACACTAAACAGTTTGTAACAGAACATAAAGCAATTTCTTTTTATATTAAAAAAATTCGCTATGCCACATTTACATTCGTTTAATATCGTTTAAATATTGTTTTTACCCTTTCATAAGAAAAATATCTTAATCGTCTCATAACTTTATATTGCTTATAAACAATCACATTACAAATTTTATTATTCAAAGAGATAAAAGAGAAATTGATTTCTAATAAACTACCTTTAAAAATTTAAATAAAAATAAAAGTTTAAAAGGTATTTTACAGCAAACTGCATCTTTACAGCTTATTTCAAGCATCTGTTTCAGTTTGATAGCATCTCTAGTAGCAATAAGTTAAGATATTACGACTTTATTTAACAATTAAATTATTCTTCTCATAGTAACATGTAAAGTTCTTCAAGAAAAAATTGTTATGAAAAATACAAAAGTTATAGATTAGTTATAAATAACGCCTGCAATGATTCTGGAGGTTTTGCTGAAATCAATATGAGTAGTTTTGAGAAAACTACATAAGTAAAAAAGGTACGAATGAACTACTACCTCCGGTAGACGATTTTGATGAATCGATTTTTGATCTGTTTGTGTTTGGTTCCATAGTAATAACTAATTGAAGTTTCAAGTTTCAAGTTTGTAAAATATTCCGTTCTTGAGATATTTTCACACGCACACCCTTACCATTAATCACTAAAAACATGTTTTTTTGGGTTCAGGGGACCTGAAAATGTGTATTTCCTGTGAAAGTTCGATTTCGAAAAATTAAGAGCACAACAATATTTTTTCCCCTATATACTGGGTGTTTCAAAACACCTTAGCGCGCTTCATTTTCGTATTCTATGTGTATATACCAAAACAAACAAAATATATCTTATGAAAAATGTCGAATAATCCTTCGTTCCCATTCCAGTCGCCATTTTATATATTTTCAGGAAACCCATTATATCACATAAAGGATTGAAATTTGGTAGCTACAGATATTTATGAACTCTAAAAAAAGATCCATGTATTTCCATAATTTTTAAAATGGCGGCCAAATGAAATTTTCAAAACAGTTTTTCTCAAAAACCATTGTTATTGTTGAAAAGCTTTTAATAAACAAATAAAATTTTTTTTTTTTTTTTAAATCGGACGGTAAACAACCTGTATATAGTGAAAATTCGGTTGCTTAATTTTCTGGCCGATTACATCTTCTCCAGTGAAAAAAATTAAACTCTCATCTAGCCTAATTTTATTTTATTTATTTTTACTGGAGAAGATGAAACCGGAAAGAATCAAATTTTCTATATCTCCGTTGTTTTCCGTCCGATTAAACAGCTTTTTACACCTAAACAGCTTTTTACACCTCATTTTATAAAACAGCTTTTTATACAGCTGTTAAACAGCTTCTTACACCTCATTTTGACGTCATACACATCATCACATTGGGTCATGGGGTTGCTTATTGTTTTGAATTGAACAGACTGTAACGTGCACAAATTAGGGAATATATTCATATAGGGCAAGAGAAAGAAAAAATTAATTATTTTTCTAGGTATTATACTGATGAAAATTTTTTCTTTTCTCTTTCTAATTAGAAAGAGGACCGGAAAATTTGATAAACCAGTTAATTTATTGAATTAATGATTAATAACAATAAATAATTTTTATTCAAACTGTATTGTCACAAATTTCACTTATTTAAAATTAGCACTACATTTATTTATTTGATATTTTTGCTTATTTATATGTATTTTTTGTATTTGCATTTTCTTATTTATATATTTTTTGTAATATTTGTATATTGTAAATATTTTTGTATTTTTTATATATTGTTCTGTAATATTTGTATTTTTTATGTAGTTTCTTTTATTATTTGCATTTTTTATATATTGTTATTGTATTATTTGTATTTTTTATGTATTTTCTTGTAATATTTGTATTTTTTATACTATATTTTCTTGTATTATTTGTATTTTTTATGTATTAGTTGTATTTTTTTTATACTATATCATTTTTATTCGTTAGCCGCAGGGAAATAATATTACTGATGGAACCTAAAACAGGCATTCCCTTGGCCCTTAAGGCCCTATTTTTTACTAGTTTATAGTCGTTTTTTATTTTTTATTTAGAACTAAGTATGATTGTTTTATTGTTTACTGTTAGAATATCTTTTATTATTTTTATGTGTTAATGTATCTGCTTACAACATGTGAAATAAATTTTCTTATTCTTATTCTTATAAGAGAGTTGATTCAAAATATTCAACTACACACGTGGGTAAAAATTAAGGAATTAACCGCAGACTCCTTCCAGCACACTTGAGAAGTAACAGATAAAAGATTTCAAACAAACCGTCTACTAAAAGGAGAACTGTTTGGTCGGTACATAAAAACAAGTATCTCATTGGAGAAGAGCGTGAGGTATTAAAGCCTGAAGGGAAGCAACAGAACCTTCAAATGAACATAGTTTATTTGAAGTGGTGAAACAATCGTAGATAGGCCTATTGAGAGCGACCACTTGAAAAAGTAACAAAAAAGGACTGTTTTGTACTACACGTTTATTGTAAAGATGAACCACACGTTGGGGATATTGAATGAGATCGTTGTTAAATATTTGGCTAACAACAAAACAAAGAGGTATTGGGTCTATAGTAATACTAAACATGTTCGTATCTTTCAATCGAACAAATATTGGACAATCATATTGTAACGCCTAACAGATAACACTTATTACGTTTATTTATTTATTTATTAACAAAATTAATAATTACCATTAATGATTTAACTTAGCCTACTAAGAGACACGATTGGTCACCGTCTCTGTAACTTACTGACTTGCGCGCTAGCCTACAAAGCGAAAGGTCTCCGGTTTGATTTCCGGTGTGGATCTAGAAATTTTAACACATTATAAACCACCATTAGGCTACAGTACCGAAACCGATAGTAATCGCTAATGACCAAGCTTCCGATGTGATTTTAAATAAACTAAAAAAAATTAAGTTACTATTAGCTTACATAAAATAAATCGATTAAAAAACTTAAGTAGAACGAACTGGACTAACAATAGATTACGGTTCTCAAAAATCAAAACTATTATTTTCATATAGCATGCACAAATACATAAGTTATACGGCTACTATGTGTTGTTGTTTAGGTCAACAGCCAAAAGGCTGGTTTAAACCTCTAGCGATTTAACTAGGTAAAAACGAAGAGGTGAGGTGGTTTACTATTGCCTTCCTCACTGAGTTGAAAGAGTATGCTTATCAGCATGCCAGGCTCTCCAAAAATCACCAATTTTCCGCCCTGCAAACGACACCTTCACTTCATTCACCACAGAGTCCGGCTGTATAGTGAAATTCATTACTCTCAGAGGAGATAACTCTGACCAGTGTCTTTTACACCTCTACCTCTTCTGTTCTTAAACAGTTCAGTCTTATAATTTGACTGACTATGTGATAAGAAACAGATTAATTTTTTGTAGCCCTGGGACCAACAATCGAGTGCAATTAATTTAACACTCCACCTGCCCGTTACAGGAAATTATATATGTATATATTTGCCCATAACAGGCAGGTGGGGTCTTAAATTATTTGCACTCGATCTGCTAGTTCCAGGGCTACAAAAAATAGTTCTCTATCTCTCTTATTACATACAGGTAGTTAGCTAAATTATATGACTGGAGCATTAAAGAAAAGAAGAGGTAGAGGTGTTGAAGACACTGGTCAGAGTTATCTCCTCTGAGAAAAATGAATTTCATTTCACAGGCAGACCCTGTGGTGAATGAAGTTAAGTTGTCATTTGCAGGGTGAAAAGTAGATGCTTTTCAGAGGACCGGAAATGCTGATAAGCGTACTTTTCCACTCAGTGAGGAAGGGAAGGTAAATCACCTCGTTTACTTAGAAAAGCCTCTAGAGATTGAAACCAGCCTTTCGCCTGATGATCTTAACCCTTTATAGGGCAGTACTACGGGGGGGGGGAAATACATGTTGTAAAATATTAAATTTTGTTTTATAGGGACTTGAATAATGTACTTCTAAAGCTAGAACCGTAAGATATTTCTTCTTTTTTATGTTAAGCCCTGGTAGTTATACTTACCACGAAACGTTTATTAAAATGAGAATCACATAATGTTAGTGGTAAAAATGCTTAGTAAAACAACTTGTAGGCCTATATAACAGAAAAATGTGTAGAATAACTTATATCAACTTTATATTAGCATGAATCCTTGCTTTCCCGTAAAAAACTTGAATTTTCTAAGCACTGTACAGAAGTAATAACAAAACAACACAGTTGCGTACGCTGGTATGAATCCTTACCACATTCGTGTAACTCATGAAGCAAATGGTTCATGCATACTAATTTCAAAATGTGGATAGCCTACTCACCAGAGAACATCATCTATAAAACCATAAAATGCCAATAAGGTTTAACTGCATACCGTATTTTTTAAAAAAATCGACCTTATTGCCAGTGGTAAGTATACTTACCAAAGACCTACAAAGGGTTAACAACGTCTATACACAAAACCAGCAGTATTTATGATATACGCGTTTAAAGTATTTTGTTTTTTTGTCTTAATGGAGGAAATCACCCAGTGGCAAACCCTCGTCGCTATTTCACATCGTACGTCCCGAAGAAAACTGTCGTAAGTCAAAAAATGTAAATTTTCAGGAGAGCGAAAACAGATTTCACATTTTCTTATCTGTGAATTTTAATAAAAATGTAGAATTTAATGTGTTTTCCTTTCTGCATTTCCAAAAGTATGGACTATACTGAATAGCCTACTGAATATAGTTATAATATTTTTTACAATGCCCCACAATGTTTTTAAAAATAATTTTTAAACAATAATATAAAATAAATGAAAATTACTTGATGTTGTTATAGAAGAAGAGGGTAGTCAGAACAAAATGCATCACTATTTAAAAAATATATATTAATAAATATTAACATATTTTTCGAAAAATAGCGATGCAATTCAAAATAATACCCTGTTCCCCGTCTGTCATTTCTTAAACCACAACATTCCTAACAAAACAGTACTAAGCCTAAATAATTCTCATCTCTAGTAAGACTAAACGAAAACATCTAAAACAGTTTCCAGACGAAAGCGAGTCAACTTGAAATAATACACTTCTTGCTGACAATAAGCGAAATCTTTATAAAAAATTAGTTTGGAAGAAAAAATATGTAGCTACTTAAGTGCTGTCTGGTGGTAAATTTAATAAATCACTTTCATATTCTTTTCACGGGAGATACTACTCAATATTTCACTACATTATTATGCAATAAAACGATTTTTCATTTTTTTGACTTATGACAGTTTTCTTCGGGACGTACGAATAAGATCCCTATTCCAACATCTTTCTAATCGTGTATGTGGATTTCGTAGTAAGCGTGGTAACATCTTATATCTCTGAATTTGTGTGATTTATTAATATTTAAAATGGAGACGAATATACAGAATAATTTGTAAGTTGTTGAGTATACTTTATTTACATTGAGTTCTCGATGTATAATAGAATTTCGTACAAAGTAGGGACAACACCGTGTGATTAAACGTAAAAATTTGTTTTGAAAAGTTTCTATCCAGTTTATGTTTGATTTTTTCACCGAACCGTAGATCAAAGCATTCACATTGGTAAATGTGAATTTTTACAGTGAGGTAAAGTGAAGAGAAAATATTATATGTGATGAAATTCGAATGGATTCTTTCAAAACAGTTTTCTATTCACGAAAACATATTTCTAAAAAGATTTTTTTTTACTCCAACTCATAATTAAATGTGTCTTTGGCTTTTATTACACTATAAAAGATATTTGACATGGATTTTTTATAAAATATTTTATCATTTATTTTCTTTATGTATAAGTTTTTATAAAATATTTGATGGAATATTTATTATTCATATACTACTTAAAAGTTTTCATCATAGTTTTTTTTTAAATGGATGCTGAGCCGTTGTGCAGCAGCAAAATGTGGAGCTGTTTCGATAAGTTTATTATTGAAAAATCTGGTGTGAAACACTCACACAACTTTCTCTTGCCAAAACAAATAATTAATAATAAACCTAACATTATTAATAAAATATTAGAAATAAACAAAAACTAACCTCAAAAACATAACCTTATTTTAATTATGAGTGAATGACGCAAAATGACAATCGAACTCAGTTTGGCCTAAAAATACGGAAAATCACGCTTTCACGCTAAACTAGGCTCTGTAGAGAAAAATGCTCTAAACAAAAGTTGTAGATCTTTTAATTTTCTATAAATTTAATTATATACACTTTTGTCGTAAAATGCATACTAAGACCGAAATGTTAAAAAAATAGATTTTTCTCACGTTTTCGTGAGAAAAAAACAGAAAATCGCTAATTACCGCTATACTAAGCGTTATACAAAAAATGTTTGAAATAAAAGTTGTAGAATTTTACATTCTCTACAACTTTTATTATATAACGTTTTGCGTTAAAATGCATATTAAAGCCGCAATCTTAAAAAGAAAATGTTTTTACGTAAAAACAGCCTCAAGCAGAATTTCAGCAAACATGGCGCCTACCCTATATTGTAGAGCATAAAAAATGTAGTAAACCAGTTGATTTTTAAAAAAATCGTAGGACTAGTTTTTGAGAAAATCGCAAAAAAGTGAAAAATTATACGAATAAACTACTACTTCCGGTTGACCGATTTTGATGAAAATGTTCGTGTCGGGTCCGGTAGTGATATGTAACTTAAGTTTCAAGTTTCAAGTTCGTACGATGTTCCGTTCTTGAGATATTCTGTTCACACACACACACACACACACAGACCAATCGCTAAAAACATGTTTTTTGGGTTCAGGGGGTCTGAAAACGTATAGATCCGGTGAAAACTCGATTTCGAAAAATCGACATTTAAACAATACTTTCCTTCCTATATATTCATATAGGCAAGAGAAAGTAAAAAAGAGAAAATAAACGTGTTTGGGATATAAGTAAACGGTATAAGTAAATATCTATAAAATGTTATAAATAAATAAATGGGTTATCCACGGTCAATTTTTACGGTAAAAGTATAGCGTAGCGTACTATATAATTTAAAGTTAAAGAAAATTTAAAAATCTACAACTTTTATTTCGAGTATTTTCTTCTGCAGAGCATAGTTTAGCATTAATTAGTGATTTTCCATATTTTTAGACCAAACAGAGGTTGATTTTCATTTGCATTATTCACTCATTGTTAAATTTAGGTTCCATTTTTCATTTTACATTGTTTACTAATGATTAAATATAGGTTTGTTTATTATTTACATTGGCAAGAGAAAGTCGTGTGAGTGTTTTACACCAGGTTTTTGCGTATATTTCCAGTCTCTTATTCTTGTTTTAGTAATCACCATGTTTGGGATTAATCATTTCGTTAGATTCATTCTCCGTAATTAATAGTTTAGTAGTTTCTATAGTCCAAGAATATTTACTGTTTTTACAGTCGGCCATTTTCTTTGTTTACATCAATATTCATCATCACCTGTCAAGGATTAGGCTCAATGGCCTGTTCCGCATCCATCTCTTTTTAGGTCTTCCTAAGCATCGGTCCTTAAGCCTATGCTTCCTTAAGCATCGGTTCCCTCTTTTATATTTCCATGCTCGCAGAGGAAGTTTATGTTCTGGCATGCAAAGTAAATGGTTGGACCAGTTTCCCTTTTATATTCTTAACATTTCACACAGTGACTGAACATTTAAACCGCGCGTACAGCTTTGTTACGTACTCTATACAACCGGGTACAATCTTTGACTACCCGCAAAATTTAATTTCAGCAGCCTGGATACGAGATTCATTCCTCTGTAATGACACACGTATTTATCTTTCAATCCTTGGTCGACTACACCCAGTTCACAGACTTTAGTCAGCTTAGTAGCCGCAGAAAGCTACCTAGCCGGTGAAACCACAACCCCTGAGAGGCCAAACCCAAACGAGTGGGTGCGGACGTGAGCCGCAGGGCACCCCACTCCCCTCAGTACTCGAGTAAACGTTGGACGAGTCGCCGTCGAGCTCGTTACGCCGCTAAAGTGCTTTGCACGTGGTTCGACCACACATGGAAGTACTACGCACAACCATGCACTACGAGTAGCACATGGAAGTGCTACGGCCAGCGCCCATTACCTAGAAAGCAAGCGAGTATAGGGTAGCTAAACATCAGTATTATGGGCACGCTCTGAGCGGTCTGGGGCGTGGCCCCCTCTATACTGACACCAAGTAATGTAATGCTACTCTAACTAACACCTCTGTAATGACATGCGTATTTACCTATCCGTTTCCGGACCCCTCGGCCAGCTACGCCCATTGCGAAGGAATTTAAGCAGCCTAGTGGTTTCGAAGCGCTACCCAGGAACCCACAACTCCTGAGAGGCCAACCCAAATGAGTGGGTTCGGTCACGTCCGCAGGGTGCCCCACTCCCCTCAGTACTCGTGTAAACGTTGGACGAGTCGCCGTTGAGCTAGTTACGCAGCTAATGCTTTGCACGTGGCTCTACCACACATGGATATTCTGCGCACAACCGTGTACTACGAATAGCACATGGAGGTGCTACAGCCAGCGCCCGTTACCTTAAAGCGAGTGAGGATTGGGTAGCTAAACTGCAGTTCTATAGGCACACTTTGTGTGGCCTGGGGCGTGCCCCACCTCTGTAATGACACCAAGCTCCACTTCAACATGCCATGAGTGGCACAGCCATTGCTCTATAAAGACTCATTTGGGTGTCCCGTCTCGTCCTCCCACCCACTGTCCTGCAATTAGCGTACAGCGTACAGCGCTGAACCCTGCCAGTTACCCATTCATGTCATCATTTCTATCATAGGAAATCCTGCATCCTAAATATTTAAAATACCAAACCTGTTAAATAGTCCGGTTGCCAGTATAATTTTTGAGTGAACCGGCCATCTTCCCTTGAACCCCATTATCTTTTATTTTTGCGCCGATATTCTCAAACCAAAATCTGCGCTAATTTTGTTCAACATATAAATGGCATATTGGAGAATGTCTTTTATAAAAAAAATTTATAAAATGTAATACCAAACTATTATATTTTATAAAAGAAATTTTATCAAAGAAATCTTTTGTAAAATATCTCCCTTTACACCGTAAAATACAGGGTGATTATAAATAAAACAGAAACTTTCGACAGCTTCTTAAACATGAAACTGGTG
Organism: Catonia carolina; assembly: GCA_035578175.1. Taxonomy (NCBI): domain Eukaryota; kingdom Metazoa; phylum Arthropoda; class Insecta; order Hemiptera; family Achilidae; genus Catonia; species Catonia carolina. The sequence goes on along the minus strand of JAQMRL010000016.1, from coordinate 17,007,475 downwards.
TATTTGAATATAGTAAATGATATAAGGTTTGTAAAGAATTTTTTAAAGTTTATGTTGGTACAACTGTTGCTAGCATTTTGTTGTTGGCTGCTGTTACAACGACCAGTGTAGCAAAATGGACGCTACTCAAGTGGAGAAAGCTTATTGTGTTCTTGAATAAGTCAAAACAAACTCGGTTACGGTTGTGCAACGTGATTTCAGAACAAGATACGGTAAACCACCACCAACAAGGCAATCAACCTGTGACTGGTATAAACATTTTGAAAACAGTGGATGTCTGTGTAAAAGGAAGAGTACTTGAAGACCTTCTGTTACAGAAGAACAAATTGATAGTGTTCGTGATGTTTATGTACCAAGTCCAGGAAAATCAACTAGATTATCAAGTTTAGAATTGCAAATTCCTCAACCGACTGTGTGAAAAATTCTGCGGAAACGTTTGAAAATGACACCTTATAAATTGCGGTTAGCACAAAGTTTAAATACCAGTGATAAAGTCGTACGTAAAAATGTTTGTCTGGAGATGCAACATTGCGTTGAAAATGACGACGCATTCTTTAATCGCCTAATTTTCAATGATGAATGTAATTTTCACATAAGTGGATAAGTTTATAGACATAATGTTAGAAAATGGGGCACAGAAAACCCAAAAATAACTTTATAGCATACACGCGATTCCCCTAAAGTAAACGTCTTTTGCGCATTATCTCGTGAAAAAGGTTTACGGGCGGTTTTTCTTTCACGAAGTGTTAGTAACCGAAGTAATTTACCTGGACATGTTAAACGAATGGTTAATGCCTCAACTCCAGGAAGATAGTGATAACTTCATTTTTGTACAAGATGGAGCTCCGCCTCACTGGCACTTACAGTTCAGAAATTATCTTGATGAACGTCTTCCTAGAAGATGGATCAGCCGTGCAAGTGAGGAAAACATTGTGTTTACGCTGTGGCCACCTCGTAGTCCAGATTTAACGCCATGCGACTTTTTCTTATGGGGTTATGTAAAAGAAAAAGTTTTAGTACCACCGCTTCCTGTAGATATCGATGATCTAAAACAACGTATCGCAAATGCTCTTGCCACAGTTGACCGTCATAATGCTTAATCGTGTGTGGGTAGAATTCGACTACCGTGTTGATATCTGTCGTGTTACAAATGGTGCACACATTTAACATCTGTAAATATTTTCAATAAAAACTTAATGAATTTTTCTATATAATCATGTAAGTAATTACCTTAACTTTTCAAAAATAAATTTTCGATACGTAAGCTATCGAAACTTTCTATTTCATTTATAATCACCCTGTACTTTATAAGACATCTTTTACAAACGATCTTTGTCAAATATCTTTTATAATGTAATACAACCCCATTTGACATGAAACTACAGGTCATTTGTTCTAGCTAGAAGCTTTCCCTCCAACGCTGTGTGCCGCTGAGCTGTTCTGTTTAGTGGTGGGGGAAGCACCTCGTAGTTGTAACATAGTATACGGTTAGAAAGAGAGGGAATGATCATTAAGTGAGAAGAAGACAACACTTGCACCTTTGAAACTATCCCTACTCTACCTACTCGCCCACCCCTTACAAGCTTCTTCCTAAAACAAACGTACTATAATTCCGTCTATGAAGAGTTAAATTAAATTGTAGGCTACATTATAATATTTAAAATACTATTTAATTGACTAATAAATTTATCATATAATTTAGGATTTGATAAGTAGATCATAGTTAAATTAAGTAAGATGAAGATAATAATATTAATATAGAAATTTAATTAAAATTTCCGTTGGGTTAAGTGATATCTTATCAAAAACTAAATACAACTTGTCTCATCCAAAGAATCTTCTAGATAAAACGTTTAAGTTATTATTAATAATTTTCATTAATATCAGGAAATCAATACGCTTAGAAGAACTGAATAGTGAAAGAAGCGATAAATTTGATGTAAGATGTTTAATTAAACTTTTACTTTCGAAACGTTGCTTTACTTTGCCCTACGTAGTAGTACCTATTTCTAAAATTATTAACGAGAAAGGATTTTTGGTCTTTTCTCATTACGTTTTACACTTTCCATGACTGTAAAGTTTATTATTAAACACTTTATAATATGAATTTAAAAGTTAAAGATATTATAAATTTCGCTTTGATATTTATCTTGTCTTTTATCTTGTAGGCTTACCTAAAAATTTTATAAAACGTTAACTCATCAAAAGCTTTTGTTTATTATTTTTAAAGATGATTGAACTTTTTCATTTGATTTCCATCCTTTCTTTCTTTTAAGGATGAGGCTCAAATATTTTTTGTAAAAAAGTTTATTAAACGTTTAAAATTTGTTTATATAAAATATTGTAACGACTAATATTGTAAATGGTTAAGGTAAGATATTATTCTAAAAATTTAAAAAAACCTTGGAAGACCTTGCTCTGCTCGTATGCTGTTTTGCCTCCCCCAATCCTGTGCATCAATACTATTCTTCTATTGTCCTTCCAGCTGTTAATAGACAGTTTATAGTATAAATAAAACGAGGTGTAACTATTAAATAACGAGACTGACGTTGTAAAAAATTTTATTTTAATTTTATACATAATCACCTTATTGTCACCTTCAATATACACTCCTTCTCTATCCCTAAAACGCTCCATGCGAATTTTCCATTGTTGGAAACAGTGCTGGAAGTCATCTTCTGTCAGCTCCTTCAAGGGACGTGCCGCTTTCTCTTTTACAGCTTCCACAGACTCAAATATTGTCCCTTTTAATGCAGATTCCACCTTAGGGAACAAGTAGAAGATAATAACATGTGATGAAACGTAGTTTATTACTTATGATCCGGAAAAGAAGCGCCAATCCATGCACTGGAAGAGCCTAACTTTACCGCGAGCCAAAAAAGCTTGAATGAGCAAGTCAAAATTTAAACCAATGATGATTGTTTTTTTATATACATGTGATTGTGTACTTTAACTGGGTTCCTGAAGGTCAAACAATCAATATTATTAATTAATATTACTACCTTGAGGTACTTTCTAAACTACGTCAAAGAGTAAGGATAAAACGCCCCGAAATGTGGAAGGACAAAATTAATCATGGGTTCTCTACCAAGACAATGCGCCAGCTCATACCGCGTTATCTGTCAAGAGGTTCCTAGCCAAGTACAGCATCTCAGTGTTAGAAGATCCACCTTATTCACCAGCTCTTGCACCATGTGACTTCTATCAGTTCTCTAAAGTGAAATTTTCATTAAAAGGGACAAGATTTGAGTCTATGGAAGTTGTAAAAGAGAAAGCAGCACGTATTTTGAAGGAGCTGACAGAAGATAACTTCCAGCACTGTTTCCTACAATGGAAAATTCACATGGAGCGTTGTAGGGATAGAGAAGGAGTGTATATTAAAGATGACAATAAGTAATTATGTATAAAATTAAAATAAAATTTTTAACAACGTCAGTCTCGTTATTTAATAGCCACACCTCGTATTCACAGCCACAATTTTTTTAAATTTTCAAAAATGATAACCCTAAGGGCCCTAATGAAGGTTTTCATAAGTATGTAGGTGTTTGTGTGTGTGTACGTTGGAGTATACAGTCGATCTATCAGCTACACAATTTCTTTTACATATTTTTTTTTTTTTAATTGATTAGGTCCTACACATATTTCGCGTGGGAAGCCACGCGGGTGTATCTAGTTTTAAATATTTGTGTAGCATTAGATATTTTGTAACATAAATTGGGTTTTGCATTATCGCACGTAAAATCTTGTTTTATATCTCTAGTATACATTTCCTAATTAAAGTTTTAGCAGATTCCCAAAGTTGAATTCCATATGTCCAGATTGGTCTCATGATTGTCCTGTAAATTGTTAGTTTAATTTATGCAACGGTTAGCGTGGTATAATATAAAGCTGACGATTCCGGGTTTGATTCCCAGCAACAGACTGAAAATGCCATTAAATTTGTAAAAACCTTCAGTAGACTACAGTATCGGTTCCTAAATCCGCAGTATTCGCTAAACAGAAAGCTAATGATGTGGTTTTAGAAAAAAATTCTAATGTATTTTTAATTTATGTTTAATTTAAATTTTATCATGTAAGACACAATTTTCTACTTGAAAAACCTCGGTAATATGATGGTAATGTACTTTTGCCCCTGATGTTCTATAGCAAATTTTCCGTTAATATAATTCCAGATCGATATTTCTTTATTAATAATTTCAATAAGGTATAGAATAATCTACAACGATTAACATAAAAACGCAACAGTTTGCAGAAAACGAATAGAAAAGCGTAATAAATTATATTTTATTTTCCATGAAATTCTATTTATTTAAATTTTTACATTCTACGCGTTGTTCCAAATTGTGTTACCAAAACAAATGACTATTTATACAAGAATTTACTTATACATTTTCTGCGCAATCAAATTAAATCATTCAAACATATCAACAGAATGTTATATTTTTGTTATCCAACTGGAACATTTTCATAAAACAATTATCTACAATTTATTGTTCTGCTTGGAGCCATTTTAAATCATGTTAGGTAACTTTGCAACTGACAATCTTAAAATTCTTTCACCGACACTTTTCTCTTTTTTTGTTCATCCACTTTTATATTTTCCCACTTCCTAGAAGCCCTTGAAAACATCAAATTGACCACAAAATGTCATGTATTATTATATTTCATGACGCTAAACATTTAGTTCAATGTCAATTAGTGATTTTTGTGTATTTTTCTCATTAAAATGGGTAAAAAATGGAATTTTTAAACATTGCGGCCTTAGTAACTTATGCATTTAACGTCAAAAGTATATATTATAATAACATTATAGAAAATTACAAAATCTACAACTTTTATTTCAATCATTTTTCTACAGAGCTTAGTTTAGAGTTAATTAAAACCTATTCCCACGACGCTAGTTCACTAGCTGCTAGTACTAGCGTCTTGGGAACGAACAATAGCAGCTACTGATGGTTAGTCACGAAATGAACTTTGTTTGAGACGAATTGTAGAAGGGGAACAATCTACTGCGCATGCCCAGTTTCTCTATTACAATCCCAAAAACATACTGACACTCACAGTTCATTGGAATTAAACACAGTCCTTATTTTATTAGGCGACGAGTAGTACAGGGAAATTGTTTTGATTTGGCTTTTCTGTTTTTACATTTTAGGCTACATTTATACACAAATAAAAGTATTTTAATTCGTTAAAGCTCATTCCGTTTCTTTTCATTTTAATTCTTCACCTTATATTCATTATTCTGTAGTTTTGTTATAAATTAGCAATCTATTTGTGCATTATAAGTTTATCATGTCGACCGTTCGAAAAACATTCGAAGTGCGGATGGAATGTTATTTTAAATGTTACAAGCTTGCGCCTCTAAGAATAAGGTAAGTAGGCCTATGTACTACACAGTTGCATGTTTTTAGAAATGTACGTACAACGCTAGCAGCAGCGCATTGCCTACACTGAGTCCCAGGTTCATCTCGTCATTACACCATAATATCAGTAGTTTAGCTAAAGCGCTATTATTCACTAGCGTACTATTGACTTAGAACACGTCTGATTTTACTAGCGTTAGTAGGCGAGAAAAGGTCACGTGATTGACAAGCGCTAGTAAAGTAGCTCGGTGTAAACGTTTGGAAACGTTGCTAGTACTAGCAGCTAGTCAACTAGCGTCGTAGGAGTAACAGTGATTTTCCGTATTAAGTCCAACAAAAGTTGATTCTCATTTAGCGTCATTCACTAACTATTAAAATTCGGTAATGTTTTTCGTTTTACATTGTTTACTCATGATTAAAGATATGTTATACGAGGTGTGGCTATTAAATAAAGAGACTGACGTTGTAAAAAAAATTTATTTTTATGTTATACATAATCACTTTTATATTATTAATCATTTATATATATCATATTATATAATCATTTTATACATAATACATAATCACTTATTGTCACCTTCAATATACACTCCTTCTCTATCCTTACAACGCTCCATGCGAGTTTTCCATTGTTGGAAACAGTGCTGGAAGTCATCTTCTGTCAGCTCCTTCAGGACACGTGCCGGTTTCTCTTTTACAGCTTCCACAGACTCAAATCTTGTTCCTATTAATCCAGATTTCACCTTAAGGAACAGGTAGAAGTCACATGGTGCAAGATCTGGTGAATAAGGTGGATGTTCTAACACTGAAGAGATGCTGTACTTGGCTAGGAACCTCTTGACAGATAACGCGGAATGAGCTGGCGCATTGTCTTGGTGGAGAAACCATGATTAGTCCTTCCACATTTCGAGGCGTTTTCTTTACTCTTTGACGTAATTTAGAAAGTACCTCAAGGAAGTAATATTGACTAATTGTTTGACCTTCAGGAACCCACTGAAGGCACACAATCCTTTTGATATCACAAAAAATCATCATTGCTTTAAATTTTGACTTGCTCATTCGAGCTTTTTTGGCTCTCGGTGAAGTTCGGCTCTTTCAATGCATGGATTCGCGCTTCGTTTCCGGATCATAAGTAAGAAACTACGTTTCATCACATGTTATTATCTTCTACCTGTTTCCTAAGGTGAAATCCGCATTAAAACGGACAAGATTTGAGTCTGTGGAAGCTCTAAGAGAGAAAGCGGCACGTGTCTTGAAGGAGCTGACAGAAGATGACTTCCAGCACTGTTTCCATTTATTGGAAAATTTGCATGGAGCGTTGTGGGGATAGAGAAGGAGTGTATATTAAAGTTTACACTAAGTGATTATGTATAAAATTAAAATTAAATGTTTTATAACTCAGTCCCGTTGTTTAATAGTCACACCTCGTATTTTGAATTATTTAAATTGGCAAGAGAAAGTCGGGTGTGACACACCAGATATTTTATTTAGGTATTCGTAGTTTTTGATTGTGGATGGATTCCGTATTAGTTTAACTCAGAAGAAAACAGAAAAGTGAAGAACGTTTTACACAGAAGCTGATAACTCAAAAACATGTAATGTTACGTTTTTAATAATCCTGTATAAATACTATAAAAATAAGTTTTTTTAGTTATAAGTGAAGTTCTCATTACCCTCTCAAAATTGTTTTTTATAGGCGAGTTGAAATTTATTAAAATTAAATTCACTGTCCAGCTAATATTACTCAGAATAATTAACAATAAGCACTAGGAGCCTCAACCTGTTGTGTAGGCCCACTCGACTGCTAAGCCAAAGATCAGGAGTTTAATTTCCGGCTAGAGAAATGAAGTATCAAAAATATTACTACCCGGGTATAACGTTATAAACCAAATAAAATGCTTGAAATTCTGATTAAAACTATCTAGGTCTACTCTAAAATAAAACAATAATTACAAAAGACTTTTACTTTCTCCTGCCTATAATGAATAGAAGGGGTCGGCGGAAGGAAGTGCTAACCCACAAAACTTCCAGCATAATTTTTCTTAAATATTCTGTAAAAATAAAATGTACAGCACATTTTAAAGAGGATGCTATGTTTACGAACTGAAGAACCTGGATTTACAGAAAATGTTGTTGTTGTTTAGGTCATCAGCCAAAAGGCTGGTTTGAACCTGTAGAGGTTTTACTAAGTAAATCGAAGAGTGAGGTGGTTTACCATTGCCTTCCTCACTGAGTGGAAAATTACACTTATCAGCATGCCAGGCCCTCTGAAAAGCATATATTTTCCACTCTGCAAATGACACTTTCACTTCATTCACCACAGGGTCTGGCTGTATAATGAATTCCATTACTTTCAGACGAGATAACTCTGATTAGTGTCTTTTGCACCTCTACCTCTTCTGTTCTTAAATGATTCAGTCATTTAATTGGCTGACCTTGTGATAAGAAACAGAACTATTTATTTTAGCCTTGCAACTAACAGATTGAGTGTAAATAATTTGACACTCCACCTGTCTGTTATGGGCAATTATAATCTGTTATGGGCAATTACAGAAAATAACAAATGTTTAACAAAAATTCAAAAACATGATTTTTAGATTTCTGTAAACTTTTTAAACGACATTGCGTGAAATTTTATAAATGTGGGTTAGCACTGTCTTCTCCCCGATCCCTTCTGGAAAGTATTGTTTTCATGTCGATTTTTCGAAATCGAGTTTTCACCGGATCTACACGTTTTCAGACCCCCTGAATCAAAAAACATGTTTTTAGCGATTGGTCTGTGTGTGTGTATCCGTGTGTGTGTGTGTTAACAGAATATCTCAAGAACGAATCTCATGATTATGATCGTACGAACTTGAAACTTGAAACTTAAGTTAGACACCACTACCGGACCCGACACGAACATTTTCATCAAAATCGGTCAACCGGAAGTAGTAGTTTATTCGTGTAATTTTTCACTTTTTTGCAATTTTCTCCAAAACTGGTCCCCTCATTTACTAAATTTTTTATTGTCTACAAAATAAGGTAGGGGCCATTTCTGCTGTAATTCTTGGAGAGGTAGTTTCCTCGTAAAAAAATGGTTTTTTTTAAGTTTGCGGTTTTAATATGCATTTTACCGACAAAATGTATATAATAAAAGTTGTAGGGAATTTAAAATTCTACAAGTTTCATTTACAATTGTTTTTGTATAACACTTAGTTTAGCGGTAATTAACGATTTTCTGTTTTTTTTTTCTTACGAAATAGTGTAAAAAATAATTATTTTTAAGATTTCAGCCTTGCATTTTGCGAAAAAAGTGTATATACTGTAATCAAATTTATAGGAAATGAAAACTCTACAACTTTTATTTAGCGCATTTCTCTCTACAAAGCTTAGTTTAGCGTGAAAGAGTGATTTTCCGTATTTTTATGCCAAACTGAGGTTGATTTCAATTTTGCGTCTTTCACTCATGATTAA